>JAHLML010000017.1:600000-1022880 GCA_019915145.1 Strobilurus orientalis | reverse complement strand
GCTCGAGAATATCATAGGATAGATAACTGGGCGTAGGGCCGGGTCCGGCAGGGCCTGCTACTTAGTACACAACTGGATTATTCGTCCTCATTGCAACACCAAACATTCTCTCTCATAATACAATCTTTTGCTTGGGCGCAAGATATTTGAGATATAGGCACACCCTCTCCACGTCGACAATCCAGATTCCAACCTCAGGTCTGGCAGTCGTCGCGTTCATTGCCTGCGTTGTTTCCATGGCCACATGAGTCGTTCATAGAGGCGAAATCGATGTCGGTATCCGCCATACCCTGACGGAAATTTTAGTCGTTCGCAGTTGTGTCAACAATACGCATCCCATGGACGACCCTGTCGCTATCCAAAACGTTTGTTTCCGGATCCTGGTTCGGACTTGGAAGGAGACCGTATGCATTCCCGATGATGGATTTCTCGGGAGCGAACCATGGTGTATATAGCAGAATTTCGTTTTATACTTGGTGTCGGTTGTTAGTGGGGTCGCATGCGACGTCGACGTCGACTTCGTGGTTCAAACTTTGCCTACAGATAGATTTTCGGTCAAACATATATTTCCAAGGACGGAAGTACGCACGCGGGCATGCAAATAGCACGGATTAGTCTTGTTCTAACGCCGCACGATGTTAGACAAATCATTGGAAGGCGAGTAAGTTCATGATATTGTAGATCCAAGGTAAACGATGGAGTAACCTTCATTGCATCCCATCGTTTACACAGCGATCACCCGGCGAGTTCGTTTTTCTTCGGTCGCCGCATCCATTTCTGTCCCCGACCTCATTCACATATTTACGACGAACTGATTTCCAGAAACAGAGTGATATGTATAGATTTCCAAACCGGTAGTTAGAAACAACGAAAACAAGAACGAATTGTATACATTAGTCCAGTACATTGAAACGAACATCCTTCATCATATCCGCGTAAGATTCGCGCAAAGCATCCAAGTTTCGAAGAGACAAAGCCTGAAGATTGCTCTGAACCCGTCTCTGTTCAATGACATCAGCATGAAGCTTCTGCACTTCATCCAGCATTTGAATCGTCGCGTCGTACAAGATCCTGAAGTCCGCTTTCCCATCGATCTTCGTTAAACCTGCGAGACGGGGAACGAGGAGCTTGAGATCCAAGAACGCGTGTCGTTGGCGTTCCGCTTCTTCATCATGCTGCACACCGACATGTTTCCGTTCGACATCGTGGGTGGAGACAATGACGCCAGCATTTATTTCTCCTTCCATGACCTGGGTAGCGACCTCTCTATGCCCAACCATTTCAGCACCAGTCACCTGCACATCGATCTTTGGAGAATCGGCGTTTGGAACCGGTCCGTCGACCACTTCTTTGCGAGTAGTTTCCTCGACGCATTGGACTCCAGACGAATCGGCCTTCGAGCCTCCAAGTCTATCATCACCGATATCCTGTGTGTTTCCGCCATTGCCTGCAGCGTAGTCCCCTGTGCGCTGCTTCTTCGGATAATTGGGAGATTCGTCTTCTTCCCTGGCGCGCTTGGCAACCAACCTCGTCGAAAGGCGAAATCTGTCTTCGGGGATGGGATCAAATGGAAAGGCTTTCAAAGGACGCTCTGCGTCGGATTCCTCGTTGTCGTATATTGAACCGGTATCGTCGTCGTTTGATTCTACTGTAGGGCGCTTCAATTTTTCTGGGAGCTGTAGTTCAATTGGATGGACGTACCTACACGGGCCTTCGCTTTACCCCTACGAGTCCGGGTCTGCTGAGGGATCACGACGGAGGGTTGGGACGAGGCCTTGGAGTCTACTTTTCCTTTCGAGGAAGACGAGAGTGGTTTCGGAGTGACTTTCTTCGTGCCACCCTTTGGCTTCGACGGTCTGGGGGGAGTCGGAGCGGACACAAGACCGACGTCGGCTTTCTTGACCGGACTGCGACAAGCTTTCGATTGCAAGTAACATTCACGACATTTCTTCGCTGGCTTTTCGGCGCGTGTGTTTTCGCAGGGACTTTTGTCTAGACACGTTCCACACTGCGCAACGATCAGAGGCGTGTCAGAATAAGTAATGGAAGTATAACCGTTTCTTCCCGCGCAGAGGGAAACAGATCCCAATCCGAGATGTCTGTCCCAGAAATTTGGAGTTTTGCGTCCAGTTGACGCGCCATTTTTCGACCGTTCTTGTTGACGCCCAAGAACACTAGATGGATCCAGACTCTTTCACCAGCTTCGTTCCGCGCCCGTATCATATCTGCCGGGGACAATTTCGAGGCCAAGCCTCGTAAATCGGTAAGCCAATCGCCTTCCAGGAGCGAGTCAGCCTCAGGTCTTCGCTCCAAGTCCAGCAATAGAGCGCGAAACTAGCTGCTAAGTTAGATGTTTCTCTCACAGCCTAACGCAGCTCACGTTTTGCCAATGCTTTGGAACGATTAGCAGCGCATTATGAGAAACAACACGACTTGCCTGTTGCACATCTTGTTCGCCCATGGTGGTTACAGTTTCAGTCTTGTTTGTTCGTATTTATCGAGAATTCTTCCCTTCCGCGCACCAAAATGATACTGGGCCCTCCACAATTCTCTTTTTCCATCTCGTGTGGTTCACGTCAAAACTCGCGCGAATCGTTTGTGTGTTTCTTAATTGAGGTGGTGTGGGCGGCACATGAGGCCCGCTCGACAACTCCCAGTGCTTTGGCGGCCTTCAAACATGATCGCGTGCGTATACTTCCGCGGGCTCCGATCTATCTTCATGATATTTCTAGCAATGGCTCTTGTATTGGCTGGACAGTTTTTATTGCAACTCTTGGAGGTCTGTAACAGGACAAAGTGTTTTCTGGGATGAACTTGTGTTGTCGGATAAATACCACGAATTGGTGAGATCAGTCACCGTGATTTCCCTAACTGAAACAACGCAGATTTCTTGGCTGCCTGCACTGGTCGGGGTCGGAAATCCTGCTCATATTTTTGCCGTGCTGGACGGTATGACTCCACACGAAGTCGAAGCCATACGCCTTCAATGCCCAACCCGTGTTTGGTGCGCGTTAATTGCTTACCGATTTCCACACTCCCCGCCGGATTACCGTCGTTTATGGAGTTGGACCGGTCGTATTCGTGAACGTTCGGTAAGACTATTCCCATAATCTGTGGTACCTTGTTCTGTTTGCTGAGTATGTCAGTGCTTGCACTGTTCATCTCAGCCAGCAGTCCTCTGTGAAGACGTTACGTCCACGAGTTCGGTTGCTTGCAGGCGGTGTCTTGAACACGGGCTGCTGTGCAAACCCCTCGCGACTGAACGTTTGTGGCGACTGACGACGGACGGCGCGAAAACTTTAATCGCACGTATGGACGTCGCAGGCGACGACGTATTAGAGATTTGCAGAGTGGCGTTATTAGCGGCAGCCCCTCGCATTTGGGACCGGCCAGGATCGCAAGACGTTACGGTTGTGCCGACATTGACACATTGCTTGAACAATCGCAGCGCGTGCCCGTATTATTTGGAAGGCTGTAAATCTAATATTTCGTTGTTACTGGAAACGTTATGTATGTCTGATTATAGGTATTAAAGCATATCTGCGCGACAAGCCGAAATTTTTTGTTTGAGTTCTTGTAGTTTCTCCCGGATGTTGTTTATTTGTGAGGGAAGTGCTTCGTCGGGAAAGACGCAAGGATCGCCGTGGATTGCGCAAGCTCTGCAGGTACTTCGTGAATTAGTCGTGGTCAACTGACACGACCTGTTCTCGGTTTGACACGCCAGACACTGCGTCGAATGAATAAGACAACAGTGATTCAATATCCATAGACGTACTGGTCCTTCATTAATTGTTGGGAAGAAATCCCAATCCGAGACGTCAGCGCCACCGATGAACGTAGTATGCACCTGGTCGGGCACATGAAGCGATTCGCCGATGATACTCGCCCATAGCACTGGAGACGAGAACGATTTCATAGTCATCAATTCGTCGGGACTACATTTCGCCAGCAACGGACTCAAGTGGTCTTTCCAAACGCTTCCGAGTCGTGGACTTATGTTTCCACGATATAGGTGGACGATGTTTTGAAACTAGGGCAGGTTAATTTTCGCCTACGCCAGTCGGGCGTCATCGACATACCGAGGTTAGTCTTGATTCAGAGTCTTCTAAACACAGCAATTGGGCGTTATCGACGGGATAGCAGGATCCTGGCATAGTCATCATTTTCTGGTAGACAATTCTCTGACCGTACACAGTGAGTATGATCACTGATATGGAAGGGGTCGAACGTACTTTCAGATCCTCTGTCGGTTTTTCACCGAGACAACATAGTAATTTGTGCAGGTCTCGACAGAATTCCTCATCAAGTTCGGCTTGTGTTACGAAGACTTGAAATCCGACTGGACCTATGACTGTGGCGCCCATCACGGTGCAGAGTAAAGAGAAAACACGCGTCATCGGATTTTGGTAAAGTCATCGTCTTCGTTCCCACGCATTACACCGTCCCTTTACACCACGACTATGGCGTTTCCTCCAGGCACAGTTGTTGGTGTTGCTAATCTACGGATTTTTCTCCCGGGCATACACGATACTATTTTCAGACACGTCTTAAATGATTTGGTGACCGAAGTCGAAGATTGTTATCTTAATCGCGGAATCAGCTCGGACGACGAGAGCAGATTCATCCAGAGACGCGTGCGTGTCAGGCTTATGTGTGCCAGCTATATTGACTGTAGCCAGGCGGCCCTCGTATCCATCTTGACAGAACGGTTAGGACGCACTTGGACCGTTGAAAGCGGGCGACACATATTGAGCGGACCCGGTGATTTGCCTCCAGAAACGGACACTTTTCACCAAAGTGTAGGTGCTTCCGCTCGACGAAGGTTCAAAACTGACAAATCTCAGTTCATGAAAGTGGCGCTATCTCGAACGCCTGATTTGATAACGGGAACCACTATTAGGGATCTGGTGACACGTTTGGAACACGAACCAGATGTCGAAATCCGAAGGATCCAACAGACGTGTCCTCCTTGGCTCTGGTCTAGACTGATCGCTTGTCGGTATAACTACCAGGGACAGACATCTTTAGGTCGCTGGCCGTGGAAAGGAAGAGAGCGATTATATCGGGTCAGTAATTGTTTGTTTTTCTTTCGGGGTATTCTTATTCATTTATCGTCAGTGTGATCGATGTATTAGCCGACTTCAACCATGTGAAGCAATCATGTCTGAGGACGATGATGATCGCTGCAGAGCATGCTTCTTAAACGCAACGCCCTGCGTACAGCCTTTTGGCTTCGAGTGCACCCGTCCATTGACTCGCTACGATTCAGGCTGTCGTCTTCTGGATAACATTCACGACAACGCACATGGGAACCCACTCTCGGATGCGACATTCCACATTCGTACCGTCGCCTGGACTTTGCAGGAGTTGTCGACAGTAGTTGCAGACACCCGAGATCTGATGCATGAAAATGACGATCACCACGCTAATTTCATATCTTGGTACCGCCAGTGTGCACGACAGATCCTTTTGAACCTTCCTTAATTACAATATTTACATACAGAAAGAAAGAGTTGTACATTTTGCTCCGAATCATCTCAAGGACGGTTTTGATGGCCAGTCGATGCCAGAAAATGTAACCGTAATTTTGCGAATGTTGGTTCTCAGAGACCCCAAACGCGAGATCCTGTGACGAACGGTCACGTGGCCACGAATGTCGCATGAAACTACGCCGCAATTCCTCTTAGCCGCGCCAACTCCCCTGCGGCTACAATTTTATGACGGGGCGTTTTTGATACGACTTCTACTTTAAATTCTACGCGTAAATGAAACTTTCATTTCCGCGACCTACAACCACGCGCGATCAGACAAACTGGAACCTGGATGCTGTGAGTTGGGTGAGGGGAAACGGGACAGCTCAGACCAGCTCCCTTTCCTGTCAGTGACCTGAAGGGAAAAATCTGATGATTCTATCGTCGAAGCTACAGCGCGCCGCGACTTTTTTTTGATAGTGACTACCCCACCACCCAAGCTGCCGATACGACTCCGCCTGCATCCCGCGTGCGATGAACCTGTTTGTCATTGTTTCTGCTCTCCGTTCTCATAAGCGCTTTACGGCGCTAAACTTCTTTTTCTTTCGTTCTACTATGTCCCAGACCCTCGAGCCTGCCAATAGCGTTCCCTGGAGTGCCTACAAGGCGCGCGAAGAAATCCGCGACCTCCTTGAAGAGCTAAAAGCCATTCAGAGCACCGAAGTTTACCGAGCTCGTGAAGGTGCGCCCCATCTCATCGTTCTTTCCTTTCATTTCTGAATCATTTTTTGCTTCAGACATCCTCCATGAGATGCATTCCATTCTCCTTGAGGAGTACAAGGCCGCACCCGAGGACGCTAAGCGTTTGCCCTCCTTCCTTCTCTTCTTTCCGTCCCCGCTCACAACGGTCGCCAGGACTTGTTAAGTTCTGCTCTGAAATCGAGGAGCCCGAAGACTGTTCTCCACTTACTGGCAAGGGCGAAGTCGGCCTGACCCTCGCCGGCCTTAAAAAGACGGAGTGGGCCGCTGCTTTTGATTTCATGGGTATCAAAGGCTATGTTGATCTGCGGTACCTCGCCATTCTATGTCGTTGCTTTCCTCTCCAATCTTTCCTTTTCTTACATTTTATAGATCATACCAACGCCACTAAGATCGCCAAGCTCATGGCTGACGCTCTCCAAATCGAGCCTTATGGCGAAGATGCCACCATTTTCCGCGAAGCCCTGGATGAATATCGCTAGCTCTCTTTCTCGTCATCACCCTTCGTCTTTCTTTCTCTTGTACTTATAGTTCGATGCCCCTCCGCTGTCACTCGCCGTGCCGTCGATTTACATCCACAAAATAAACAATGAAATAGTCTGTACTACATTTTTACATCCAAATGAAACCACACCGCAATTTCTCCTACCCGCGCAAACTCCCTTGCGCCTACAATTTCCATATCCTTCGGACGAAGGGAAGATAGCGCCAGAACGCTGCTCTGAGACAAACACAGACGAAGACTGTTGGATTCATACGGAAGATGACGAACATTGGCAGCATCAATGTCTGCAGACAGTTTTTTTGGCTATATACATTGATGGCCGACGAACATTATCAATAGACGCTCTTCGTGATAATTCTGGCCGTCGCTGCAATCCTTGCACCGGATGGCATCACCATGTGCCTGAGGGTCAAGCATAAGATCGGTTAAACGAAGGTAAAGCGCTTACTTCAGTTTCTGTTGAACGTCAGTTCCATTCATAATTAAGATGTCGCCCTGGTATATGTGAGCACATATGTGATATTCCTGACGTTGGCGTACATGACGAATGTTCAACGTCAAAGCATGCTTGTCCGTTGTTTTGCATCGAAAGTACATGCGGGCGTCCGAGCCCAACGATAGCCCAGCAACCAGAGATCCAACTCCACGTTCGTCATCACTGTGATACTAGTTTTATCGCGTTCAGATTTCTATACGCGGAGCAAAAACCTCTTACCCCCATAGACTGGTTGTCCATATAACCTACACTTGTTCACCGGTCAGTTTTCCAGGGTTATCGACTGACTCGCGATGATCTCACGTTAATAATTCATTGAATGCCGGTTGCTTAACAAAAAGCATATCGCACTTTTGTTGAATAGATCCGACGACGCTTGAGAGGAACTCAGGACACGAAGCCCACGACGATGTGAAATCCGTGCCACCGACATACTGCGAAAGATTAATATTTGCTGTTGATTGCGAGCTTTGACCTAACCTCATAGACCTCCCCGGCTGGTTTGTTATATGAGATTGATCAACAAACGAATCGTAAAACGGACCGTTGTGGGAAAAATAATTGGTCAACATCGTTCCTTCACCTAAAGAAATCAGCATTGAAAGTGTGAATATATATCTGACGCTTACAGCGATGGGATCGAAGGGGCGTACGTTGCAACAAGATAGCTCCAGAAGCGGCATGTGAAAGGTATTCTCTGAGGTAGAAATCCGCTTCAGAGAGAAATGACGGTGTCGGTCGAATGAGATGTACAGATCCACTGCAGAGGCGTCAGCGAAGTCAAACGTATTTCGATAATCTTACTCTACTTGGCGAAACGTGAATGAATGTACGACAGTGCCGTTTATTCGCGTTTCAAAACGCTCTGCCACTGGTACAATTAACGAGGGCGATAGAAATGACAGAGAACGAACTCAAGGAAGAATGCTTGTACACGATGGCCTCGTGTGTGAATGAACGAGCGATGGGAAATTCCAGATTTACTGGACATTCGGTAAAGCAAGATAGACACTGATGTTTATGCCACAAACGCCTATTTTTTCTTCTTAGCCAGATTTGGTCAATAACTGAAATTGCTTACCTTGTGTTCAAACGCCCACATTGATCGCAATGAAATCCGGACAATTTAAGCGATGTTGTGTTGGGAAATTGAACTTCCTTTATCGTCATTGTTCGCGGGGCTGCTAACGCGTGAATGAGAATGCGAGGATCATAATGGAACGTGGCCCAGGTCGCGGCGTAAAAAGATGGGCATGCAGCAGACAAGCAAACGGGTCCTTCCATAAACATGGTGGTTTGGATCCGACTGCATGTGGGGCAGCAGAATTGCGCGAGGGAAACCGCGCAAGGGGAATGCTGTCGAAAAAGCGCTTGTTCGTACAAGGGAATCCACCAAGGAATCTAATGCGACTAGATTAGGTGCATCGGGCTTGTGGAATGAAGCCACTTACCGAACTGTCCAAAAGAACTGCAAGAATTTTGTGCATGATTCCGCGTGAGGTGTTTTCATCTGCGCTCCGTCAGGGGATTCATGTCTGAGGGACTGACTAAAGACCTTACGCCATGCTTGAACAATGCTGTAGGTCCCGAGATAACAGTATTGTGCGCCGTCAGGAAATGCTGGCCGAAAGAAAGGATACCGACGCGACATGTAGACATTGACTGGATGGCCTTCGCCGCAAGCCCGGTCAGCGGCGACACCGCGATCCCTCGATTCCTTGACTAAACCGCTGACCAAATGTGTTCAACAGCGTCGGTTCATGTATATATATCAATATATCAAAGGACTCACGCATGTGTAATGACGACGCGACCGTTGAAGAAAAATCCGTCCCGGCTGCATCTCGTGCATTAGTATCGACTGGTGAGGTAGGCCAAAGACTGACTCTGTCGCGTAACCGCCTAAAAGCAACCCGAAAAGAATGCCATTCGAGATATACATTCCCGAATGATAGGACTTGAACCAGACTTCATTTTCGCATAATTCCTGCCGAGTAACACACCACCTCATGACAGTTGAAATGGAAACGGGTTGGTATACGTAACATTGTCCTGAGGATCGCGACATCGTCATTGTGTAACAAAGGCAGTTTCGTCTTATGCTCATTATATGCGCGCGACTCAATTCTGCTTCAACCAATTAAATATAATCGAATACAAACTTGGTACTATCCTACAAACTATCGGATTGCTGGTCGGCTTCCATTTTTAAAGCGATGGGCTTTAAGACTCCATGATTAATTAAATGAAACAAGTAGTCATCCCGAGCCTCCTCACTACCGACAAAATACTCGGCCACCGATCCCATGAGTGCGTCGTAGATAGGGCCATCTTCTATCGATTGTTCAAACAGATAGACCCCCTCCCATTTCTGGAATGCCTCCACCAAATCAGTGAAGGAATGAGTGGACTTCGCCGATTCCTCGCGCAGAAGGCGTTGAAAAACGATCCTGTCTCGAGCATTCCTATCCGCTTCAATCCCAGTTTGTTCGTCATCGGGATCCGCCAAAGGATGATCGACGATGAAGAAAGGCGGTTGGGCGAAAGAGTTTGTGCAGACTGTCTCCGTGTCATCCCAGTCAATAACTGAGCTGATGTATGGCTGATCCGAGTCCGCGTCGACTATCAATATATTCTGCGACTGAAAATCCGCGTGCATGAGAGGGAAGCCATGGGTGTCAAGCGAGTTATCGTAGAGTGTGGGAATCAAGGAGGAAAGCCACCATACACGCGCGTAATCGAAACCGTAATGTTCGCTTTGAATTTGTGCCAATCTGTGTTTAGCCTTGTCGATCCAGTAATCCGTCCCGCTGTTATACGGCGTTTGGCGCAGCTCTGTCCCCGACGAGGATGTGATACACCATGCTCCAGATCCCTCTTCTCGATCGAGCCTGCCCATCTTGTCGAACCGATGCAACGACATCTCCAGCATCAATTGGACCACCTGACGAAGCACCACTTCCCTTTGTCCATCCGACATATCATGCCAGACCTTGCAAAGGAGAATGCCTTCTGCTTTTGTCATGACGATGTAAGGACGTCCGCCAGCAGAGGCGGAGGCGTTGTGACAGACAACGCGGGGGAGAGGGATCTTTGAATTTTCGTAGAAATATTGCATCGTCAAGACGACGTTGCGAACAGCGGATTCTGGATCATTGACATGATCCAAAGGTACGCGCACAACGAGATCCGGTTGATCGTCCACATGGAGGAACCGAACCAGGTTGTAGCCGCCAGACTTGAGAATTCCCCAAGCCATACGGTCAACACTAGTGCCCACGGTCGCTGCTACATGCTTTCGAATGATATCCCAGTCGGTGGCATTGAAAGTGGATGTTTGCTGCCCGGAACGAGGTAGATTCACGTCGTTTGAGGAGATAAAGGCGGCATTTGTGGAATGTGGGACGCTCGTTGCGGCCGATTTCGAAGGGGGTTGGTTATCAGGAAGAGGTGGTTCTTCGATGGCGAAAGGAACGAAAACGTCGTCCTTGCTCGTTTTCTCGACCGTTACAGAAGTAGTGGACATTGAGCCTGCGCTCGAATCGAGACGATCGATGTGTGCCATGGGCGAAGACAAGTGATGACTCAATACACTTCGCACGCTACTGAGAATATATCGAATCCAAACTTAGAACAAGTTCCACTGAGTGTATTCTGATACTCCTCAGTTCGCATTTTCCGGCGATTATAATCCATACTCGCAATGATTGAATCGTATTCTTCAATGACTATATCGTATTTTGTACACAAAGGCGTGAAGTACGAACTAACGTCGAATGCCGATGCCATTCCCACGATGGGTTCGATACTCATTCGCGCAGTTAAAGCGATTGTTAAGTATTCCATTGAACGAAAGCAACAGAACGTGTGATATACTCAATGTGATTCATCATGTGCGCACCGTGGAATACAGATGATAAGGAGAAGACGTCGTTCATAGACAAGTCTTAGGGCCCCGTCCACACCACCACCATGCCCACCACCCGCAAAGGGCACGGCTGCCCATTATGCAAACGTGTTACGGTTCCATCCGGACATCAGTGTCCTGTGTGCCAAAAATTATCTCCGTGCCGGCAGAACAACTGTCCCCGTTTTACAAAATATGCCGGGAATGATTGCGATTCTTGCTCTCAGCGATGGCGAGAAGGTGAGTACTCATCGTGAGAACTTTAAAGAACAACACCCTCATGTCAACGCACAGACCAAGCCCAGCGTAGGAAGGCCAAGGAGCGGGAGGCCGATGCAGAGTGGCGCGCCAACCAGGCGCAGAAGAAGCCCAAGAAGAAATGAGTGAGTTCTGACAATTCGTCGGCGGGACCAGTGCGTGCTAAAATTCGGTGCTCCAGGAGCAAACTCTATCGAACGAGACGGAACTCAATCAGAAACGATGTACCAATACGGAGCTCGATTTCATACTTCGCTTGTAATTGTATATGATATTGAAACCACGCAACAATCCTATCGAATGAGAAATTAAAAAAAAAAAAACGGGCTGATTTGTTGAGAGCTAGTCAGAACGTTGCTGTCGACGGCCAGAATTATCACAAAGAGCGTCTATTGATAGTGTTTATTAGTTATCAATGTTTCTATGTCCTCCGGTTTAAAATTTACGCAGCAACCAGACGGCTCTAATCGTTGTTTCACGACCAACAACGTACCCTCTTCATCGGAAGTAAACCACGAGAAAACGAAGTCATTGACTATAACGCTTCGAGAATAGCGCAGTCCAGCCCACACATCATCTAGATGGAAAGCAGACTCGTATACGTTGCACAAAATCCGCAGGAGCTTTTGCTTGTTGCGTTTTTTGACAAAAACGGTTATTGATTGCCAGCGTTCAACATACTGCAATCAATAAATGAGCATGAACGGCGAGATTGCGATAAAGCGATGAACGTACCGAATCCGTGGATAAAACACGACGCATGTGCCAGGGATCTGCGAGCACCGGTTCTTTTCCGCAAGGCGTCGTAGAAAACGCAGGTCTGGAGTTTTGAAGTATGTTGCGAACAGAAGCTGTGATTGCTTCCCCTTCTTGTTGAGAGAGGCTGATGATAGCGTGTCTGCGCATTGGACTATGCTTGAAAACCAACGCCATCAATTCCAGTGACGGGCTTAATACGACGACGACACCATATTCTTCAGGGTCCGGGCAGGATTGCGTCGTCAAAAGAGTAGCGCTGAGCACATTTTGTACTAGACAAGTCACATCCAGCAACGTGAAGCCAGTCTTGTAAGTTGCAGGCATATAAACCAGCTTTTCCTGGGACCGGCTCACTGACCAGGCGGTCACCAGATAATTCCAGCGAGATACCTGCGTTAAGTTGAACAAGTTTTCATACCAACCCACGATACGGACCTCGCGATGTGCCATGGTATGGTAAAGTCGCCAGCTGGGGAAAGGCCTAAGCGGTTGTTGTGTTAATTACCCAAGGGGTTTTTTTTATATCTTTTTTAAAAAACTTATAGGTACAGGAGATACGTACGAGCTTTCGTAGCAGTCTAATGGACCTGAAACATCGGCTTTAGCAATTGGGTCGCCCGCTACGTCAGGACAATAGGCATGCGTTCCCAAAGCCTGAGGTGGGTAGTGGAACATGGAAGTAAGAGTGAAAAGGGACATGGTAGGGGTCACAATTTCTCCGATTCGAAAGATCGACTACGTAATCTATTATCCTTACTGGCTGACCCTATTTCCAAGAACCGGTTCAGAGGTTCGGGACCCAGGCCCGCAGTTTTATTTATTTATTTAGGTGACACTAGTGAGGAGCTATGCGTCGAATCAGAGAAATGGTCTACGCCAAGAAAAAAATCAATTCTTACTTTGGAGTGCTTCTTCATGTGTTGTACTCGCAATCGTGATTTGTATGCGATCGCCGACTCTGTCCAATTCGTGTCTGATGTCATCCATCCATGCCTGGAGGTCGTCTGGCGACATGGGTTCCCAGGTACAATGAGCCTCCCAATTGAGGGGGCGAAGGTACCCATACAATATGTCCAATTCGGTCAGGGCGGGGAAAGCCTTGGTATCGAGGAGCGCATTGTTGAGCGTCGGCCAGGAGATGTCGAAGCGTTCTCCTCGATCGGTGATCTGGATCACCAGCGACAACAATGTAGAGCTTTGGGAATCAGCCAAAAAGGCTACGAAATCATCCACTTCGTCGACGGCAAGCGAAATATGGAAGGCACGCAATTCTGTCATCAGCGCGAGATTCGTTCCACGCCAATCGCAACTCGCGCCTACATTAAGTCAGAGCGGATCCTGGATTGAAGCATAAAGCTGACCTGTGTCCATCTTCATAAAAAAAGTATACACCGAAGGGCAATGAGAGAAAAGGTAATTCATATCCTCTCCAAAGATATAGTCGGTGTAGCTCACAGAGAGAGTGAAGCTCCGAATGGTGTGGAGCATATCGACCCATTTCGATACTCCCTCTGTCTTCAAATCTAACAGTAGATGGATATCGGTCTCTAAATCCATGCATTGAACATCGACGAAACAGTTGTCGTGCACAGTGTCGCCGTTGGCATCGAACCGTGTATCTTCGATGACTATACTATTCCATAATTTCCCGTCGCAGAACAAAGAGTTGACCTCGCAAACCGCAAGGTTACAATCTATGAGAGCGAGGTTCTGGAATCGTTTTGCCAAGCCGTTTACGAGATGTATGTCCGAACTTCCATACGATATGCCGTGGAGGGACAATGTGTCGAGGGGGCTGGTTTTGGAGGTCAGCCAAGAAGAGATGGTGTCTTTATGGTCGTCGTCCAGATACAAATCGGTGTTGTGAAAGGCCGTGAGGGTGAAGTTCTGAATGAAAGAGAGTACGGTGGGATTGACGTGGAAAAGTTCCTTCCAGCTCTCGACATCATCACAATGACCGATGACTATGGTCTTGAAAATGTGCGGTAAAGTCAAGAGGCGGAATCCGTGCGTGACCAGAGAGAGCGAAAGTAGAGTCCGAGGCTCATCTTTGAGAAGAGAGATGACTTTGAGTGTCAATTCAAGCGGGATTGGGGGTTCAACGGCACCGGGAGGTAGGACAAGGGGCATCGTTGATTGAATCCTTTTTTTTTTTTGGCCTTGATCAGTGTGAGATCGGAGTTATGTACCGACAACCGATGATACGCGATCACAAGTGGATCGGTGTTTGTTTATCTGACTCCATCTCAATGAGGAGCATGTCCCTTCCAACCGCTGCTCGTTATATCGCCCGACGAAGCGATGCATTGGAGACAGTCTTCAATGAGCATAACGGAAAAGATCCTGTAAGTTCCTATTGATCTGGTTTCATATTCGCAACCTGATTACAACTTAGATCTACACAGCAAGTCGGGGTTTATGTTACGGCGCCAAGTCCTGGGAACCTACCCCCGTATTTCTTCCTATGCTCCGATCGTTCAATCCAACAAACTCTGGACCTTCAGCAGCGGAGTTTTCATCATTGAACGCCATCCGTCATTACGTGCATGGCTTCTGGTTCAAAGCCGGGGCGTTCAGGCGGGTGCAAGTCAACGAGGGCGTAGCCGTGTTGGCTTTCTGTCGGTACCAAGATTTTGACATTAAAACACAAAGGGACTTCCCTCGCAACCGCATCATTTCGTCGAATCTGCCACACGGTAAAGAATGGAACGGAAATGTCGTTGTATTTTCGTTGGAAGGGAATGGAGTCGCGTCGACGCAAACAAAACGAACAGCCGAACTGGACAAGGCAGTTTTTCAGTATGGTCTCGATTCACATCATACGTCATATATACTCACGACATTTAGATTCGCGGCGTCTTACATTTCTGAGTGTCGTACAAACCACGGAGAGGAGACGACATTCATTCTTGCGGATATGTTTATTCCCATCGTCAAGAGACGTGAACTACTTGACACCGAAGCTGGCTGGTCTCAAGCCATCATTCTCGGAGAGTCTTTTTGCTTTCAATAAACTACAGAGACATGTTTCTAGAAGTGCATTTGACGTATGACTCGTTGAATTAAACAAAATAACGCACACCCAAGTCATTCAAACTCTCGTGAGCATGAGAATAGCATCGACACATTTGTCTGCGACTGACGCGGTTCGTCGGTGATATCATCCGAGTCGGCTACTGACCGCGACGACCGAGAAATTTTGGTGCGTTATTTCAATTTCATCTTTCTTTATTTCTTTCACCCTCGCAGACTTTAGCATTCAGGCAAGCCTCAGAACTTCAGAGTCTCGTGAAGCAAGTTTCACGGTTTCTCAGGGAAATGCCTCGCTCAAAAAAAACCAAGGCAATAGAGAAGGATCCCAATCAAACAACTCTCACATTCGCCGTCAACAAGCGACGCTCTACTCAAGCGGACACTCGTCGAAAATCGCCGTCAAAAAACAGGCGCAAAGCAACAATCAACGACGGTTACAGTTCTAAACGACCAATAGAGGTGTTCAGCGATTCAGATTCCGAACCTCTACTACGAGACCTACCACCCCATCAAAATATACTTCCTAGTATGTGTGTCTTCCAACACGGTTTTTGAAACTGACTGGGATTAGATTTCGATGTGAATTCGCAGCACTGGACAAATGTCCTCGACCGTCTGAGCGAAACTGGGCTGGTGGCCCCTCGGGGTGAGAGTTTTTTTTTTTTTTTTTTTGCATATCTAATCACTGAAAGGAAGCGCAGTCACGCCAGAGGAAAACGTGGTTCTCACTTTACTGAAAGCGTTCGATTTGTGAGTCTTCAGCGTCAATGTGACCTGGATATGAATCGAGTCGATTCTCCCCCCCAGATGGCCGAAATATGGTCCATGTATTGGAGCATCTCGCATGGAGCGATGGCACAGGGCCCACGAATTAGGATTGAATCCACCTGTAGAGGTATGCTGATATTGACGATTTCACGGCTTCATCTGCTTACAATTACTAGATATTTGACATTTTGTCTACTGACGTGGCGCAAGCGAATGTCACGTATTCCCAAAACACGTTCACCGGGAAGATATAAATAATAATAATACACGGCGTGGTCCAACTCTGAACTGCTGCCGGCATAAATGTCTTGCGTTCCATATTGTCGATGGCAAGGAATGCACTCATTTCCACATTAGACCCGACATTGTGCGTGAATTGTGAAGGCCAGTAGATATGTTCGGGTACGCCGTTGGTTGGAAATCCCCGGCCAGATTGTGAAAGCGACCACAGCATAACTCCACGCAGTGGCCATAACAGGAGGAAAACAAGCGGGTTAGATTGTAGAGCAACAGCGACAAGATCTACATAGTCTTTTCTACGCGATTTTTCGGTTTGTACTGCGGACAATATCTGTTCATACAAGGGCTATAGAAACACCACGAAAAGCTTAGCTCGTGGCCCATCCAGGACTGGGCGTGTGGAATACCCTCTTTCCCAATTTTAATACCTTTAGCAAAAACGATACATCCAGAAAATCCTTGTATCGTCCGCCGACAGTCTGGACACCCATGTCCGCAAGGTTTTTTGCTGAGTGCGGTGGTATACGAGATGCCGAACCCCATTGTCTCCAATGTCATGCTGAATCGGGCACCAATAACACCAGGATACCGAGCCAACGCACGTTGATGAAATGTGTACTGCGGGTAAGGAACTACGAGCATCCCTTCGGCGTAAAAGTTCATGTTGACAGTCGTCTTTGTATTGAAGACGGACGCCATTTTGCTGTGACGTGAGGAGTAAGCTATTACGATATGACCCTGTCGCTTGAATGAGTCAAGAAATTGCCTGAAGCGTTGTGCCGTACCGATGGGGCATTCCCGCTGCTGTTATGGATCCAAACTTGGTTATGACCATGGGCTTGGGTCTCCAGGTCGATGTTCAGATCCCATTCGTCCTGGGTCAAACGTTTGAATTGACGCTCAGAAAACCAGCGCTCAAAGGTACCGCTGTATCAAGTCGTCAGGATGACACGAACTAGAAGATAATTATGACGAACTAGTGTTCCCAGTCTATTGTAATATTCAGGAGCTTCGGATCCCAGTCCCGGTCCCAATGTAGCAGAGCCAAGGCGGTAGTCCCAAAGACAACGGACCGAGTCGTGTTCAATAGCCTCGTGAAGTGGTCGATGTGGGCAGGAGGCACGAACAGGTGCAAGAGTCTCCGAAAATAAAGCACCATGCAATCGCCGCTTGCGGTTCTCCACATGTTACATACATGAAGGCACGTCAACCTTGTCTGCGTATCGACGTACTCGAGAATGTTGCGAACGATGTCCTCTATCATGGCAATTTGTGTCGTTGGATCCCCATTACGATCGAAGCGCTGTATCCTCGCTTGGGTTATGCGAGCTGGATCGCCCACGAGTTTTTTTGACGATATAGGATCAAAGGGATGAGGATCCCGGATGTTGCGTGCTAGTCTGCCTCCAATTCGTTGGAAGACGCTTTGGCATGGTATTAGATAGCTATTCATGATCATTCTACGTGGTTCAATACTCACCGGATAGCGTGGCTTAATAACCAGTCGAGATCGCAAGATAAGACATCGATGGGGGAACCATTCGTTGCCTTGTGGAGCACCAGCAACACATTCCCGTATACTTCCCTGGTGATGCACGGCATGCCGCGAGCGATGCTTGTGTTTTTGGTGGCAACGAGAGCGTCTTCGAAAAATAGCGAAAGGCGGATGTCGGACCCAACAGCCACCGTGTAACGCAATGTATTCAGATCAGTGCGCTGCTCGAGTGTATTGCGACGCACAAAATCGTCAATGGCGAGATGATCCAATTGAACCGGGAGGTCGATGTACTCTTTCTGTATAGCAACGGGCACTATGAACGGGCGTTCCATCAAGGCTCCCAGGAATATGGCCTGGTAAACAGAACGGGAGGTCTCATTTATATCAGCTAAATGTCGAAGAAGGGAAAAAAAAATTCACAGTTCGTAGAATTGTGGCGCAAGCGGATTCTAGATCGTCGCGAGCGTAAGTGTCTCCCGAGGGCGCCTCCCACATAGGGAGGTAAAGTTCGGCGAAAGGATCAGAATCTGGGTCCCCGTTGGACATGACGACGATAGAAGGGCCTCAGCAGAGCGTTGAGACAAAGCAAGCCGCGACAAGTGACTATTCATGTCGATAACTAGCATGAAATTCAAAGGGAAATTAACGTCGGGCGAAGAAACCGACATCGGCTGAAATATGTGCACCGATAAGAATATGGCTGAACGAATTTCGATGAAGCTTTCGTCATTGATCCGTTCAGGGGCCGTCATGGATGTCGCATTTGGTCGTCATGGACTCGAGATCTCGCCTCGCACGAATTCGCTGTGAAATCGCGAGTAACAATTGATGCTTCGAGGGGTCGTCGATATGATGCCTCGCGCTCTTGCGATGTAACTGATGCACATACCAATGCAAGTTGGTAGCAGGACCTTTAGCATTAAATTTTGGCTCACTTACAGTCAAGTCAATTGGGGTACATGCTGCAGTCGAAGTTTCCACTTCTTCCGAAATCACCGACCAGACGGCTAGATCCGCCCCATCCGGATGATATTTGCGACGATTCATCAACATTCATCGTCGATCGCATGACTTCGTACTTTTGTCTTTTTTATATATTTTTTTTTTCGGACTCATACTTTTTTCCTTCCTCCTGTTTCAAACAGCCGCTAGACGCTGAATTTATACACCACGGAAAACCCCTGAACCATACCTTCCCAGCCATCATGCGCGCCTTCAATCTCATAGAGCAATATAACTCTACTATGGAACGAATGCTCTGTCGAGCTCAACCCAGTCGCATTGAACGCGATTCGAAAAGCGGGCGCTTGTCGTTCAATGACGCTTATCCCGATCGATCAACCGTTCTGTGTGTCGGAAGATTGGAGGCTGGAAACAGTGTCTTACTTCATGTACTGGTCAGTACCTATTTTGCATTCAGATGCACCACTGACGAACGCAGCGCCCGGATTACCCCTCGTCAGGTTGGCTCCGCCTGTCATCGACGACCAACGACGCAATAGAACGAATCATCTGCGACCAGCAAGTATTGACATTGAAGGAGATGATTGATCTTCGAGGTTCCACTGGAATACGATGCCTCACTGGACACACGGCATCCGGGATCTTGTTATGGGCGGACTACGAGAACATAGTGAGAGTTCTCATTCCATCGACATACACGATCTCAAGTGATAATTGTAGGATGTGTATGCCCCTTGGTCTGACCTTAACGACGGTCTCCTCGAACGCACAAGTATTCAGTCTCAAGAAAGGCTGTTGTCGCATACGGCAGAAAACCGCGTTTTGGTCGAAGTTCAATTCTTCGAGATAATTAATTTCGTATGCGGTTACCCGGTGAGCGTCCTGTATCCTCCTCTTTTGTGATTTGATGTTGATGCATAGCGCGAAGGCCTTGATTGCTAGAGTTACTTCTATACACATTCTTCCCTAAAATGACAATCGTACTCTGTCAAAGACACGGCGAATGCAAAAAAAATGAGTGATACACAAAAGCATCGGGGAAAGTGCATTCAGTTCGCTTGGCTTGACAAAAGTAAAAAAACCGACAAAGACGAGTAGCATCAAGGACGCACTCCAGAGTTCATAAGGTTTCGTGTAAACGACCAAGGACAAACGATCATCGATTATATGGGTTAATTCAACATCTAGCGTTGATGGCATACATAGCGAAGGCACTACTGGTCGAGTCTGGCTCTTTTTGGGGCAGGGATACCCAGAATATCATCCGTCTTCACAATGACTGGGTAATCCGTAAGATCAGCAGAAAACAAGTCAGCACATGATTCAGGATTGACGTCTGCAAGGTATGGAGGCACCACTGGGTGCGTTGAATCCTCTTCATCATCTGAATCGAGGATACGAAATGACCGTTTTTTATTTGAGGCCATTCGCGTCGGAACGGCTTTGGGATGCGTGAATCATTGGCCAGATCCGCGGAGCGTTCGAAGAACCACGCACCGAAATCTTCTGAAGCTTCATCGTCTACCAAGATGAGTTGGTGGGAATTGGACAGTACAGAAAGTGGTCACCTGTGTCATGGACGTCGTCGCATTTGTCCGAGTCATTCATGAGGTCCCTCTCGAGGTTTTGTATGCGCTGCCGGAGACGCATGGATTTTGGCCCTGATCCCAAATATCAATGTACGTCGACAGAAAGAAGCGGTCTTCATACGAGGTACTGTCAGTTCTAAATCAAGTTTAGAGGCCCGTTATCAAGAAAGCGAAAGAGTTCCGCTCACGCTCGGTTTGATTGTCGGAATGAACGGAATCGGATTCATATTCGACTTCGTCGTCGGGCACGACAAACGCGTCCATGGAGCAATCGCTATTTCCGTCTTCGTTTTCACTACCAGTATCGGTGCGTGTGTCAATTGAGTGTATGTCAAGTACCAATTGGCGTATGGATTGGATAATGGATCTCTGGTCGGGACGAGCATTTTTCGCGAGTAGATCCAGCAGTATAGACAAGGCAATACGTTGGGGGGTGTTATCTGGGGCTTGTAAGCATGTAATACAACTTTTTGGAGCTGTATACTCACCCATGAGACCTCAATTCCCCTTGGAAGAGCTCAAGTTCACTTCCCGAAACGTAGCGATATGAACAGAAAACGTTTTCTGTTCCGGCCGACGCTAGGCTAATATGTCGACAAACAAAGGCGATCAACCCGACGCCCGCGGGCCTAACCGCTTGTGTATTTTCCGTAGAAGACGAGGCGTGTCAAATTAGTAGGACAAATTTTTGGAATTACATTAGAACCTTCGCACCACGTTGATCGACGGGTTTAAACAGACACTGTATTTGTATTTTGTCGAAAGTCAATAGTTACCAAGTCCGCCGACCGATCGTATTGCCGTCACCTGCCGTCGGTGACCGTCAGTAGGCATACGTCAGTGACCGTCAGTAGGCATCCGTCAGTGACCGTCAGTGGGCGTCCGTCAGTCTTCACCAGTTACCATCACAACTCAATCAGCCGATTAAACGTCACCGGCATCGTCGTCTTCTAAGATGGATTTTCATGCGCGTAAACGTAATCTACTGGATTCAACTGCGAACCCTCAAGAGCTGCTTCCTAAACCAGCGGAGGGAGACGAGGAATACCGCCGGCGAATCGATCCGGGAGGTGTTTTCACGGCCAAAAATTGGGATTCGTGGTCACTCAGACCAAGTGAGTCTAGCAGACAATGGAATAAACGGCAACGCAACGCGATTCACCAAAAAGAGAAACGGGACAGATGGTCAGTTAACGGTTTCGATGTTTTCTTGCATAAATTCTGATAGCCATTGTCAGGGGTCCGGAAGAAAAGGAACTTGATAGAATAAAACACTAGCAAGTGTACCATGGGTGTCTTAGAGAAAGTACTGACGGTTGTATAGCGACGCTCGAAAGAAACGCCGAACAGAACACCAACGCCAATCCCCCCCTCCCGACGAGTCCAACACGTCAGATATTCCTCGTACTGCCTCCGACCCACCAATTCCCCAGAACGCGACGGACCAGCGAAACCCGCCTTTCATGGACAGGCCCAGCGTGTACGGCTCCTCGCAAGCGGTTCGTAATACACGCACTCCGCCACGCGCGACGCGGTCCAATACGCATTCGAACGGTGAACCGAATTTTAGTGGCCACGGAGACGATAGCCGGGACCCCAACGCCAAAGTGATATACGACTGTCGGTCTATTGTTACATGGCAGCGAGACTTCGATGAGATCCACTTGGAAGGGGAAACGTCAACCATTCACGCTTATTGTCCATGGCTGGACGCACCGCAAGGCGGAAACAATTTGCTCAAACAAGTAAACCTCTCCCCGTACCTCAATCACGACGTATTCTTATCATTTTCAGGAATCGACCCTCATCATGGAGTTGACCAAGCGCGCTGGAAATTTAACAGACATAAGCAACGAAGACGTTCTTGTCCTGGATCATCGACAGACTCGCGACCACGGGACCATCAGAAATGCTCTTTCCAGAAATCAATGCGTTTTCATCAAACCTGCGCCCGGCGAGAAGTCCGCTACATTGGACTGCGAGTGGTTGTCGAGAGAATGGAGCGTTTCTGTGGACATTGAGACGAGACAACCGCATAGTGAGTCGATAACACGCGGTTCCCCATCTGAGTAACAATATCATAGGCATGAGAAAGAAAGCCGTCAACGCAGGAGATGCGCATACCGACCTGATATCCATCCGAAAATTGCTGCTCACCCCCCTGGCCCCCGACGGTGATCATCTCTTTATTCTTGATTGCAATGTCATGAGTCACGGAATGCCGAAAGACACAAGGTGGCATCGGTGTATTTGTTGGGTTTTAAGATTTCACTCACAAGCGTCATAGAGCCCTGAACGAAGATTTGGTCGCGAATCAAGAGGTTCCCGCTATCGTCCAAAACTTGTTGACAGCGAAAGAATACAAGGCGTTGGAAACTATCTCGGTTGAACACATTAACGATCAACGCTGGGCCCTACTTCACATGGCAATGACCAACACGAGGGCTCATCACGACACCGTCGGGAAGATTGCGCAAATCGAGGGACACGCCGGCCTGAAACTGTGGTTTGTACTGTATACGGACGAAGAGAATGTGAACTCTCTCGAACAATGGCGAAGAACTCAGACCTCTTTTATGGATATGGAAGAGGATTACAGATACCCAGATGGTATCAGAGTACACGTCTTTTTGATCACCCCCGGCGCAATTCTGTTCGTTTCTTTCTCCTTTTCTCCCAGTCTCGTCTGCAAGACTGAAATTTTGCAGTTTGCAACCCCCTGGATTGATGCACGCAGTCTACACACCGATTCCTTCATTCGTCACCGGTTCATCCTTCTGGTCGTTTGACGCCATGCATCTGACGCGAATCTCGAGACTGTTGGATGTCGAAGATGGACACAAACTGACGAATGTCAACCACGATGACATAGTCACTTACGACGGTTTTTTGCGCATGATGGTCCTGTTACATACCATAACACGAGGTTCGTCCCTTCATGCCAACGAAGACACCACTAATATGCGGCAGCTATCCCTAAAAATTCCCTCCTGGCCCTCGTTCACATGGTGCTTTTCCCTTTCGAATATATCATACGCCATATCTCTCACGGCAATGCCAAGAAAAAGACGAAGAGCATTTTCGACAAACTCATGAAACTGCCCTTTCGAAGAATCAGTGTACCGTTGGCGTGCGTCCTGTCTACCGGACTGGGTTGGCCGATCAGTGTCGACGTGGCGCTCCGCTCAGAAATACCCAAGGTTACGGGTCTGTACGCAAGAGAGCAAGAGTTGGGGAGCTTCTTAATGTCGGAAGGCACAAGCGCTGGGGCTCTGACCACCCTCGATGCCGAAGAAATGCGAGACAAGATGCGGAAAGTCCTGTCCGATTTATCATGAATTAGAATTCTAGTCGATCTGCCAGAATGGAAACGTATAGCGCGTGTAAATAGATTCATATAAATCCATAGTTTGCCTGGCTGATGGACGATTCTCGCACATGATGCGGACTTTAAGCGGCAGGAGCGCCAATCAAAACAACTCCGACCGCAAAGCGTCTTCTGCTAAAATCATCTCCTTACAACTACCATGGTCCACGTCTGGGAATCGTATCTTCGTGAAATAGGCTCTGAATTCCGGCCCCAGCGATATTCAGAGCGTTGGATTTCAGAGCGTGGTCCACAGGTATTTTTTTTTTTTGGTGCAGCGTTCATAATTATGTCAATACGAATCGTTGTTTAGCCTCCTTGCAATAATTGCACGCGTCTCGGAATTGAATGCGTCCCAAATGGAAGTCGAATCTACTGCAAAACTAACTTGTGTCAAAAATCGGACGAACGCTGCTCCTGGTCAAAGGATGAAATTTACCATCGCATCGATGAAAAGTATCCAGGACAAGTCACCCGAGCCGCCTTTGAAACGATCCTCCGCAGTCTTCCAAAGGCTCCTACGCTGAATCCCGAATTGAATGGACGTCAACGAAAAAGAATGACTTCACCAGAGATGCGAAAGTCAAATCCGAGGTTTCATCAAAACCGGGCCTCTCGTCCCAGCCAAAAGTTGAGAGACCAAGATGAAGTAGATGAACTGGACAGTGGTAACTGTTATTCAATAATGACAGTGCAAAATATTGAATGATCATCAGCGGATAGCCAACAGTCAAGCGAACTGAGACCCTCGCCCCAACCCGAACACAAAAAGCGACGGGTCGATTCGAGAAGTCAACAGCCTATTCCTCGTCAAAGCAGGAAAGTACAACCAAATTTTGAAACGGTGCCCTATGAAGAAAGTATGTCAATTCTTTTCAGAACCCCTTGGATTCGAACACACAATGATGATCAACAGCCTCCGACGAATCTGAGAAGACCCAGAGTTCTCCAGTTGACGAGCATCTACCAACATCTATTCGAAAGGAACTGGTCAATTCGCGAAGTAAGTAGTGCGATAGCCACTCGGATAATTCTCACTGAATCCGAGAAGCGCATTCGAACGGAGACAGCACTGGTACTTCTATTCAACACGATAGAGACAATGTCCTCACCAATTTTAGCGAAAATACCTCAACCTGCAAGTAAAAGTGATACGCAATCCGATCGCGCGCATAACATAGGTGCTTCCAATCAAATTGTCCCCTTTCAGTGTATTCATGCTCCAAAGAGAGGTTGCTGGAACTGGAATCTCAAGTCAACACCTTACAGGAGCAAGCGAAAAGTGAGAACATGCCTCTAGTGCACGACCAGTATACTGAAGCTCACTCAGATAATGCGACGATCATTGACACACAAAGGATGACAATTGAGAAAAGTCAGGAAACCATAGAGGCTCAAACGAAGACCCTCGAGCGAGGCCATAACATCCTGGCCAGTCAAAGCCAGGACATCGATACTTTTCGTCGAGATATGGCGAATCTCTTGCAGTCTCACGAAAAGGAGATGCAATGCTTGAAGTCCGAAGCTCACACTTTGCAAGAATTTCTACGCAAAGTACGCGAAGAAAACGATACGCTCAAGAGTTCGTGGACATTGGCAAAGGAATCGCTGAAGCAACGCGACCACGATGTCTCGATCCTTCGTATGTACTCATTATGACTGAAACCATATCCTTCACTCATGGGATACAGAAAGCAAAATTTTGGACATCGAACCCACTGGTAGGAAGTCACTCGTCGTATTCATGATCAGCTTTGAATGGAGATTTCGCCAGTCGCAGCATATCGCAACCGCACTGCACACGTATATTTCGAAATCAACGCGACACGGCAATCCTTTGCTTTGGACTTAGCCCGATATCACGACGATGTTGTTGAGCTCGTGTCTGCTGCTGAAGTACATCTCAAACGCCTGCAAACAGCAGCTGACGCGCATCTGGAGTTGGGTGAACTTCAGACATCGAAACAGTAAATTACAGGTTGAATTCGGCTAACTTGTGCATTACTCACCAATACATGATATTCTCTTGACGTATGGAGTTATTTAAGTTTAAAAGAGAATGTTCCAATGGGCCCTTTGCTGTACGGTTATGAAGAGTGCCACTGGTCTCAGTTCTATTACCACACTACATAAGCCACAACAAAATGCTGTTCCAAGAACTCGGGAAACGCTCACCGAGTAACGGTAGCGATTCCGATCAAAGCTCACTGATTGATAGCGACGGCCACTGACGGACACTGATGGTCACTGACGGACACTGATGGTCAAAGACGGGCACTGATGGTCACCGACGGACACAGATAATCGCCAACTGAAAAGCTCGCTGACTGATAGCGACGCCCACTCACGGAAAATTATGCCGACGGACACTTTGGTCCACTCGTGAGTACTTATGGACAGAGATGTTTGACTGACGATTTTCGAATCATTGTCTCCTAATAAAACATTCCGAGCGTAGAGAGGAATAACGAGTTTGAATTTCGAGGTACGCGTCACGAATGTACGAAGATTCTAATATACCTCATCGTCACTTCCCCCCTCCGATATTTCGAAGTCAGCAGAAGCCGATTCCGTAGGGCAGAACCCAACTGGTCTCGACACGCCCATCGGGGTGTGGGACATAACCGACTCATGCCAAGTTACCGGAGCTACGTTGGCTTTGCCCTTCCTTTTGTAAGTAATATCGTCCGTCAACTGAGTGACACTCTGGGCATTGAAACTCAGGCGAGCTGTGCCATTAGTTGTAAATTTAGACACAGTGAATATCACCAGGACGGCCCGGTTGTCCTTCACCTCGCCGCCGTGAATGGGAGAAAGGTCCCAGTAGTTCCTGAGAGCAAAAGGCTGACGACCATCGAAGAGTGGGACTGAAAAGACATCGTAAGCGAATGAAACGACTACGAGCGATAAGAGACTTTACTCGTGTGGTTATAGGGAAGGATCTCGTGGCCGTGAGTGGTAGCACTGGGAGGTTTGACTTCCATCTCGCTGTTATTCTCCGCTGCAAACATCTTCAGATTTCGCTTTGTAAGGAAACACCACTTACGATTGGCAGACATACGATAAGTGGAGAACAGCAAACCATTTTCTTCCTGGTCGACGGGGAACACCACGCTAGCTACACCCATGGCGGGTCCCAGTACTGCTGCCATTCGGTCGAGCGTTCGACCGAGAGGGCGGACGACGATCGATTGATTTTTTTCGCCATCCCCTAAGTGAGAATTCAACGCGATGCCAGTGATGAAGCAGGAGGCTGATTTTTTGGCGTTCTTCTTGATCAGACGCCCTTGGACAATCCGAGTAGGGTCGACGGCCTTATCGTTTCTTTTGGTGGTGCGTATAGTGAAGTCCTTGGGATTCATCGTAAAGAGGTTGAACAGACTGGAATGTCCACGACGAAATACCGAGCGTAAAATTTTTCTGTACGAAGGGAATGAAGTCACGGTTTTTTGAACAAGAACAAAAGACATACTCGGCATTCGCTTCATTGGCGTAAATGTCCTCTGCGATCTCAAAGGTTGGAATCGGAACTGACCCAGCTTTTCCGGCTGATCCAGAATAACCGACACCCTTTAATGTGTGAGCGCCCGGGGGCATCTCCAAAGGATCCGAGAGCATAGATTGGACGGGAACTTCATCCGCGCCGATCGTACGACGAATGGCGTCCCGTGAGGATGAGGAGGTAGTATGTGGTGTGTCGGGCATCGTCATACCCGTGGGTGTCGAAAATGGTTCTTTGACCGAGCCCGACGAAGCAGGTGGTGTGCTAAAGCGAAGCTTTGCCTCGCGCTGACTTTTGGCAAGGATGATCATGAGCAAGATAACTGATGAAGAGCAAAAATGTACTCACGTTTGACCGTCAGCGGCACTACTTTCGCTACCGACAGACAACGAGTCTGCTGGAGGGTGTTGATTAAGCGTCGACTGACTTCCAAGAGGAGCGGACGACGCATTGTCGCCCTTTTTCCCTCCGACACTAAAGGAAAGTGTAAACGAAGAACAGAACACAAAAGTGGAAGAGACTGACCCACTCGACGGCACAGTGATTTCCACGGGTGGATTGGCACTGGATTGGTCGTCTTTTCTATAAAAGAAAAAGGTAACAGATGTTTAAGTCGAGAACACTGCGAAAGGGTGAAGGCCGCCTTACTTTAATCGCTTAGCGTCCTCGAGAACCTTTGTCGGACTCGCCGGTCGTTTTGTTGACTGACTTTTGGTGGTTTGACCGGACATGGGAAAGGTTGACAGGATCGGGGACGAAAAAGAGCTCCGCGATTGCTTTTAAGGTCGACCCGAGTACGAAAAGGCGTGATACGGCATCAAATGAAAAGTCGTTGCAATTTCAACTGCTTCGATTCTCAGAAATTGCTCGACAAGATTGGACGACAAGATTAGAAACATATGCAACGAGGGGCGCGAAAAAAAAAAAAGAAAAAAGCAAAGTCGATACGACACATTTGTCAAAATCAAAATCGGTATAGAGAGCGGATCTCCGAACGGCCCCAAATTCTGCGACGACGCAGTAATGACGATCAGGAGGAACGCCCCGAAACGCCGACGGAAGCGATGAATCATCGATCATTCAATATCACCTCTTAAATTTTCACGTAATTTTTTTCCCCCCTTCTTCTGGTGGCGCGTTGTCGGACCATCACCCCGACGTGCGCGGTTGGGTACGTGATGTCGATACGTCAAGCAGGTACGGAGAATTTCTACCTGTGGGCAAGTGGTACCGGTAGGACCAGTGACTGTACGAAGAACATCAACCATGCCTATGCGTCACCGAGATGCAGCGTTAATCCGAAAGCACAAACTCCTTGATGCCGAAACTAGAGATCGCCGATCTGCCTCGAATTCAACGACTTCGCGTTCTTATTCCAAACGAAAACACAAAAGAACTCTCTTGAACGCGCGATCTGGACGCCGAGACAAGGGATTCCCGATACGTACCGAATTGCATAACTTCGCATTTTTATTCCACATCAGATTACTTTCTATTCTTCGGCTGGAGCGTTGTCGGAACTTCATTCCGAGCTGCGCGATCAGCTACGTAAGCACAAACACTTATCTTGCACGGATACTCTGAAGTGAAGCTGCGAAACCTGTTTTTCTGTCACTTTACAAAAAAGTCAAGCATGCTTTCGCGTCACCGATGAGTCGCGTTAACCCGAACGCACAGACTTATGGACGCCGATACAGAAGATCGCCCAACTGTACCGAGTTCCGCGACTTCGCGTTCCTATTCCAAATGAAGAAACCAAAGAATACCCTTGAAGGCGGAACTCTGGATGATAGACCGAGACAATAAATTGCGATCACCCAATTTCATCTTCCATTATCTTTATCTTCTGCTGAAGCGTTGTCGGAATTTCACTCCGACGTTTGCGATTGGCTACGTAAGCACAGAGGCTCATCGACTAGGAAATCTCTGGACCCCTGAAACTGTAAAAGTCGTCCATCCTTTCCCCTTAGTAAGAGCATCAACCATGACTATGCGTCACCGCGAAGTCGCGTTAAACCGAATGCAACAATTACTTGACAGCGAAACCAGTGAGTCATTCCTCGACTAGGAGACTACCGTAGCGTTTAATCTGCCAGTCGGACCCTCTATCCAGTTTTTACAATTCATTCGCTCGACCGAAGAGGAGTCTGGCGAAAAACAACTCCACCAGTACCAAAGCGAAACCGACATCGAGGCAGCTTTCAAAGTATCTGATTCCGGAAACGGCTTCAAGTACTTATTGTGGAAAGACGGCGGGGAGCAGGTCACTCTCAACATTCAGGGATGGCTAACTTCGTGCCTCCTCCTTCCATTCGTCGCGACATCGAGAACACACAAGTCTGTTTGCCCCGCTTTCGCAAAATTAGCGACTACATTCTGACAATTATCCTAGATCGAAAATGACGGCGTACAGGCAGTTCGTCAAACTCATATCACGACCAGACGACGCCGTCTTTGCCAACGCGAACTTGGCCGTCAACGAAATAGCCAAATACATGTACACGTTTTGCAGTCAGAGTACTCGGACGGAATATCGCTCTCCTCAGATTGAAGGTACTTACCTTTTTTCTGCGGAGAATCGATTGGTTGTCAGTCAACAACATTCCGAAAACCTTCCGGACGGAGAACTCAACGAGTTCAATGACCCTGACGAGGAGCTTCAAAGACTCTGTCGCGCGACGAGCCATAGGTACACCGTCGACAACGAGGTGAAGTTCAATGAATGGGAAGTGAATGAGGACCACCTGAGGTGAGTATTGCATTGGGTAGTCATTGGATTATTAAGAGCGTCATCGTTAGTCTGGAACACAGGACTTCTGGTCGTACCATTGAACCCGGTCATTTGGTGAACGCTTTGGTGTCCTTCCGTATGAGCACATTCGGGCATACGAATCGCTTCATCGTAAAATTGGAAGAAGTGTCGGTAATCGATCGTCGTGGCGAAAAGGTCAGATTATTTCGCATAGTTTATATCATGGCTAAACGATTCTTAGATTCTCGACCAAATCAAAGCGCAGAAGGAAGAGCCAAGGGGTCCCATGGCGCCACTTGCAAAACGCGGCCGAAAGTCGAATACGATTGATATTTCCATGGCTGTTTAAAATTTCGTACACAAGCATGTACACTTGAAAATTCATTGACCCAGAATCAACACACGAGCCAGGTATAAATGCCAATCACAAGATGAACAGAAACATGGAAGCCGACGAAAGGCAGACGACGGTATATTTCAACTGAATGAAGCGAAATCGACAGCATCGAGCTCGTAAAATGTCCCCGGAAACATGCGTCACGGGATGACGGAAACAGAAGGCGCGAAACTGTCGATAAAGCTTGTTGTCAATGTGAACGACCATCTTGATGGCCAGCAAGACTTTGGAAGAAAGTGGGAAGCATAGCAAGCGAAGTATTCGGCATCTGGACAGTACGCGAAGAGGACAGATAGGGGTGGGAGTTTCGTCCGATGCACATTGCTTCGCGAGTTTTTCTTGTTCGACAACAATCATCGCGTTCAAGCGAGCGACGACTTGGACATCGTTCAATTTCCTATGATTCCTTTGATGGAGCCTAGAGTGGAATTATTCCGTATGGGCCATCTTAATCCAAACGGGCCGATTCCGCTGTTCACGCTGAGGGAGCACTGCCAAGAAGATGGAGACAAAGCCCAGTTCGCCGATCTCAAGCGAATCCCCCTACCATTGTTGACTTTTGGTTAGACAGATCCTCAAATGGGCGACACGCGACAACGTTGGCGGTATCTTGAACATTTTCTCATGCGATCCGTCGTTGTTTCAAACGCGGAAAGGCATGCTGGAGGCTTTAACTTCACCTGCACAACCGGCCTATTTCTACCTGATTGGGGAAGTAATTGGCTCAGACTTGGCCACTGAAGCCCATTCGCAGCGGATCGTCATCAAACCCCTGCTACGGACTTGGCACCGAACCACTGCCTTTCTATCTACTGTCTTCCAAGCTGAAAATATCGGGATCCCAACCGCCGACAGTCACGGACTGTTATTGGAATCACATACACCACTTTGGAATTGTGAGGCTTTGTTGGTGGTTTTGAAGAACGTGCTAATTGAGGAACAGTGTATGGTAACGACTTTCTTGACAATGTTGCGAATGCCCAATTGCAACAATCGAGGAGAGAGTTTGCTTTGATCTACGAGGAAATGGGTTCGTACGAGCTCAAATATAAATTGACATTGAACCCAGATTGACGCGCATGCTAGCTCCCATTTTGAACTCAACCGCAGACGACCCCGAAAAATGCTGGGCTACGACGCCCGGTCGTTATCCCAACATTGAACTCGGCTCGGTCGTCGCGACGATGTTCGCCGTGAGAGGCTATAGCTGGGAGGAAATGGTCGAAGGAATCCCAAACTCATCGACCCGCTTTACTTTTGATTTGCAGGGGATTGTACTGTTGAGCGATGTCAACGAACAACCAAGAAAGCGACGATGGGATAAGAATTTCAATCGAGAAATATCACACGGAGTCATACGTCGAACTACATAAGAATGGCTATGTATAGTTTTCTGACTCCCTATCAAGATACATGATTAAAGAAAGATGGTCCACGATGCAACAAAAGACTAGGCGATGATATCTAGAACATCATTCTTGCTCGGATTCATATCGAAAATGCTCGGAATCTCCGACCAGATCATATCGTATGCCCTTTCTTCATCTTCGGACCATTGTCGCCAACAGTCGTCGCATACCTTGCCCTCCTGAGGAAGCTCCCGATCAGCCCAGAATCCTGTCAAAGTATGAGGCAGAGGTCTGACGAATGCCTGCGCGGCGAGGTCCATAGCGTCTCTGAGGAGACCCTGCGATACCAGCACACGAGTGCTTCGACAATGATGTTGCATACAGCGTCCAGATTCCACATCTCTAATCCATGCCCATCCATCTTGAATCATCTTGCGCATAAGAGCTTCTCTACCCGTCATTAAGACGTGAACGTCTAGCCCAAACAAGTCGATGTTCCTATATGCTTTGGCCGGAAGCAAAGACGCTGCGTATATAGCGGGATGCAACAGAGCGGGCAAGTTGTGTTTTTTTGCCACAGAGACGGCCCAAAGCGCCATTTCAGAGGCAATGCCGTTCATGGAAAGTTTTTGATTAGGGAACGACGCTCGGTCCGATGGATAAATGGCGCCGATGTGTTCGATGACAGCGCGCTGAAAACGCTGGCACAGATATTTTGTTGTGATGTCCATCATATCTGTCAGATCCACGAGCCATAGACGGTCTGTTCCGGGTTGGAAGTATCTGTGGACGGGTCACACAAATCTGAGGATGATAAGGGGATAACAACAAACCGGAACTGATACATCAACTTCAACAACACTCGAATTTGGTCGGCGTCGTCGTCTAAGGGCAGAAGAGAAAGTGGATGGTTGTCCTCCGCGGACGGAGGACCGGAAAGCTCTAGCATGTCGCGAAAGAAATCGGAATGCAACGCTAAGACCCCGCGATGTACCCGGAAACCAGTCGCCTTTGAGGCCTCGACTCGCGAGCCACCATCTTCGGCGCATGGGCGAGAATAAGCGATAGACATTTTACTAACGAGGATGAGATTTCCGTCAGCGAACCAGAACTGCGAATCTGGATGGTACAAAATGGGAGGATCGCCCTTCCTTGGGTTCAGCGTCCTTTCTTCCACAATGTCGCGGTGATTGTCCATAGTAACGCTGGGTAGAAGACGACGAATGCGCGGTTACAAATGATGCCGACGGTAAGAGGAGAGGGCATTCATTTATAGATTCACTGATCGGTAATCGTCGCGCCAGCTGATGTTTCCGCGAGGTGTCGGATGAACGGGTCAAGCTCCACCGCCGATCAGGCTCAAAAGCGTTGAAATGCATACGCAATCCTAAAACATTCCCTCTCGACCCAATGCGATATTTGCATGCTATTTCTACAGCGCCCGTTAGTCGACAATTTATCGCATGGAATGATCTGACCAAAACCAGGTTGAGACTTTTGACTTCAATAACGGCATCGCGCTGATCGCCATACGGTCCGGCCAATGTTCTTTGGACTACGTTAGGTGCTGCCATGGCCGACAAGTGACGCTGGTGGATTGTCAGGACCTTTTGCCGTCATCCTTCACCCTGTTCGACTTTCCATGTAACGTCGGCGACAAGCCAATCTTATTCACGGCTATCGTCGACCGCCAAGATAACGAAATCTCATTGGGAATGCTGCTTCAGCACGATCATGCGGCTCGAGGACGTTTGGTGTCCGTACACGAGCCGTATCTCGACGGGATATACAACGCAGCAAAAGACGCACTTGCTCGGCACTCGTTCAGCACGGGCGTTCGGCATAGCCGTTTCTCCTGGGACATGTACCATTTTTTGATGTACAAGGAGGTATCGTACTCGAACTCAGAACCAATCGCCGACAAAACTGAAAGAATAAAACAGATATCCAAATTCCGTCTCGACCGCGAGGTCGTTGTCGCCCGTCTTATGGAATGCGAATTTTCGAATCATATCACGTATGCCAACAAAGAACTCAGCGTTCTAGATGTCAGTCATTTGGTGGGGCAACCGATGCGTGTCACAATGTCAGGTTTTGCCTTGTCCCCTGCGAACGTGCCTTTATTACTGGTATACGGCGCTACCCAAGATAAAAACATAAGAGGCATCGTGATTCCGTCAGATCTGGCAATCCAATGGACCACACCTCCTTGCCCGATAACTGAGATTCGAGCCATGATACGACTGGCGAGGGAGGAATTGTGGACGAGGTAAGGATTCAACTATTTGATCGACATCGAGTCTGACGTTACATACCATACAGCCCTTAATCCAAAGAACCTTGATGGAACGATATGTATGTTCGTAAAATGTTGCTCGTTGTCCAACCAGATTTCCCAATAAATTCAAAATTTACAAAAGATACTTAAACAGGGTGACATTCAACGCCAACAGTGTTAAGATCCACAGAAACAATGATTCCGGTGGAAGAAAAATCAGGTAGACTTAACAAGCGACATTGGTGTTCACCCGGCAAGCTCAGGGACCGGGTTGCGAACACATTATGGCCCGCCACGACGTAGAGATCAGGACAAAAAGTTAGAATGAAAGGATCTACCCCGAAGAAAGGGGACAGGGCAAAGTGTCTGGGGCAGAGGGCGCTAAATGCTGGCAAAGAAGCGTGTACTCCAATAGGTCCAGTATGCCAGTACACCCAGCAGTGTACTTAGCGAGATCTCGAGTCGCTCGCCCGGAATGGAACAAAGTAGCCAGTGTTCGATTTTGCCCAGCAAAGGCGATGTAGGACGGATCTGTCTCAAGGGAGAGATTGAGACTCGGCGGTTGAACCTGAAGAAGAAACGGGGGATGGGCGGGTTGTGGCAAAAGTGCGCTGGAGGCATCAATGTTGCCAGGTAAGATATGGACTGGCAATACTTGCAACAGACGATGCAAATTCTCCTTAAAAGAAGTAATCCCTGAGGACTGACGAGGCATTAATGAAGATGCACCAGCGACGGATACCGAGCGACTTACAGAGTGCAAATAGAATGAATCGCCGACCAGTACGACCGACATTACAGTATCAACATGCTAGATGAATGGAATTCAGAGCAATAGTTTATGGAACGAATAGACAAACCTCGAGAATCCAGTCTACAGCATCGGCCCAGTATCGACGACCACCAGTGTCCAAATCGCCCACTCGGAGGCCACCGATTAGCATCACTTTTCTTTTGCTTTTGAGAATGGTATCTGATTCGCACATGAGTCGTTACAGCAGCAACGGCACGAGATTGAAAAAGATTACCATGAGGCACATCAATAGGGCGATGACACTCGAACGAGCGACTGTATGATTCGGGTAAGCCAGCCAGCGCAACATCCACCACCACGAAGGACCCATCCTGTCTTAGAAAGCCTAAAAGGCCAACGACAGCTCCGGTGACCATGGGAAAGCCAAAGTCGGACGTCATATCGCATTTGAAACGAGCAGTCTCGTCCTCCAACCAAATGGTGGAGGAGTCTGACCAATAGGTATCGACGGACGGGTTGCCAAGCTTTCCATGCTAGAGAAAGTGTTTCGGGTTAATCCATATACGACGCGAAATGCCAGTAAAACGCACATTGTCGAGTACTTCAGAAAGGGCGTTCAGCTTCAAAGGCGAGTCCACGAAAAGAGTGCCAATGATGGCACAGGACACAGATGGTTCAACGTCAATCAATTGCTCCATCAACACAGGTGAATCTGCCTGTCATCAGATGAGAATGAGACCTTGTGAATATCGCCTACCTGTATTGCCAGAACACCATTTGGAAACGACCACTGAACTGACCAAGGGTCTCAGGCGGTTGAGCCTATAAAAATATATGTTCGAATATTGGCACGCGAACTTGGACTTTTTTACAGCGAATGACGGGAGCATAGTGCGAAAGAGAGGAGTAGAAAGCGATCAAATGGCGCTGAGAAATCATGGGCCGAATCGGGGCAATATGTCCGTCAGTCTCCGTCATGCTCCGTCGGTAGTCGTCACTGTCCTGTTTGCGTCTTTTCGCGTCATTTTTGAATTCGCTATATCGTCGCGACGTGGAGCTTCTGTTTCTTGTGAGTTGGGTTGTCTTCGGTGGATGAAGGTCGCTTTCCTAAATTCGTATCTGGAAGTTGCGCTAGAAGCACCGAAGTAGATTCTGGTATACTGAGAGATGCCCAGTGCACTGCCTGGTTCTGTAACTTGGCCAATTTCCGAGGTGTGAAATCCAATTGACTTTCTACTAAAGGTTCCTCGCTAACAGACACAGGATCTACATCAGGTACGCTCAAGGATGCAACAAACTCCCGCGCTTTTCTTTGCTCTTCCCCTACGCCGTGCTTGGATATAGTGGCCATGTGCTTAATTTGTAGTCTTTTCATTTCAATCCGACTATCTTCTGAGGGTCTAGTCATAATACGCTCTTTCGGGAATTTTCTTGCTATCAGCAATCCGTCGAGACAAGTAACGCGCGACACCATAACATAGGCGGCTTCAATGCCATGACAAGAGGCTAAATCCACGACAACGTTTGTAAGTGTCTGTCCTTGCGATTTGTGTGCAGTAACACAGAAAGCGGGCTGGATTGGTACTTGCCAGCGACCAATGCTGCATTTCTTGCCCGTGAATTCATTGACATAAGTCAGACTCACTTTGTCGCTGATGGCGGGTGCCAAGCCCGGTGCTAAATCTGGCAAAGCCAACCCAGTCATGTCGTCAGCCTTTACAATGCAAGAAGTCGCATATCGACGGCCCTCGTGGTCTTTACGATATCGGATTTTGACCAGCGTGCCTTTGCAACCATTCACGATACCACCGCCGACATCGTAGTTATGTGAGAAAACCACAGGCATGCCTATCACCAAAGGTAACCTGCCCAGTCTCTGAGAGGTCTGTCCAGATTCTAAATCCCAGAGATGATCTCGAAGATTTGGTTCGGTGATCGGCTGTCCAGCGTGAATGTCCTGTGAATAATACCAATGCAATTTTCGGCCCGTTCTTTTAGCAAATTCAACGGTTGCCTTTTCATTGATGGCATCCTTTACTATGTTTTTGTAGACAATGACAGCCGCATCTTTCCAGCCGGGTGACGTCCAATCGGGCTTCACTTTGTCCACCAGTCTTGTATTGAGCAGTGCGAAATCTTCGTCGGTGCATCTACCAACGCGAAGACGGCCTAGCAATTCTAGAAAGCGAGCGCTATCATCCCCCTTCGCCTGCCGAAAATTCTCGTGTAACATTACGACTGTATCGATTGAATACCACAGCAGTTTCCCGATCAAGAGAGCTTGTTGTTTTTGATTTGTAGTTTTGTTGAAGTTCTTTACACGGCTGTATATCCGCGTCTGCGATACTGGAGGCAGCTGTGCAAAATCCCCCGCGAATATTATATTGACACCACCGAAAGGCAGATCATTCTCCTTAGCGTCTTGTAGCGCAACTGATATCTTGTACAAAAGTTCACAACCGATCATAGACACCTCGTCCACGAACAGGTAGTCAACCCCTTGCCACATCCCAATCAAGTCCTGAGACACAGCACTATTCTTGCTGTGCGCCTTTTTTCCATGCGGCAGCATTAGACACGCATGCAAGGTTGTACCTTTGATCATTTTGCAGCGACCCGTCCCAGTAAACGATGCTAGGCGAAATCGACGCTTCTGATTTCTCGCGGTAAAGAAATCAGTTAGCGCGTCTATGACACGAGACTTCCCTGTACCTCCGGGCCCCCCTAGGAACATCTTCAGCTGGCTGGCGTGCGGAGTCGAACTATGATTAGCTATAATTCGGAAGGCACGGCTCTGTTCGGCATTCAAATTCCATTTTGAAGCCATTGCCTCAACATCCACACGGTTTGGACCATTTCGCGATGGGATTGGATCGCCGATGGCTGGATGCATTTCCGAAGTCGATCTGTCAAAATAGGCGTCGCGGAACTGATCACCATCTTCAACTTCTACTTCCATCCAATTTTCATCGCGCTGTTCGCTGATGTCGCCAGCATCCTGTTTTTCCCTTTCTAATTGGGATACCTTTCGGAAGTCTGTGCGACGTGTCGCATAAGTTTGTTTCCATATTTGTTCTTGCTCGGTAGAATGATCTTTTTCCACGTCTACCGTGTCAGGGTCAGTTGCAGAGCTCTGATCCAATTCAGGTATGGGATGAGTAGCCGGTCGATGATCAGTGAAATAACCGCCTCGAGACAAAGTTTGCAAACACTCATTGCGTGCGAGAAGATTTGCTACCTGGACTTTGGATTTGCCTTGTTGTATCATGTGCATGTGATTCAACAGAGAGGAAGGGTCTTCTCCACCAGCAAAGTCATCGTCAATTACCCGTTCAGAACCTCCTAAGGGACCAAGATTGACCGTTCTGCGATGTCGCCTTTCTGCAAAAAGTCATCTCGGCTATCACGACACTCGTGTAGCATTTGCATGTTGTCGAGATGATTAGTCCACTCGACGTGTTCGGTAAAGTATGACAAAAAAGCAGATGACCATTTTTCTTCAGGCTTTCTGAGGTCACGTACTGTTTCCCAAGGCTTGAACAAGATAAGCATCAGACGACAGTACTTTTCATATGAAACAGGGCGATCTCGTCGAGGAATAGATGGACCCAAAGGTACAGGAACCATTCTCTTGTCAATTTGAAGGACACGTTGGAAGTGATCCTTTTCCTCAACGTGGCCTTCAGTGAAAGGAACGGACCTGTCGGTGAAGGTATATTCATCATCTTCATTAGTATCTTGCTCGGAAACATCTGATTTGTTAGCCTTTATCGAATTTTTGTGCATTTTAACAACACCGCTTACATATTCCCAAACTGAAAGCTCACGCAAAGATTCACCGCGATGCAAGTAATCATCGACGAGAGAACCGCGAACTTTAAGTTCGCCGTCTTTACCCGCTGTGAAGTACACCTCGTCACTCGGGGCACTTTCAGGATTGTCCGAAATGGCAGTTCCGGTCTGTTCGCTGGTAGTCGCGAACCCAGAATGTACCTCGGAAAGACCTTCACCGAAGTCGGGTTCCGCATTTACGCCCAAATTATGTTCTTGGGCGATATCAAGCACCTCCTGTAATGATATTTCGGCCGTTTCACGGTCTTTAGTCGCGAACCCAGGATGTACCTCGGAAAGACCTTCACCGAAGTCGGGTTCCGCATTTACGCCCAAATTATGTTCTTGGGCGATATCAAGCACCTCCTGTAATGATATTTCGGCCGTTTCACGGTCTTCGCTCGGTGGAACGTCAGAAGTTGGGTAACACTCTGGCGAGGGACTCTGGCTGTCAGCGGCTTGCTCAAAACTGGTCCAGAAGAGAACACGAAATTGATGATTTGTGAAGTGATCTTTGTTGCCTAAGAGATACATCGCGACCTCTTGGCCGGACAACTCTTGTTTAGTCATCATGGCGTAAGAGCATTTCGTTAGCAATTGTTTAGCACGAATGCTGAGGTCGTCTTCATCCTCGTTGAAGTCCGACAACTTGCGCACAGTCATTTCCAACAGAGCGTAAGCGACATTGGCTTTGAGGCGGGACTTCGTAATATAATCCGTGATATAATACAATACGGCTTTCGCGGATTGCCCAGATCCTATGAACTTGATATCCATATTGCATCGAACGGACCGAATAATGGTCTCGTTGAAGTTATTGACCATCCCATCCAAACAACGCAAACATAATTCTCCTGTTTCTGGGTCAATCACCGAGTTGGCATTGAAATTGCTAGGATCCAAGTTAAACCGACACTCGAGCGGTTTTTTAGGATCGCAATATTTGAAACATGTTTTGGAATGTTCATGCAGTTGACTTTTCTCAACTAGATTGTGGAAATCCTGTTGGACGTAGGCTGCCCGATCTGATTCGGGAACGTCTTTTCCAATACCCCTTACAGCGCAAGGGTGTCGTAAAGATGAAGGCACATTTCTGACTGGCAGAGATGGAGGGGGCGGTATCTCGTTGGAAATACTGTCATCGAGGAAGGCGAGCAGGCGTTTAGCGAAGTCGCTGTCAGGTTGAGATACCAATCTGTTGCGAATCTCATTCGGATTAAGGCCGCCTTCGAGCCAGACTAACATATGACAATGCAAAGTCCCACGCCCCTGGGCTTCGACACACCCATAGACGGCTTTGACAACTCCGAGGGCACCCTCCTTTATACCAGCACCCTGAGGATCATAACCCAAAGTTGTTTTAATGAACTTATTCATATAGATATCGAAGAACTCGGCACCAAGAAAAGGATTTTTTGCGATTCTAGCTTGTTGAGTCCGGAAGGGGTTCTTTCCTGCGGTAAACTCATCGACATCGATGTCATCGCCTGCTAAGAAATTGACGACCGGATTGAAGACATCTGCCGGTTGATGGTTAAGTAAAAGCTGGGTAGCCCCTGGTCAATCATCAAACCACGAATCTCGTTTCTCATAGCACTCTTAGACGACGCTGAGGCGTCAACATGGCTCGTGACAGCCTTTACCTCCAGTCATTAGCTTCAATGCCAACCGTTCCTCGTCGTTGTAGGCAGTCGTATGATCGCCACGAGACATTCTCTCAGAAACGGCATGAATACAAGCGGGAGTAACGGAAGCGAACCGCCGCGCTACAGAAGGAAAGGATTGTTTTTTGGTTTTCAAGCCGGCATGGAGTAACAAGGTCCGACGCTGGAGCATATTAAATGCAGAAAACAGGAATGAATTATGCTCTTGGAACCGTTTGTCGGCAAGACGAAAGAAATGCTGAACGTTGCGCTTGAACCCCACAGGAGATATTCGGGAGACATCCTCTGGCCCACCGTTTCCATAGGGGAAAAGGGTCGGAAACATGGAAGGGAAAAGATCAGGATTATCAAACTCTTTAGTGAAAGTAGGTCCATGTGGAATGCTTAAGTAGCCACCTTCCAAATTTTTGACGTGATTCGTGATTCCACGCCGCATGACGGAGGTCAGCGGACGATGCGTTAGATTCCACCCCATCAATGACAACACACTCTCAAAAAGTGGCTCGCGATCAGAACTATCATGATCGCCATCGCGTTCAGCATGCACTGGTTGGGTCCCCACCAACGTTATCATAACGAGAAGTGGAGGTCTGAACAGCCCCACTGGGCAAAACGTGGGATATATGAAACTTGAGTCTCGGATTTTTCTTCAAAGCGACGAAAGTTTCGTTGTTAGGAATAATGTCTTTGTACAGAGGATTATTCTCCATAAGCCAATCGAGGGCAGCCTTGACTTTGTCGCCACGGACATAAAGTGGCTTCGCCTTTTCATGGAGCCATTGCTCATCAGGAGGACTGGAACCAACGAAAATGACACACAAAGGCGACGTTATCTCGTCGATATTAGGGGGCAACGTCTTCGCGATCTCTCCAGGTCTCTGGGGGTATACAATTACATGTCCCATCATTCCACGTTGGTGATAACCACCTTCACTTCCCTCGTCTCGCAACTGAATTACCCAACATTTACTGCGACATAGTGCTATCATCGACTCTTCTACGATGGTAAGGTCGGACAATTCTGGCGGGGTCGGCCCATAGTAATGGCGATTACTTTGGGCAAGCGCAGGCACGCTCCCGCGTCGTAAGGATGACGAACAGCTCGGACACAGCGCCAAGCATAGTTCTTTTTGACCGTTCTGCATGAGACCGTCGGGATGCAAGAGACAACCATCTACACTAGGAGGCACTGAAGGAAGTGGCGCTGTACCCAATGTATCAGGTTGTGGTTTCAGCAAGTCAAGGTTGATGTCGCAAGCGCGTAGGACTTTCTTCTGTCGGAGGGGAACAGCCTCAGCACATGAAGCACACGTAAACTTTCTAAGGGCCTCTGAGCTAGTCTCCGAATGAAAATCGCGAATTAAAGACTCCTTCTTCTCTCTGGAAGGCAACACAGGCCAAGTATCTTTCAGATGTGCGACACGCTGCAGCCTATCAGTCTCGAGATCGAGCAGGGACTCTGTTGCGCGCACGTTCTGGCGATACGCACCTTGCTCCACATTATTTTTTGAAACCGTCAATGAACGCTTATATTTCTTAACCTCCTTTCGAAGGTCTCTCGTAGTCATACTTTTCGTGACAGGTACATTAAGCAAAGTCAAACAACGACGCATAACCGAAGCCGAAGCCTTCTTCTCGAGCAGTCCAAGCAATTCGTCTTGATACTCAAACGGAGGACCAGTGGAAGGGGGATCACTGTCGGTATTAGCAGAAAGCCGGACATGATTGCATTTCGACATAACATGAGCGGTAACATAAACATTTCACGGAGATCACTGAAAGTTGTCAGCGTAGTCACAGGTAAATGATGGGAACAAGCGTGTGCAAACAGGGTTGACCGGTCCCACCCTTCCGCTTTCTCAAGCAGTTCGAGTACGGACTGACCGAATAAAGTTTGTCGATACATCAGCAAAGTACGGAGGATTTCTATCTGCGAACAAGTGGTACCGGTAGGATAGCCAATGACAGACAACCAATACTGCAAGAACGGTATCGGGAGGGCCCTTTCGTGCCACGATTTGAATAAACAATCAACGACATCTAATGCCATGTCACTTGCGTGAATGTAAGAATGGAGGGAGGCGCGACAAGCTGAGCCAGTCGCGATAGCATTCTCGTGACGACAAGCACCGGTCATCAAGTGCCTCACATAACTCTGGCGACACTGGTCAAAAGTCATAGAATCATAGCAGAGGCCGTGAGCCATCATAGACATCATGAGAAGCCACAGAGGTAGTAGCCACAGACCCCACCACGTCAGATATAGATAAAAGAGCTGAAATTACAGTTTTGAGGGAATCGTTGAGAGGCAAAGGAACAGAGATCTCAGAAGCAAATTTCATTAGAGCACTATGAGAAAATGGATCCACAAAAACGAGCGTAGGAGCGGATCGTAATTGATGTAAAGTGGCCTTTCCAGAACCAAACTGCGGAGCAGAAGATGCGCTAGGGGCGGGATGTGCGTCAGAGGCGGGATGTGCGCCAGAGGCGGGATGTGCGCCAGAGGCGGGATGTGCGCCAGAGGCGGGATGTGCGCCAGAGGCGGGATGTGCGCCAGAGGCGGGATGTGGTGCGCCAGAGGCGGGATGTGCGCCAGAGGCGGGATGTGCGCCAGAGGCGGGATGTGCGTCAGAGTTAACACTTAAGATGGGACGACCACTGCTGGAAGCAAGGGAGGAAAAGAAATGGTCATAAGAAAGCGACGGAAGAGGTTGCGATGCGCCTAAACTTGAGGCGGCCTGCATGGAATCGCCGGAAGAAGGCGACAAAGAAGAGGTCGATCCGGACGACGATGGCAATGCGTCAGCACTAGGCTTTTGAACAGGCTGCACAGAATATTTTCTCGTTGCATTGGAAGCAAAGAAAGCGTCGTACGAAGACGAAGCCGGAAAGGAGGAGGATGAAGGGTAAGTCGAGGCAGGCATGGACAGTAGTTTGGGAATCCAAGGAGAACGAGGCTGTGCAAGCAGAAATTTGATGTCTAACGAAGAATTAGTTTCGACAAAATGATGAAGAGAGAAATACGCACTTCGAGGACGTGTCCGCGACGGAATGGCTGCATCAATGAAGGAAAACCAACGACGCCCTAGGACAATTGCAGGCGAAGATTGATCATGGACAATGAAGTCATGTACTGCCGAGCAGTGAATTTTGTTGGTGTCTTTCAGAATAACCTCTTTCCGAACGACGCCACGACGCTGGCCGGCAAGAGTGGACGAGATGTAACAGTCCTCTGTGGTTGTATAGAGGATGTCAGAGATTTCCGTGAAATCGATCTCTATCGAGAGGGGAATCTCCATGTTGAATGTCTACGTGGCGTGACTGGATGGAGGTGAGAAGGATTTCGCGAAATTTTAACGACGAACATGGCTCGCTGCCATAAACATTAGTAAGCGATCCGATCAATTTGTAATCGAGGTTTTTCGGCCGCACTGGCAAGCGCACTGTAGAAATCGGAGCGTATGAATCGATGGAGAGCGACCCACCGAGGCTCGATTGAAACTCGCTGGCCATACCTAAGTCTAGCGGCATGGGCGCTGTCAGATCAGTCGTCTCATTCGCACTGAGCACAGATTACATATATTACCAGCAAGTCCGACTGTAACTACTCAATCGCACGAGAAAGGGCGCAGTTAAGGCTAACGCAATTATAATTAGAGCAAGCATTGTACATTGTGGACCGAGCGGGAAAAGGGGGGATTCCGCCCACAACGCATGACTCTCGTCTTCACGTGTTAACAGCAAGTTTGGCACAGCCGCAGCGACTTTGGCATGGGCCTTTGTTTGCGAAAACCAAAGGGAAATGTGCCAGCACGTGAAACTCACGTGTTTACCGAGGGTTTTGCCCAGCCACATCGATTTTGGCGGGAGCGTTGTTTGTGCAAACCAAATAAAAGCAGCCGTGGGAAAGCAATTCGCAGTGTAGACGATGTAGAAACACGTGACTGTCCGAATTAGGCCATTTTCCCTGAATCCAACTGCCATAAGACCTACTACCTAAGTAGCAGGAATAAAAGCAGCCGTGGGAAAGCAATTCGCAGTATAGACGGTGTAGGAACACGTGACTTTCCGAATCGGGCGATTTTCCCTGAATCCAACTGCCATAAGACCTACTACCTAAGTAGCAGGAATTGCTTGAAATCGTCTGCTCACAATCAAGGCCTCTTAAATCACTTATCTTCTTGAGCAAAGGCATGCTTAGCTACCCAGCAGTTACCCAGCACGGTCAACATTTGAGCGACAGGGCACGCCATCATACATACGATCAGGCCAAATTCATCCCAGGGAAAAATCCAAGGCAGAGCACGAATGAGTGAATCGGCAATCCCGCTGCACGCAGAGAAAACAAAACGCTAACTAATACCAACCATAACCTCCTAAGTGTTCCGAGTCATACATGTCTTCTTCATCATCCGAGTCTATGTATTCGTCATCATAATCCTCATCTTCCTCATTTTGTTCTTCCCCGTCCCATTCCACTTCATCCACGAGATCTTCATCTTCCAGTTCCCCCACATCGTCCGCATAGAGACCGTACGCGTCGAAAATCTCTAGGTGCTGGATTTTGGCCTTGTGACTCTTGCGTACGCTCAGTGTACGGCGAAGCTCCGCGGTCTCGTCGTGGAACTCGACACCCTCAAGAACCAGAGTGCGCAGGGCGGGAAGGATAAGCGATGTCGGTCGTTTCTTCTTTTTCTTACCATCAGGCCTCTTGTCGACGGCGCCGAGGGTGTCGAGGATCGGATGTGCATTCCCGCGCAGCGTGAGCCTTTCGACTTTGCGACACACAGCGAACAACGCGATGTGGGGTACTTCGTGGGGTTCGTAGCACTCCAGTGTGAGGCTGCGCAGTTCACGGAGGGGCAGAAGGGAGACAAGCGACACCATTGCCGCTTTCATGGACATGGAAGAGACGCGGTGAAGCTCACTGCCACACTGGAGTTCCAGAGCCAGTGCGGACGTTTGGTCGTGCTCTGTCTTTATCGCCAGAGCTCCGGACTGCATCGCAGTGAGCTCAAGTGTGTGAATTGGTCGCGCCAGTATCCGCGTGGATTGCTCGCCACAATTGTTCAGGGCGTTGAAAAGAGACAGGTAATTTGCTGCTACAGCCTCGTCTGTGATGGCGCCAACTGCGATGTCCAAGGCCGAGATATCCACGGTCACTGATTGGGGAAACCGGAGGTGGTGAAGAAGTGTAGTAAGAGGCGAGGCAGATGAACGAAGTGTGAGACTGGTCAACTTCGAAAGCCCGACTATGGGTGGTAAGTTGCCTGGTGTCGCCAGCTCCAGTGCTTGCTTAAAATTGAACACTTCAAGCAATGGCATGTTGGCCAGCACAGACAACACATGGGAGACAGAGACGCGTATGGAGGATGTGCCAATACAATTGATCGAGAAGTGAGTCAAATTTTGCAACACTGGGGAGGTCCAGTCCAATTGACAATGCTGGAGCGTGAGCTCCTTGAGGGATGGGGCATCGGCAGCGAGGAGGTCCCGAGGAAGTACAAGGATGTGCGACAGAGTTGATGTGATTGTTAGCGAGCGAAGGAATGGTGCGGGCTGGGTGAGGGGAACGTTGATTTGTGGCATTTCGCTGAGAGAGCCCCCAGTCAGGGAGAGACTGGTGGTGCGACCGAGATGGCCCAGCGCTTCAATGACGCCGTCAGTCATTACGGTGGAAGACCGATAGTACTGGGTAAGGTTGGCCTCAATGACCAGCGGGGCATCCATGCTGCGTTTGAGAACCTCTTTCATCCAGTCCGAAGTACCCTGAAATCTAAGGCGGCTCCACAAAGCGGGACAACCAAGCGCTGCTGATCGCCAGAAACTGCATACATGGGATACGCGCTTCTCTGTGTGCCGCACAAAGGTATCCGAGCGGGATGCGAAAATGAAGATGTCGCAGAGTATTTCCAAGGGAAGGCAAGAGATGAGAGCAAGGGTGTTGCGACGCGTTTTGAGGGAGCGAATCGCCTCTACGTGATCGGATATTTCCCTGTCTATTTCTTCCATACTATGATAGGCTTGATCTGGGTGCATGATACTGGCAAGAACAATCAGGTACTGCAGACTCAGAGAGTCGAGGTTGAGGCCGCATACTTTTGATAGATTGAGAGAGCAGTTAGATCGCAAGACGGCTTGAGTGTTGCACCAAGTACGCGGGAGAGCAAGATTCACGTTAAACAGACGATGGAAGTAGAAGGCAAGTGGCAAGGAAGCCTTGACAGAAATATTACGTAAGAATTGGAATTGACCGCCACCAGTACACTGATGACCGTTCAGCGCGACCGCCTGTCGCGAGCCTTGCCAGGATTGAAAGGAATGCTCAAATCCTGAGGTTCATTTTGGTTGAAGGTTTCAACCTCTAATGAGCGTTGGGGAAACTCATCTCGGCTGAGTACGAATGAGATAACCATTACCATCTGAATCGTAAGCAGAGAAAACAAACCACTATGTACCAGCTATGTACTTAATAGAAGCCAAAACCTAGGTGATCCGAATCATACTCGTTTTCTTCATCCGAGTCTAAGAAGACATCATGATACCCTAAATCCTCCTCCTCCTCATCGTCATTTTGTTCTTCCCCATCCCATGCCAATTCATCCACAAGATCTTCATCCTCCAGTTCCGCCACGTCCTCCGCATAGAGACCGTACGCGTCGGTAATCTCCAGGTGATGGATTTTGGCCTTGTAATCCTTGCGTAGGCGCAGTGTACGCCGAAGCGCCACGGTCTCGCCATGAAACTCGACATCCTCTAGGACCAGAGTGCGTAGGGCGGGAAGAACCAGCGATGTCGGCTGTTTCCTCTTTTTCGTGCCGCCAGGTTTCTTGGCGACCGAGCCAAGTTCGGTGAGGATCGCGTGTGCGTTCACGCGTAGCGTGAGGTGCTCGACTTTGCGACATGCAGAGAACAATGCGACATGGGGTATCTGGTAGGGTTCGTGGGATTCCAGTGTGAGGCTGCGGAGTCCATGGAGAGGCAGACGGGAGACGAGCGACTCCACTGCCGCTTTCGTGAAAGCGATGCGGCGATGGTCGCTGCCATAATTGAGTTCCAGAGCTAGTGCACATGCGGACGTTTCGTCGTGCTCTGTCTTTATTGTCAGAACGCCGTTCTGCGTCACAGTGAGCACAAGTGCGTAAATTGGTCTGGCCAGTATCCGCATGGATTGCTCGCCACAATTGTTCAGGGCATCGAGGAAAGACCTGTGATTTTCCGCTACAGTCTCGTCTGTGCTAGCGCCGGCCGCGATGTCTAAGGCCAAGATGTCCACGAGGACCGATTGGGGAAATTGGAGGTGTTGAAGAAGAGTGGTTAGAGGCGAGCCAGGTGAACGGAGTCTAAGGCTGGTCAACTTCGGAAGCCCAACTATGGATAGCGACTGGCCTAGAGTGGCCTGCTCCAGTCCTTGTTCAAAACTAAAGACTTCGAGTAATGACATGTCGGCCAGTACGGACAACACCTGGGAGACAGAGACGCGTATGACTCCCATGCCAATACCATTGACCGAGAAATGGGTCAAGTTTCGCAACACCGGCGAGGTCCAATCCAGTAGGCAACGATCGAGCTTGAGCTCCTTGAGGGATGGAGCATCGGCGGCGAAGAGGTTCTGAGGAAGTACAACGACGGGCGACAGAGTTGTTGAAATTGTCAGCGAGCGAAGGAATGGTGCGGGCTGCGTGAGGGGAACGGTGATTTGTGGCATGTCGCTGAGAGAGCCCCCAGTCAGGGAGAGACTGGTGGTGCGACCGAGATGGCCCAGCGCTTCAATGACGCCGTCAGTCATTACGGTGGAAGACCGATAGTACTGATGGGTAAGGTTGGCCTCAATGGACAGCGGGGAATTCATGCTGCGTTTGAGCACCTCTTTCATCCAGTCCGAGTTGCCCTGGAATGTGAGACGGCTCCACAAAGCGGGACAACCAAGCGCTGCTGATCGCCAGAAACTGCATACATGGGATACGCGCTTCCCTGTATGGCGAAAAAAGGTGTCGTGGGATGCAAATATGAAGATGTCGCAGAGTATTTCCAAGGGAAGGCAAGAGATGAGAGCAAGGGTGTTGCGACGCGTTCTGAGGAGGTGAATCGCCTCTACGTGATCAGATATTTCCTTGTCTATCTGTTCCATGCGATGACAGGCTTCATCCGGGTGCATGATACTGCCTGTACAAAGTAAAGTCAGGGACTCAAGACTTTACATAAGGTTGAGTTCGCGTACTTTTGATATAGAAAAAGCAGCTAGACCGCAAGACGGCTCGAGTATTGTACCGGGTATAGATGTAGCACGCGGAACAGCAAGATTCACAATGAACAGACGATGGAAGTAGCAGGCAAGCAGCAAGCAATGGCCCTTGCTGGGCCCTTGCACCGTTGAAAAACATGACGTAAGAATTGACCGACCCGTACTGACACGGATTTGCAACTACCAAACGTCTCCTCTCAATCCTCCCCTCCTCCGAAGAAACTTCTATCATTGTTATACACAACCATTTCGTCAGTCCAGATAAATTATATATCAAAAAAACGCGAGGAGAATGAATGGATTACAGTTTCGTGTCGGTACATAGATGAGAGGGATATATTCTACGCGATTTACTTGTTCTTCGAGCTGGCAAGCTCGCGTGCGGCCTTGATGAGCGGAGAGAGCGTGCGCAGGGGCTCGGACAGCTTGAAGAAGGGGTGTGCGAGAAGCTGCGTCGCGTTCGGCCGCTTCTCCGCGTCCACCTCGAGCGTCTTGGCGAGGTAGTCGGAAAACGTCGCGCTGAGGTTTTCTGGAAGGGTGAGTGAGTAAACGATGGAAAGATACACGAAGCGACTCCAACTAACCTGGGTTCTGGATTGCAGGCGTGCCGTTTGTTGCGATGAGGTACAACGCTTTGAGCGGGTTCTGGTTGAGGTATGGTGGTTCGCCCTCAATCATCTCGATGGCCATGATGCCCAGAGACCATATGTCAACCTTGGGGCCGTACTCCTTCCTCGTAACGACCTCCGGGGCCATCCAGTAAGGTGTACCGACCATGGTCGTCCGCTTCGCGCTTGCCGGATCACTGATCTGGGCACAGAAACCGAAATCCGTGAGCTTGATATCTCCGACCATGCTCAGGAGCACATTGTCGCTCTTGATATCACGATGAATCACGCCGTGTCGGTGGAGATGCTCTAGACCCTGGGCAGTCTCGCGCGAGACGGCCGCGATCTGTCCCTCTGTCATAAGGTTGGCGGTTACCACGTCGGTAAGGGAGCCACCCTCCATGTACTCCATGACGACCCACAAGTCGTTCTTGTGAAGGAAAGAGTCGATGTAGTTGACAATGTTGGGATGCCGGGAGGACCGCATGACGAGGATTTCGTTGATGATGAGGTCTTTCTTCGGCTGCTTTTCGAGATCCATCTGCTTGATCGCAACGGAGACGTTGGTGCCGACCTGGTACGCGGTGTAGACACCACCACTGGCACCCTGCCCGATCTTTACCAGATTACGGTATAGACGCGTCGGGTCGGCGTCCGTGCAAATAGCCTGCAGACGTTTGACGATGTCTTCGTCCTTGGCCTTGTCGACCTTCTTCTCCCGCCGCCGCGGGGTAGCGACGCCTGCAGCTTTTGCCAAGCTCTGAGCGGCAGGAGACTGCTGCTGTGGCTGACTGCGCCCTTGTGAAGGCTTGAGTGAGAGATCAGTTGACGATGATCCTGGCGATGCCTTGGGAGTGGGCTGCTGTTTGGCAGGGCCAGGGGCAGGAGACCGTTTGTCGCGTGTCGTATTAGATCGCTTTGGAGTTTGCTTGGTGACACTGGCGGGTGCGCGCTGGGAGGTGGACCGGTCAAGGGATGGGGTCAATGCGGTGGGTGGTGTGGGTGCAGGGCGATATGCCGTCGGCGCTCCATTTGAGGATGAAGGTTGTTTTTTGGGTGGCGGAGGCGGCGATCGCTGCGCGATGATGAGATGCTGATGATAGAACGTTGATATACAAGGCGACTAACCATTGTGGCGTAATCGTCCTCTGCCTCCAGGGCGCCCATCTTGTCCCAGACGTCGCCATGGCCCTCCTGATAGAACTTGACAATCTCCATAACGGCCTGGGGATTCTTTTCCTGCTCGGAACGCGAGATGCCGCTCTCCTGCAGCAGTTGCTGCCACTCCTTGGGCAGCCCGGTGAACTCGCCGGTGGACGAGTTGAAGCCGACATGTGTGAGATGGACGGGATCGTAGGGCGTGCTGATCTCGGGGCGTTTGGTGGTGTTGAAGATGAAGCCGAGCACGCTCTTTTTCTGCTTGTTCGACGCAGTGCCGCTGCGGGCCCTGCCTGTGATGGTGCCAGAGCTGCCGACGGTGAACTCGCTTGGTGGAGCTGGTGGCAGCGTCTCTTGCGGGTCGGCGTAAAAGTCATCGTGTTGCTGGGCAATAGGAGCGGGGGTCGACAAACGGCGGGCGAGGAGAGACGGATTGGGGCTCTGTGCGGGTTCAGCGAGGAGGTCGTGGAGATTGGCGGTGTTTGCACGGGACGGGCGCGGCGGCGGCGGGGCAGTAGCGTAGGCCATCTCGTGGGTCAGCGGCTCGATGGTCGAGAGGCTCAGTTTGCGGGCTCGGGGATTGGGCTTGGTGAGCGAGTTGCGCACTTTGGAGGGCGCAGGCTGTGGTGGTTTCGAGGGCGGCGGCGGTGGCGCGCGGCTGGGTGCAAACGGCGGCGACGAGGCGTGCTGGTTGGCCTGTGCGAGGAGGGCGCTGTACTCCTGGATGGAGGCGCGGGATGGCTTGTGGAACTCGACTGTGATGCGGCTTGTCTGTGGGTGGAAATGAGCAGGAAAAGAGAGGAAAGCAGGGCGCATTTACGGATTTGCTTTGCGGACGGTTTGCGAGAGGGCGGTGAGTGGAAGGAGACCTGTCCGGCAGGGACATCAGCGCCTGAATCACGATTTGCTCACTCCTTATCCTCCTTTCAGCCTCGCCGACAACAGCACAACTGAACTTGACGTACTCTGCCTGGCACCCGTGGATCTGTCCCGCTGTTGCACTGCCAACGCCGGATCGTTCTCGTCAATGTCGCCTGCTAGACCGGGGGCCTCAGCGTGCGCGCTCAGCAGTAGCAATGTCGGTCGGGATCTGGTCGTCGCTGCTGTTGTCGTCGTGGTAGTATCGTTACCTGGAAAGAACGGCCCTGTGCCTGCACGTGATTCGCAACACTTCCAGCTGTGGCGTTCTCCGCCGTCCTGCTAGAATACCTTCTATCCCATTGCGTGGATAAATTATTGCATGTTTCCAGCTTTTTCGAACTTTTTCCTTACCCGCTCGCCTGCAAAGAATTACCCTGTTCTGCCATGCCCAAGTACGCTCGTCCGGCGGCATTGTACTCAAGGAAAAATGAAGATATCAAATTAAGTGATATCCCGAAATAATTGCGTCTGCTCTCGACCAGTTTACCTCAACCTTTTCCTTGTTATGTGAGTGATTTTACATGTATGCAAGTGTTCTCGCAAAGACTTTTACCCTTATAGTCTCCGCAGTATCAACATGGGCGAGGCGAGCCCATTAATTATGAAGACGGAACTCCTTCTCTTACATACCAATGTCAAGTGGCACTACATATAATATAACAGATTCCACACTACACACAAAAAGTGAAACAGATTTTACGGTAACATTCCCTTCCGCAAATAGCAATCACCGCCCAATCGCAACTGCCCTTCACTGCGAGTTGTACTGTCAAGAATGAATCAGTTCCATTGCGGGACAAATTCCGCATTCCATACCTTCACCATCATCGTGCTGGGCCACGGCGTCAGCTTTTGGTCAGCACCCACGAATGCATACTGCATCTCCGCGTGGTCCACCACAAATCTGACAACACAGCAGAAGGTCAGTATCATGATTAGAAGCGGGGTACTATGGAGCGACTCGCCTCTTCAGAGCCCCCGAGTTACCCGGTCCGCGGTGCATCCCCGGGAAACTAAACACGGCCCGCAACGTTTCCGCCAGGATCTACCGCAAAAGAATCAGCGCAAGCCACGACGCAGTCGCGAAGGATCTCAACAGACCTTGATCGTCAGCGCGTCACCCAAACATCTAAATACCCTATTCAGTCCACCGATCTCATCGTAGAAGGAGGAAGCCTCACCCCGACACGCCGTGTCCCCATTCAATGGGCTTCTCAGATCCCTGCAGGAGAGCATCCTTGATCTGCTTACTGGGGTCGGCCTGCCCGACCACGAGCTTCTGCTCAAAGGCCCAATCGAGCGCATTGGTCAGTGCTGCCAAAGCGATTAGAACTCACACACACAGAGAGTGGGGGAATCATTACCTAGTGACAGTTCAACTGAGGCTCCAATCATGATCGCGAGGACGGTGTTGACCATCTCGTCGGGCGGAACACCAAGTTCGCCCAGACGTTTGGCGAGTCTTCTCTCGTCGACATCATCATTCTCTTTCTTCTTGCCAAAGATGGAGAGAGACGCGGTCAACTTGTGACGGAGTCAGTAGATGTTGAAGCACGCCCGAAAGATTCCACTTTACCCAGGTGTTAGCGCCGATGGCGGCCTTGATATGGTGGGCAAGTTTCTTCACATCAGCGGACACTTTGTCCTTAAGCAGCATCAATCTGGCCTGATCCACGTTCAGGAACACGTATCTATCAATCGCATCAGCCACTTCATTCATGACACCGCGCCGTGGAAACTGTCTGATACTCACTCATACAGATCCCCCAGGACATCATACAACTCGGTCGGCGTGTAAAGTCCGCTACTGGTCTTCGTCCTGAGCGTGATGCCCCCCTGACCCAGTTCAGATGCAGATCAAACAGCAAGATACCAGGAAAGGAAAACGTACTACATCCGCAGCCCAGACCATCGAGAGCGTCTTGAAAACATCCCGGACAATATCCACCACACGCTGCTTGCCGCCAACGACGGGGAACGATTGCATCTTAATCAGGGAGGTAGTGTGACTGAAGAAGTATTCCCCGACCCGGTCCTCCGACCCAATGAGCTTTACGAGGGCATCGACGACCACTCCGCGGCGCTTCCCGTCCTTCTGGATGGGATAGAATCTGTGGAGAACCCCGTTCAGTATGGACGATCTCAAACGCCATGTCCAATCTAAGTCTCACCCTCGCCCACCCAAATCCAAAACAGCCGCAGCCCTCTTCTCGATTCGCCTCTGGATCTCGTCTGCAGCCGCCGCCGCATTGACACCGACCTTCTTCGACGACGGCCGCTTAAAGTCGTACTGCCCCGCGTGGCCCATCTTCTCAAGGTGCACCTTCATGGAGTCAGGTGTCATGAGCGGGAAGAACGCGTATACGCTGTTCCCGTCTTCGCCGAACTCTTGAGGGAGCGTCCGCATGAAGAGCCTCCCGAGGGTGCTTCCAAACCCAAACGCGTTGGGATCTCGCTGGCAGTCCGCGAAGCCCCATGCGGTTAGGTTGGCGGGGGTATAGTCTTGCGTGAAGAAGCGATCGCCGCGAGTGAGGGCGATGGCGTCGCTGAGAATTGCGCGGCTCACAGTGTAGCCTGTGATGGGAGATGGATGTTAGATCCCTCATCCACTGTCCCAAAGCATTTGCTCACCTGGACAAAGACCCGCACCATCGACAAGCGGCTTCGCTTCCTCGGCCTGCAGACCGACATAAAGCTCCAAGTTATCGATGTGTCCATAGAGCTTCTCGGCGGCGTGGGCGATCTCTGGGTTGGGATTCCACTCGAGGAAAGAGGCGTAGGCTGCATGGTTTCATCAGTTCATGACCTTGCTTCAAACCTTTTGAGGGACTGACTCTTGAGGCCCAAGAACTAAGGAGGCGAGTGAGTTTTCCTCGCTCAACGAGATGAGATAAAGGGCGGACCTTTCTGAACTCGTTCATAGAGCAGACACCCCATCGACGGTTCTGCTCAATGCCCATAATCTCGTGAAGGCGCATGGCCACCGGCGTTCCCCTCGCGCCAAAGGCGGCCGCGGGATCCTCGGTTCTGATTGATCATTGAGTCTAGGGAAACAGAGCAAAGCTAAGCCGACTGACGCTTCATGCAATATCTTTGCAAGGTCATCGTCCCCAAAGGCTCCATCCTCGTGGCGGTTCATCCTTCGGAAAAAGACTCATCAAGACATGATGACACAAATACGTGAAGAAGAGACGTACTCTCCGAACGTCCAGTGGGTCAGGTCTTGGTCCAGGCTGTGAAGGCGCTGTCCAACAGCCTTGAAGTCCTCGACAGTAACATCAGAGAATGGTTTCCCATGGAAGATGCCCGACATCAGTTGCTCGACCCATTTCTCGTTCTTCTGACTCGTTGTCGCGTGCCAGCGGTAGAGGCAATTGAACTTATTGTAAGCATCAGAGGTGGCATCGATTGAATGACTTTGACGAAAACACACCTCCACGCTGCAAGCATTTCCGCGTCCTCGTTCGAAAGTCGAGTGATCTTGTACTCGGAAATCCTGCACCAACATAAGTCACATTTCTTTGCGGAAAAGGCCGGTGTGCGTACGCCAAATGGACTCAAACTCCAATTGCTGCCTGTTCTCACAAGTCCGAGAATGCAAGAAAAGTAGTCGGAGAAAACGACACTGCCGAACCATCCGCAGTTGATGAGACGAGCAGTCTGGAATATCTCCTCATCTTGCGCCTTCAACCGTTCGGGCGAAAGTGTGGCGGGGTCATTGAACGTGCCCCGTTCATTTATCTCGTACAGCTTCTTCGCAATATACTTGAGAATGATTCCAGTTAGACGATACCTCAGGCATTATGACGTGTGAACGTACGTTGTGATTGCGACAGAAAAGTACCAAAAGGACGCAGACAGCAGGCGGTAAAAGCATGAGTCGGTTCTCAGCAAAGACGTCGTTGTGCAAGAGGCCATAACCATCATGTTTCCTGACCCTGTCCTGATCCTCTTGATTATTCCCGTAGAGTGGCGCAAGATCGACATAAGACGAAGTTTCGTTGACGCTGACATCAGTGTGGGATGTACGGAAGACACTAGCATTGAACAGGTGAGGATTTACGTTAAGGGAGCATGAGTTAGAGGTACATACGTGTGAATGACAAGCGCTGCAAAAGCGAACATGAGGGAAGAGAGCCCCCCGGGGTGCTTCGTGAACTAGAAAGGGATCGAGATTAGTCGCAATATAGTTCAATTAGTGAGAGAAGGACAACCTTCTCGCGTTGTAAAAGTCTATTGAAGTGAGATGTTCACTCAGTAGTCCGAGGACGGTCGAAAGGATGGAAGGACTTACGTGTCGAAAACGAGACCCGCATCTGGAAGTTCATGTGGCGAGAGGGAGTGGACCTGCTGCACGCTACGAGAGTACGGCATCCCAGCTCTGCCCAAGTCCGGTGATAAGATGTTGTTGTTCCCTCCATCAGCTTCACGGAAACGATACTTCTCGCCAATGTAGGTCGCGGGCGGGTGAGAGAGATCATTGTAAACTGAGGAAAGGTCAAGACTCGACGCGTGAGCAAGGAAGGGTTCATACGAAGGGCAATGACTTTGTTCTGGAGTTCCAGGGAAATCGCTGAGTCATGTGGAAGGCGAGAAATGAACGTCAAAATGTGCTCCAGCTGAGCAAAGGCTGGGGGTGAGTAAGTGCATGAGCCGGCGAAAGACTACTAACGAGCAGTTTTCGATCATCCATGCTATCTTTGTGGCGTACAGCATCAATCGCAGCCGACTGCGCGGTTTGGTGAGCATGGTATAGTGGTTGGTGGTAGGTTTTTGGTTTACCAGGGTAGAGGTGTCCAAACCCTCTTTGAACTTAGAGAATGTCAGTATTGAGGTCGAACACTAATGAATCACAGCCTTACTTGTTTTCCGAGATCCTTCAATAGCTGGGGAACGGGGACTCCATGCGCCTCCTCTTCAGATTTCGCTTCAGTGGTCGGCTGGTTATCGGGTGTCGTAGCCGGCTGCGGCGCTGTCGCAGTTGCGGGGGCAGGAGCGGCTGCTGGCTCTTCGGGTATGGATGGCTGCTGTTTGTGGCCATTGACAGCGCCGTTAGTCGTTCGGCCGTTCTGTTCCGTGACTGCTGTGGCGTCCTTGTCACTGAAGAGTCTTGACTGTCGACGGAAAGAGTTCGCGCCTGAGCTGATCTTTCTGAACAGTGGGTTGGGCATGATGGTCGTGCGGTGGAGGAGCTAGGTCGCCGAGCGTCCACTTATGTATGCCCATTTGAGGCGAATAGAATGCTTCCGAACGTAATTGAATGTGGGACTACGTCCAACGGAGGCTTGATACCCGTATGAAATTGAACAGGGGGTTGACAGGATGAATGGAAGCAGTGTGTGGTTATCACAAGAATAGCGGTTGTGGGCTCGTGATGGACAGCTACATTCGCCGAATGAATACAAAGACAAGTTAGACATAGCATTCGTGTCAGGTAAGCAAGCGCATATCACCTGTTCGAGCTAGCACGAATTGCCGTTACTCTCAGCGGTCTTTCGACGCGCCTTGTGCGTCTTCCGATGAGGTAAACGGCATCGAACTGGCCCCCTATGCGTTGACTTAGGAGCCGCCAAGCGGGTGCACATTGAGGACAGATTGAGGGTCGCAAACATCATGGCGTGAGCAATGAACAGGCAAAACTGAAGGCGCATCAAATGGAGGGATCGTGCCGACGGCATATTCCAGGCTTGCCGCATACCACCATCAGGCAGGTCCTTTGTGGCTCAAAAGTTTGGATCCATTTCATCGTGTGTATCCTCCACCTCATCCGCAATATATCTGCTCACAGTCCGCATTGCATAGCCCCAAGATGGCCACCACCATCGAGCACATTGACCTGGAAATTGCCCGTCATGAACAGGCCATCTGCGTACTGAAAACACGTCGGAACGCACTAGCTCCTATATCCAGCCTGCCCGTCGAAATACTGTGCAACATCTTCCTTTTCACCTCCGCTCTTGATTGCGACCCCCACTGGTCCAAGGTCTCCCACATCTGCACTCATTGGCGAACAATTGCAGTCGCATGTCCGGCTCTCTGGAGTTGCATTACTTTCGAGGGATCTCCAGAGTGGACCCAGGAGTTGATCTGTAGGTCCAAGGAAGCGCCATTGACCATACGAGCCGATAGCGCGTATCCACGGATATCAACACAAAGTCTTTCCTGTGCATTGGGCCAATACCGACGCACGGCTGAGTTGCGTGTATACGACGTCCATGCCGAGGCCTGGCTCTCCCGTGGCACTCAAGCAGCTCCCATCCTCCACACACTCGTCTTGAACCACGCTGGCTCGATGATCTACAATCTACACTCGAATTCGCTACACACCCCTTTCTCAGTGACTATACCCGACAACTTCCTGAACGGCGAAACTCCGCGTTTGAGACATCTCGAACTCCATGGCTGCTGTTTGAGCTGGTCATCGCCGTTGCTGAAGGATCTCACCATCCTGAAGTTAAAGAGCATGTCCGCCCCCGCATCAATATCGCAGATGTTAGCAGTTCTGAAGAACATCCCCCTGGTAGAACAGCTTCATCTGGTGAACGCCTTGGAAGCCGGTGACGCGAACGTCTACACCAACCTCTCTCGAGCGCAGAAACCAGTACATCTTGCACACCTCTCAAAGGTCCGTCTGGATTCCGACGTTACCTCCCTTACCCAACTTCTCTGCAACGTCGTACTCCCATCAACAGTCCACATCGACGTCCGTATCGTGATGCCTGAGAGTCTGGGATATATCGGTCCATTCCTACGTGCACTGAACGGTTGTGGTGATGGACCTAGCGGTATACTCAACAGTCCCCTGGACATGTTGTCTCTTAGTACGACTGGTGCCTACAAAGAACTACATGTCCTGTTATCCACGAAGGGGAGTGCGACCGAGCATTGGCTGCGACTAGACATCCACTGGCGGGACGATTATCTCACTCACCTCGAACATCTCTCTACTGCTATCGGCAGTCTCGGAGATATGATTCAACTTGGGGACGTTAAGCACCTCAAGTTGCATCTTCCGCAACATGCCTTCGTCGAATCAATAATGGCGACGTTAGGGAGATGTTACCAGCTTCGGAGGCTCGACCTGGAAGGCGCCATGCCTTCCTATGTCGACGAGCTCGGAATACCTCTCGATACGTTTCCAGCCATTCTCCGCTTTCCTGCACTCCACGAGCTTTGTATCTCAGAGGCGAGCTTCGGGGACGCTGAACTAGACATGCTGACGACCGTCTTGAGTAGTCGTAGTCTCCGAGATGCCAAACTACACACCCTGCGGTTGGTGGACTGCATTGCACTATATAGCCATAAAGTGCAATCCCTTGTAGGCTTGGTGGAGAGTTTGGACTGGGACGGCCTGGAGACTCCGCCTTATCATTCCGGCGATGAGATGTCTGAAGAAGAAAATCTGTTTGATTACTATGACCCCCCTTACTATTGACACAAGAAGTAAAATTGGGATGTAAGGCCACTGTACTGTATCTCGTGTTGATCTGAATGTCAAACCACCGGTACATGGATTGGTGATAGCGAGAAGCTTGTAATATGTGGCACGTTACGAAATATGTAATACGCCTCATTCAAAATTTGTAGAAAGGCTGGTTGGAACGTTAAATTGTCCTTTTTTGGCTCCGGAAAAAATGAATCCTTGGACTCGATGGGGGCAAACAAGAATTGGCGCAAAGTGGGCGCCGAAAGGCGCGCCGAGTCCCCGACATACACCACTTAAAGTTAAGGCACCGTGACCCAAATTGGAACAGCCGACGGCGTACCGCGGCTTGCCCCAGTACCACTTCGTCCAAACTTCGTCTCCAAGCTTCGAACACTTGCCTGCGACTTCCATTGTCTGGATACCGTGAATCTTAGTGCTTCATATATACTAGGTGCAGTACTCAAGTTATCTTGCGTTCTGGTTGCTTGCTCTTTCAAAAGTACGCGGACTCAACCTCGATTTCGAGTTTCTAGTTGCCAGTACCTGATTTTTCTTTGTCAAAACAGTCTTGTAGGCGACGTTTTCCGCTGCCTTGAGATGGAAGAAATAGACAGGGGAATATCAGAGCACATAGAGGCCATTCGCTTGCTCAAGCAAGAGCACCTGGAGGCCATTCGCCTGCTCAAAAAGCGCCGCAACACCTTTGCTCTCATCTCTCGCCTTCCTGTCGAAATTCTATGCGACATCTTTATCTTCGCATCCCACGATATGTCTGATGGGGGAGACACAGCGAGGCACGTATCTCATGTATGCGGTTTTTGGCGATCAGTAGCGCTTGGTTGTCCCGCTTTGTGGAGCCGCCTTAGATTCCAGGGTACTTCGGACTGGATGAAAGAGGTTCTCAAACGCAGCATGGATGCCCCGCTGGTCATTGAGGCCAACCTTACCCATAATTACTATCGGCCTTCCACCGTGATGACTGACGGCGTCATTGAAGCGCTGAGCCATCTCGGTCGCACCACCAGTCTCTCCCTGATTGTGGGTTCTCTCAGCAAATTGCCACAAGTCACCGCGCCCCTCACCCAGCCCGCACCGTTCCTTCGCTCGCTAACAGTCTCATCGAGTCTGTTGCCCGTCGTTGTACTTCCTCGGAATCTCCTCGCTGCCAATGCACCATCCCTCAAGGAGCTCACGCTCCGGCAATGCCAACTGGACTGGACCTCCCCAGTGTTGCAGAATTTGACTCATTTCTCAATCAGTGGCAGTGGCATATCCTCCATACGCGTCTCTGTCTCTCGTGTGTTGTCCGTGCTAGCCAACATGCCATTGCTGAAAGTATTCGGACTTGGGCAAGCACTAGAGCAGGCGACTCCAGGCAACTTGCCACCCATAGTCGGGCTTCCGAAGTTGACCAGTCTCACACTGTGTTCACCTGCCGCGCCTCTCACTTCATTTCTTCACCACCTCCGATTTCCCCAATCAGTGACCGTTGATGTTGTGGCCTTGAACATTGCGGCTGGGGCTAGCACGGACGAGGCTGTAGCGGCAAATTACAGGTCTCTTTTAAACGCCCTGAACAGTTGTGGCGAGCAATCTACGCGGATACTAGCCCGACCAATCTACACACTTGAGCTCACTGCGATGCAGTCCGGATTCCTGGAGATAAAGACAGTCGCAGAGCACAACCAAATGCCCTCATTTGCTCTGAACCTCACTTGTGGCAGTGATCACGGCCTTCACCGCATCTCTTCCCTGAAAGTAGTAGTGGAATCTCTTGTCTCCCTTCTGCCTCTTCGTGAACTGTGCAACCTCACACTCACACTCGACGACCCCTGTGACACAGCCCCCCATGTTGCATTGTTTGCTGCATGCCTCAACGTCGAATGCCTCACGCTGCGCGGGAACGCACACCCAATTCTTGCCATCCTCGCCTCGGTCGCCGAGGAGCAGGACGGTACGAAGAGACAACCAACATCGCTATTTCTTCCTGCCATGTGCACTCTGCGCCTTGTAGATGTCGAGTTTCACGCCAACACCACGGCACTCAAGCGCACACTACGTGTGCGCAAGTATCATAATGCCAGAATTCATCACCTGGAGATCAAGGCCGCGCGCCGCTTTTCTCAGGATGACGTGAATGCGATGGAAGGGAAAGGTCTTGTCGGTAAAGTGGAGTGGGATCATATGGAAGAACCGAATGAGTAGGATAAGGATTCAGATGAGGTCTCCTCGTACTCTGAGTCTTACGATAGCATCGAAGACCATCCTCTACGTATACGGGAATGGAGAGATGAAGAGCATCTCTAGTCTAGTCTGAATTTTAGTGGGGTTGGTTCGCAGGCGTGACCAAATAATTGACTATACTGATAAACATTATTCTGTGTAACTTACGATGAGAATGATTCACTCATTCGTACTTCACCGTGGGTTTTCACTTGGCAAATTTTGGGCCGGCAGTAGAGCCGTGTGCGAAGGTAAAGTACATATTCGCCGTGTAGTGTCAAAACTTTCGATTGATTTGGTAGGAAAATATAAGACTTAGAGAGATGTGGCGGTCGCTCTTACGTCACAAGTCGAGCTGGCTCGTGGCAGCTCGTGGTATTGGCAATTGTTCAATTTGTCTCCTCTCTTCCGTCGCGCGAATTTGCTGAATACCCGTTTAATCTGCCTTACATCTTGGATGGACCTCTGTGTAGCTGGTTACTAAGTGCGTAAGCGCTGCATTGCATCTTTTGCAATGAATAATCGGTTTCTTCCTAGACAGAGTCACATAGTCAGATTGCGGTCTGCACATCATGGACAAGATAGACAGGGAATTGTCAGGGCGTGCAGAAGCTATCCGGCTAATGAACGCGCGTCGCAATTCTCTTGCCCTCATCTCCAGGCTGCCTGTGGAAGTCCTGTGCCATGTCTTCGTCTTTGCATCCAGCGGTGGGCATTACAACGGGAAGTGCGTATCCCATGTATGCACTTCCTGGCGATCAATAGCACTTGGTTGTTCCGCCTTGTGGAGCAATCTCACGTTCGTGGGTGGTCCGGACTGGATGAAGGAGGTTCTCAAGCGCGGTATGAACGCTCCGCTCGTCATCCAGGTCCAACTTGGCCATTGGACCGCTGCAGTGAATAATGGTCTCATACGGGCGTTAGGCCATATCGCTCGCACCACCAGGCTCTCATTGAATGTGCCCTCCTACTTGAAAGACTCACAGGAAGTCATTGCCTCTCTTACCCACCCCGCACCATTCCTTCGCGTGTTGGAGATCTCCTCGCATTACGCTGCGTTTCCTATTGTTCTTCCTTACGATCTTCTCTCCGCCGATGCACCATCCCTCAGGGAGCTCCGCCTCTGGATGTGTCAACTGGATTGGACTTCGTCGTTGTTGCGAAACCTAACGCATTTCGAGGTCAACGGGGTCGGCATCCCCGTACACGTATCTGTCGTTCAAGTGTTGACCGTGCTACGTAACTTGCCCTTGCTAGAGGAGTTCAGTTTACAACAGAAGACAATTCCAAGCGATCTGGATTTGCCTCCCATAGTCCGGCTTCCAAAATTGACCAAAATCACACTTTGGTTATCCGCTTCGCCTCTGGAAACCCTTCTTTCCCGCCTCCGCTTCTCCCAATCAGTGATCTACGACATCGCCGCATTTCATCTGAATCTGAAGGCTGAAATTGGTCTTTCCAATACAGACATGGCCGTAGACGGTGTGCTTACGCTCTTCAATGCCCTAAACAACTGCTGTGATCCTCCCACCCGGCTACCAAGTAGAGTAGACAAGCTCTCTCTCGATTTGGGAACCATAGAAATTGTGTCGAGCGACCCCGCAACTGGGGCAAGTTGTTCATTCAGATTGCACCTGAACTGTGCCGACGGTTACTGTCGAGCCTCTTGTACGAGAGCAGCAGTGGAGTCTCTCGTTTCTATCTTCCCTCTCCACGAGCTTCGGGATGTCACAATTCTGTTCTCCGAACCCGAGGAAATACATGTCGCCTTGTTTTCTGCGTGCACCGTAATCGATCGCCTCACTTTGGACGATGACGCCTACCCTATCCTCAGCACTCTGGGTGATGCTACCGAAAATGCGGCCGGTAGTAAGAAGGAAAAAGTGGCAGAGTCACTCTTCCTTCCAGCCCTTCGCACCTTACACCTTACCGGCGTCCAATTTCGTGAAGGGACCACCACAGCTCTAGCCGATCTGAAGCATACCTTGCGCGCTCGCAAATCGTACAAGGCCAAAATTCGGGAACTAGAAATCACGGACTGCTATGACCTTTACGAAGACGCCGTAGAGAATCTGAGACGGGAGGGTCTTGTCGATAATATAGAGTGGGATGGGGTAGAACAAGAGTATTATTCTGAAACGAGCGAGGGCATTATTTAAACAGAGAATTGACTGATTATTGTCTGTCACACTTGGTAACTTGTGCTGCGAGGAACCGGTTGATTCGTAGAGATGGCATAGCAAACAACTGTCTCATATACCAAGTTTATAGTGCAATGTTTTGATTCCCGTGCGTAAGGTACAGTGCGGTGATTGATACAAATGGAAGAAATCTAAGCTATATTACAGGTAGCCATCCTGAACCAAAATGTGAGAGAGTCAAACCAGAAAGTGAGTCGGTACATACCATGATACATATTGGCAAGGAGTTCAGGATCCCTAGCCTCTGCGACGAGACCGCTAACAGTGGACGCCACACTCAATGCCGAATCCAATTTGGATGATACGACGCTCAACGCCCGATCGGCAGTTTCTTGTGCGTTATCACTGTCCAGGGTGATTGCGAGGTCATGTACATGGGCCATGATGCTCTGCCAGTGTACGTCCTTCTCGTCAGCAGGCTGAGCCTTCCCAGCACGAGATTCACTGGTTATCCAAGAATGCAGCGGATCGTGCCTAAACACCTCCAGAATCGTCATGATCACCCCACGTCCGTCGCGTAAAACACGAAGCGTTTCCTCCGCACAACGCTGGAAAACGCCGTCTGTGCCAGAAATACCCATCCCGTCCACAATATTAGAGGTCATACGGAATGGAACACGTTCGGGGACGGCCAAGCGCTTCCCCTGTTCGAATGCAATACCGAGGTCGATATGCACGACTTCCCCTGTGAGATTATCCAACAGGATGTTGCTGGTGTGGCGATCCCCAAGGCCAAGGATGTGACCAACAATGGAGGTCGTTGCGACACTGCGAGTGTAGTTCAGTCGCATCGTGAACCACGACATGGGATCCTTGTGATGCTCGGTGAAAAAGTGCCGCATCACAGGCGGGCAGCCCCGACACATCTCTTCAAACTTCTCGATCATCTCAGGCCTATGTATGTACTCCCCCTGTACTGATTTGAGCCGGGTCATCAGAGGCTCAAGCTTCACTTTGCTGTAGCGTTTGTGGGCAACCGCGAGCCAGTTGCGCATAGGCGTTGTCTTGTCGACGAATTCCAGAACGCCAGAGCCGGAAGTAAGAGGAATGACTTTGTAGTCGCGGACTGTGAGCTTCCGACGTTTCGTCTGCGTGTCTCTATGCAAGATGGTGTTGACTATGTCAAAGACTTGTTCCATGACAGCGTCTTGACGAAGGTCGTCCTTGCCTTCACCCTTAAACTGGAATACAACGCGCCATTAAGATCTTTGATGCATGGGCAAGTCAAAGAACGTACCAGCTGCTTGTACGCCTTCCCGGTATCGTCGTAACAGGTGACAATTTTAGGTAGGTTAATGCCGCCAGCAAGTGTGAAGTGGGAATTGTAACAATCCAACCAAGCGAACGAATCGTATCTTGTCGTACGATCAATGGGTACGTGCGCCGTCATCACTGGTATGGCAAGTCGCCTGAACATTTGCGACCTCCTGCGATCAGGTCCGTGTCCTAGCAGCGCGATCAACTGGTCATTGGGTATCGCGAACTTCTTGACGCCGGGGGCCCTGTATGCGGCCTTATCTTTGATGGCAAATGTCGCCCATTGGATGGCAGCCTGGCACATATGGCGAATGTCACGAACCCGAACTGTCTGATCTCCAGTCGTCGATATAGTTTCGCAGATGTCTTCAGCAGCGCATCGGCGATTACTTGCAGGTTCTGCGGACCTTGCGCGAGGTGGTGGTGAATCAGGTGATGGGTTATCGGCGATGCACAGTAGCGGGTACACTGCATGAAAGGGATGTTCAGAGCACATCCGTGTAACCAACTTGTGGAGGCTCTTTTGACCATCGAGTTTGTCAGGGTCAGTGGTAGAGAGTCTAGCAACAAGTTGATGCTACGCGGTTGAGATGAATGTCAAAGATAGTGGGTAGCGATTCACTCACCGCTAAAAAGACAAATTTCCTTGAGGGAACACGAAGCAGGGAAGAGTCCACGGTGTCTGATATCGATTCCTCTGTAAAGTTGGCAAGCCACAAGGAGCACAGACGGATGACCGCCTCGTCGTCGAAGTCATCCGAAAGTTCCAAACAACGCGCATACATGTCTATAGCACGCGACAAGAAGGAGTTGCTATCGTTTTGACGTTGCTGGAGCTTTTGTTTGTCTTGATCCAGTATCGCTTCGGGGGTGTCCTTCTGTTTTTTGCCTCTGGTGCCTTGAGAGCGTTCCTTCTTGCGGTCATTTATCTGAGCTTCGCGTCGCCTGATATACAGGCTGTACCTGACGTTGTCCGGCGACCGAGAAATCAGGTGATATTGGCTTTCAGCAAATTGCGCACACGTCTGGTATACTGATGCATTGGCGTTCTGGTCCAGCGAGGATGCGCGAATGGATTTGATGGCCGTATCGAGGTACTCGTTCCAGATGATGGAAGGTTTCTCCAAACAAGCTTTCGCGGTCCAGGATCCCTACGTAAATAGTCAGTATATTTGGATGTATGACTCGACGAAGTACTGACCAGGCGAGCGTTGACAAGAGCCAACTTTGCGTTATATCTACCGGAGTCCCGTATCTGTCTGAGGAGATCCACGGCGCGTCTTTCTTCATTGTGAGCCCAAAGAACATTGGCGAATTCCTCAGATACATCCAGAGAAGCAGTCTTGTCGAGTTCTTCGGCACGGATGACTGAGTTGAGAGCGATCTGGCCTTGTCCTTCGTGGCGAGCCACCTCAGATACATGTAATAGGCTACGCTTCTCGAGCTCGCGCAGCGTCACAGAGAATGGGGTGACGATCTGCCCTATCCTGACCCTGTCCTCCCTCTTCCGAGCGGCTTGGATAATAGACAAGCGTGTGGCAACGATACTTTCTGCGGTTTCGAAGCTGCTGGTCATCAGAATCTCTGAGATATGAACTTCAGCCATTCACTTACTCGAAGGTGGAATCCAATTTGCAAAATGACTCCCAGTTGACGATATCGGTGTTCCTTGTTTTGAGCAGTGTGGAGAAAGGCTCGCGCAACCATTGGGCAATTTGATGCAAACAGAGGAGATTGCGAAGGACTTCCCGGATCTGGTTTAGATTCTCTGAGCCTAGAGCTCTGAGCCGTGCCATCTCCTGAGAAAGAGAACGTTGCAACGACTCATTGGCTGCACTAATGTCGCGCTCTACGTGCAGTGCACGTAGAGCGAAATACAACGAAGCCTCCGAGCTATCATGCCCTTCACCGTCAGGTACGTCCCATGTGCTAGTTCTCCAACCAAGCTTGTAATCCATTGCGGACTGTGTGCTCAGCACCCCACCGCCCAGCATAGCCTGACTGGCTTGGTGATTGAAGCCGAATGCTCCTAAGGACTTCATGAGGCCGTGTGCATGTATCGGGTCGGTATTGCCAGCTTCAAGAGCCGCCCCGTGGAATCGAAACGCCTTGTCCCATTGATGCTCGTGATGAAAACGATTCAAGAGGAATCGTCTCATATCGGTGGGCTGTATTCCGTAGAAACCGTCTGGCTCGTCGATGTTACTGTAGATATCGTACATGACTTCTTCGACGACAGTCGCTTGGGACATGGCGTCTTCAGCATACTCTACTGCCAATTCGAGAAACAGAAGGGCCGTGGTGTAAGAGCCGCATCGAATAGAGCATCGCGCCAGCAACATGTAATCGATATCGAGCCATTTGTCGTAGCTCAGTGGATCTTCAGTCCCTGATTGAGGAAGGGTGCGAAGGTGAAGAACGATATCGATTATTGACCGTACACACGAGTCATCGACTGCCTTCGACGAGAGGACGGAGGTGAAGTAGCTTGTCAGGACATTGCTATATTGGCGACTACCGGCTGTATCCCTTTGGAGCAAAACCTGTACCAGTACGGGCAGGACCTCGCGGCCAAACTTCGGGTCGATGGAGATGATAGGTGACAATTGACTGTAGAAAATGTCGTCCTGTGTAGCCAAATCATCGTCCTGAGTTACCATATCGTCACTTCTTGCTGCCATATCAGCGAGATGGCAAGCAATCGTGCTGATCCAAGCATTGAACGTCGCAGCACAACTGATGTACTTGTCGGAGACGACAAGGTCCTGGAGAGCGGCGTTGGGACGAATGGTCGGGGAGATGGGATAAACCTGAAGATAAGGGAGTTCTTCGCCGTATGTCACCGAACCTCGTAAATCATGCCTGATACCCACAACGGAGCGCAAGGCGGTATATGCAACGTGCCGACGCGCGACATCACCGCTTCCCATCATATCGAGTAGAATGTTGATAATGATGTTTTCTGGGGTTGCATCGCTTTTCTTCGAGGTGTCCGAGGGACGAGTCACCAGACCGTCGATACGTCCTCTATTCCACATAAGGAGATCCGCGAAGGCACGTACGTCCTCTTGGTCGAGTGAGAGAGACGATGGTATGCTGTCCTTGAGCATCCAGAAGTCCGTCGAAAAATTGTCTTGGTCGTATTCTTCCCTGCGCATGAGATCCCTCAAAGAAACGGCAATCCGGAATTTGTTGATGGTAACATTCGTGCCTTTGAGTAGACGCGACATCCATGGAGAGGTGATTCTGCCATAGAACGTGTCGAGCTCTCCGTGCAAGTTTCTGGACCATGCGACAAGCGCCAACATGATCTGGTCTTCCAAGTCATCGATGCGCGAGGCAAGACATGTCTCCATGTCGATCCAGTCACTCAAGTCTTGGCCGAGAGCACGCAGTGATGGATTGGATGAACTGGAATATTCATGAGATAAGTGGCAGATTCGGATTAGGATGTCAGGAAATCTGGGATCCTTCACGGTCGATGAGTTTGAACGGTATTTCTCGAAAGACCAGGCAAGTATGGATTGCGCGCCCCTGGCCAGATCAGGATGATACAGAAGCGATGATGCACCACGCATGAGAACGTGAAGCAACGTGGGGTCATCGAAATTCTCGTGTCGATAAGTGATCCATATGCAAGTTGCGTTGAGCAGGCGGATCTGCTCGTTGACCATGACGCTCTTTTCCATTTCGGCGAAAAGGGCCTGCAAAACGTGATAAGTCAACGCGTAGGCGTCGTTGACTTGAACCCAAGCACCGAGCCAGTCAAAGATTTGAAGGATGCGGGCCGTGTCTGCACGTGGAAGATTTGGCTCATGAGTCTGGAAGACACACGGGTTGAGACGGCGCTGCGCCACAAGATGATCAAAGACCGTTTTCATGGTCCCGGTCGCCCGATCGAAGTCTGAGAGACATGTCGCCATTGTGCCCTCAGATGAAATATCATAGTCGTCGACTGCGCGTAGCACGCATGTAAACAGCGCATCCACTTTTGATCGGACAAGTTTGTCGAATGTAGCTTGGTCGGTACCAGTTGTCGCCACGAGCTCAGCAAGCGCGCCGTCTCGGTCGTTGAGATCAACGGTAAGAAGCCGTTGACCGACGATGTCACCAAAACATTCCATGACACCATCTATTGGCGGCTTGCCAATTAATTGGCAGTGGGCTGTGAAAAGGCCCCTACCAACCTCGGGCGTTACAGTCAGGTTGACAGGCGTGAAGGAAGGAAAAGCGGCCAGTGCAAATTCCTTGCTATCGTTATAGCCTAACAAATGAGCAGGAAACTTGTCGATTGTCGTGCCGCCCATGAGCAAAGATAGCGCAATCTGAGAGCCGTACGCCTCAAAGAAGGAAGCGGGACTGGCTAGGCCCAACCGCTGCGAGGCGCGGGTCAAGACTACAGCGATGAGTCTCTCGTATTCCTGTTTGAGGTCTGAGTCGACCAGTGAAACCTCGAGGACATTCCAATAGCTCCCTCGTCTGGTTTCCGAGCTAATGATGACGATGTTGGCCAAGTACAGCATTCTGGTGCTTATCTCGTCATAACTGGAAACCATCACATTAGATGAAGTCAAAGAATGAGAAACGAGACCTCACTCAGATAGATGCGTTGTCAACGCTTCTCTGACGTCCCTAAAGAAATCGACCGTGTCTGCGCCTGTAGTCTGTGCGAAGGACACCAAGTTGGTGCTCAGAGCAGCCATCCGAAATCGCACCCTTGTGTCCAAGTCGGCATTCATCTGTACCATGACAGTGTCCGGGCGCAAATCTGTACTAGTCGGCCAAGCCCGCAGATGAGGATCGTCGACCAAAAAGCGGGACAATAGTCGGCACAACGCATCACGAGCTTTCCAAGACGGAATTCCATCAGCCTGCAGGAAGTCGAACACCTTGCTGAGAATGTGTGCCTCCGCTGGCGCGTCCTGAAGTACCCACTCATCGAAGACAGATTCAAAGAATTGCGGGATGAGACGTAGGTAGGTGTCAGTGTGCCTGTAGTGATACTGTTTCCAGTATTTACTGAGCTCTGTGATGAAATGGTCGATGGTATCGTTGCTGACATATAGACTCTTTGAGCGAAACTGCTCGAATAGAACGGAAGACAAAAAGAAGAAGGTTTGGGGCTGTGTGTGTTTCCTCGAGCAATCCAACACCATGTCTACCAGATCTTTATCGCGCGTAGGAGCGTTTGTTGCATCCAGGAGGACGGATATTCTAGTGAGAGTGGTCATCGACGTGTGGGCCATGATGCCAGCGGAGCGCAGGTCCGAAAAGTCTTGCTGAGCGTTTTGAGGTTGGGCAAAACCTGTACGAATGGTGCCGAAGTCGTCTTCAGCATCGACATCCATAGCATGGGGATTCGAACGACGATCGGCGGTACAGATACCCAGACTGAGGGTCTGAAGAATAGACCGCGTAGTGGCCTGAATGTCTCGAATGTGTGACTCCTACCAATTGAGATGAGTAGAAGGAGAGTATCCCACTGAAAAACTTACCTCTAGAGTTCGCCACATGATTCTCTGAAAATTCATGCGGCTCGAACATCTGTGAGTCATCTCTTCACATTTGTGAGACTCCAGCGTGTGCAGAATCTCAGATTTGATACCGGACATAATGGTAGGAGGAATGAGATCTACGAAGGCCTCTTCATCCGAAAGACGATCTCCGGTCGATAAGAGGGGATCCAAGGCCGACAAGACCACTGCTTTTTCAAGTGGTGTCCACCAAGCCACTTTGGTCCAAGCAAGCAGCTGCGCGATCACCTTGCCTGCAGTCTTCGCAACAAGAGTATCGGCGCGTATGCCATTACAAAGAAGCAAGCCCTGAAAAGCAATGGCAGTGACAGCCATATCCAGCGCCTTCCTGACTGCGACGGCAGATGGTTTGGAGTCCTTAGGATCGAGAGTCCAGCTAGCAGATATAGCTTCAAGAGACTGAAGCATGAACACCGACAGTCGCCTTTGACGATGACCGGGCTCTGTCAGAGCTCCCTCGGCTGACGCAGTCGCCTCCTTGGTGGCAATGCCATCCGGTTGGAACGGTGGAAGCTCAGCGTGCAGGACGTAGTCGCGAATGATGGCGGTGTAGTTCTCCTGTTCAACCGTGTCGACGATCTGGCAAGCCGGAAGGACAAACGTGCAGACAACGTCACTCTGTCGCGTGAATGCACAAACAATCTCGAGGAGGAAGAGCACGTCCTTGACAGCGCATCCAGGGAGACTGTCTCCTTCAACTCGAGCAAGTTTCCAGCACTCGACCAGCCAGGTGAGAACCTTATCCTCCAACTGCATGCGATGGAGACGTATATCGCGACTGGTGCTTTGGAGGCAATGAGCCAGGAAGAAGCAGATGGAATCGAAGGGATACGTGGGGCCTTGAACGTCAAGATCCTTGACAAGAGCCTCAATGTCGGCCAATACACGGGATTTGTTGAGAGGCGGGGATGGAAATTGGGAGGAGTGCGTGTCGATATGTAGAAGTAGCGATCGCGCAGCATGGCAGGCCGCCCGACACACGCTGGACACATTAGCGCGCCGCACAACGTTGGCCCAAATCGAATCCCATGTGGCAACAATCGACGTCCATGCCGGTCGGTCCAATGCAGACGATGTCGACCGACTCTGCCTTCGATCAGCGTGCGCAATGCTGGCGATACAGATGCATGACCACGATAGAATGGAAGCATCGGCGACGTTGGAGAGGATGATGCCGCCGAGGACGTTTATCACATTCTCCTGCAACTCAGAATGCAAGACCGACCAATGGAAATCCACAATGAACAACAGGAGTTGGAGTTCGTAAATCCGAGTTGAGGAGAAGACCATCTCGTCGGTTCTCAGAGAGGACAGAAGTTTGTTGATTGGGTCCCGGTAAGTACCGCCGATGCGAACTCTCTCCTGGCCATAAGAAGCGGACGATTCACGAAGATCATACAACTGGGAGAATGGTAAGATTGAATCGCATTGGAAAATTGAGACAACTTACCTTCGCGGCGCAATCCGCCTGGAATTTGAGGATAGCCCAAGCGAGGGCTTGCGGTTGAGTAAAGTTGTGTCCAGCACGGAACGCGCCTGCTATAAAGGCACCATCGTCGACAACGTCACTCTTCTCGAGGTTGGTAAAGTCCAACCGCAAAGCATCAAGGGACAAAGGAGTCCATCTTGTTGCTCCGTCCGTATACATTCTTGCCCAAGACCGCTGAACCTCGTCAATCCACTTGTCGGCTGCACCAGGCTCATCCCGGATAGAAGCGATAACGTAGGGAAACAGGACATGGAGGACAGAAACAAGACCCTCCTTGAGATGCTTGTTCTTGGTCCCCCATAGCGCAAGCAGTCTGCCCCATGATTTCGAAGCGAACTCGATGATGTGTTCTCTGACATTAAGAGCCAGGTGGGAGAGTGTGGCCAAAAGGATCTGCAGATAATCGTAATGGAGGGAGGAGTCGGAGGGGTAGACTTCTAAGAAGACAGTCAGTCGCCTCAAGATTGCAGGCCCGACAATCTTTTCGGCATCTGGGGGCTCGCCTCGGCGTATAATATGGAAGTTGACGGCACTCGGCCGTAACAAAGCGAGAACGAGAGACGCGGCTTGAACCTGTTCGCGCGAAGGGGAAGAGATGATCGGACGCCTGGTGGGTTTGACAATTCTACGACGTTTGGATGGGGAATTTCGGGTGGGAGAAGCGCGACGGCGCTTGTTGAGAGGGGATTGCGATGCGTATGTTTCCTCCTCCGACTCGTTCTGAGTGTCTTCATGGTCCGAGTACGCGTTTCCTTCGAATGTGTCCCCAGGATTGTCCCCAAACAGGACGTTGAATCCAAACTCCACAACCCGTTGCCATTTGCCCATGAATAGAAGATTCTCGAGGTTGTGCAGTACGCTGACAGCCATGGTCAGGGACTTGAGCATGTCAAGAGCAATAGGCTGGCAGAGCTCCCTCCTGGACACCATGACAGAGAGACATTTGTCGATGAACGTCCATAAGTCTGCCTGGGATCTGAATCGGTGGCCCGCCTTCTCGACAACAAACCGGATCGTGCTCGCGGTCTCTGCAAGCCTCCTCTCTGCGACTGCGGTGGGTTTCTTGTGGTACAACGATTTCTCGCGATTCACACACGTGAAAAGGCCTGCGATGATCTGTGGAAACCGCTTCTTGTCCTCGGCTAGATCGTCGTCGAATCTCTCTTTGATGAAGGCTAGTGCGTCCTGGCGTTCCCTGATTTTGTCGCTGTCGAGGTAGGAGAGGGCCTCGCTGATGCTGAGCTGGGACATCGCGAACGAGTCGGTGAAGTTGGTGGCATGCGAGAGAGCTGTGTCAACACGACGCGAGGCCTCAGGAGTCAGGCGCGTGGAAAATGACAAGTTTCGGCCGGCATTTACCGGTAGAAGCCGAGCACATTGACACCGCCACGTGCCGTGCTTGCTGCTTGCCATAGTCAGTGTCAGTGTTCCGAGTCGCGCTCAGTCTCAGTGAGCATTCAGAGCGATGGTCCTGAGCTCAACCCTACTATTTGTGGCGTCTATCAAGTGTTTATCGCATCAATACCTCGCTTCACGTTCCCCGTTTCGAGACAGATGAAATGGTTGGGTTGTCATCAAGGACGACGGTCAAATAACTTGGTACGTTCTATTGATATGACCCCACATGAACGTTATATGAGCTCGGCCTAGAGATACACACTTATCAATTCCGAGTCGGGCATAAACTTCTCGCTTCTTTGATCGTACGCATCCGAGTCATTCTCAGAGAACACATCGTTATCCTCTCCCACACTCACACGGCCGCATCTATTTGCATCTGTATCCACTGCTATGCACACAGAAGAGATCTAGACAGTGGGACGGCTATGTCGGCTTCCACCGTACATAAACCTCGGGCAAAGTCAATCTGACAATGACCGTGACTGATATAAGTATAGTACATAGACTCGGACCTGTTTCCACGACTGTCCAAACTCAGGCCATTTGTAATATTGATTCTGATGGTCCTCGTACTATAAAGGTCTCAGGTCGGTTGCCTGCTGTTTTTCAGCTCACCAACAATGTCCGGGAATACGCTCTATGTGCTAGGAGGTTGCGCCGCCATCCCGATACTAGTTTCCTTCGTATGGTCTTCACTCCGACGGCGGCTGCTGGCTAAAGAGACCGGCTTTCTCGATTGCGACCTCATTGGCAAGGAACGGGAAGAGAAGGCGAAGATTCCTGGGACTGTGATCATTTGTGGTGGAAGGTGAATTTGTGGAATCTGATTTCATTACTATAAGATCTCACGTTGCTATGAAGTATCGGCGGGCTGTTTACAGCCCGTATGTGCCATGATCACTTCGAGCACATTGTCATTGTCGAGTCAGAGGCTTGGTTGGACACGGAAGACGCCAAGAAGCTCCAGTCGTGGACGCAGGAGAACACGCGTAGCAGGATCATGCAATACGGAGCCATCCAGGGTTTTCCTTTTCGTGATATACTCCATCCCAAGGCTCTAACTCTTTTCAGGCAACCAGGCAATTCTGTTCAAGGCTATGAACGCCATGTACAACGACTTTGAAGCGCAATGTAAAGCTTCCGACATCGCGTAAGTTTTGAGTATTCTTTTTGTTGCTACGGATATAATTAAGCGCCTCTGTGTACATAGCGTCGCACCAGCAGATTTCCACGCCAGCTTCTTCGGCTATGCTATGAAGGCACCTCACAGCATGTATCGTGATGGCTTGCCGAAGACGCTCTGGGCCTCTCGCCGCGCTCTGGAAACTCTCACTAGACGGTTAACTCTGAACCCCAAGGCGTACCCCAACATCCAACAGATCATCGGTACCGTCACTGGAGTCAGTCGCGATGAGAAGCGCCCCGATCGCCTCAACAAGGTTTCTGTCCGCACGAAGGAAGGTGAAACTCTCGACCTTGATGCCACTTTCGTCATTGGTGGGTTCCGTATCCCAGAAATACGCGTCGGGTACTCAACCTCAAATCACCCAACAACAGATTGTACCGGGCCCACCCAGGCAGGCGCCAAATGGATTCAACGCGCTGGTTTCAACAAGGACGACTTGTCTGCTTTGAGGGTCACTTTCGACCAGAAGATGCACTATGTTACCTACGAGTTTCACATCACTGAAGAGCTTGGGCCTAAACTTCCCATACCCGGCGGCTTCGAGAACATTGGCGGCGGTATCATCATCTACTACCCTGATACTGGCAAAGACCATCGCTACCTCGGTGCTGTCAAGGCCGAAGGTCGTTCGCGTAAGTGAGACTGGCTCATGGTGCTTTGAATTCTTCATGATTCTTGCTCTCCAGTCTATCTGTGCTGTGGTTCATGGGGAGCTGACGATCTTCCGAGGGATATGGATGGTGTTATGCAACACGCCCGTTCCATCCAGGTTGAGAAGAAAGCGAATGAATGGATCTTCGATCTCATCAGCATGCTCGCCGAGGTCCCACAGGATCACTGTGTTGTGAGCGTAGCCCATGTCGGTGCGTGTCCTCGATTTCGTAAAGGTGAAAGCGGATATCTCAAGTCGTTTGAAGGTCCCTCATACTGGACACACTACGAAAAAGCCACTAATCTTCCCTCAAACTGGGTCGCCATTGGTGACAGTGTTTGCCGCATCAACCCTCTTTACGGGTATGGGCCGCTTGCTATTCTGAACGGTTCCCTAACTCGTTCCCAGACAAGGCGTTTCCAAAGCTATGCTCGGTGTCCTCAGCCTCAACACACTCCTTCACAAGCAACGCTACCTTCCTGATCTTCCTCACAGGATCGTCAAGGACTTCTTCACCGCTCTGGCAGATAAGATTGAGCCTCTGTGGTACGTATAGGTCTCCACACTCAAAACACGTTTTGCGACCTTTGTTCCAGGACGAGCACGAAGTTCGCAGATTATGCGCAAAGCACTACCATTCCTTCTGAAGGAGAAACACTCGATGACGGCAAGTTTCTTCGGTGGTACACCAAACAGGTGCAGAAGCTTGTTGAACATGTGTGTAGCTCATCCTCGATAATGTGAGGCCGTGCTGATATTCTCTTGATGACCTTCAGGACGACTACGCAGGTGCGATCCTCTGGCGCAATCTCGCCATGATGGATGTTGCTTCTATTGACTTATTACATCCCCGCATTTTGGCCAAGGTCTTTTGGCAGTACCTTACCACTTCCCATTAGTTACTATCTAGACCCAGGCGTGTGTATTGATAGAACGCAGGAGAACAATACATGTTGCAACATGAAGTACTAAGTGAGTCATGGGCACTCGCTCCCAGGCAGGGCGTATCTAAAGCCATGCTCATTGTCCTTAGCCTAAACACACCTCTCCACAAGCAACGCTACTTTCCTCTCCTTCCTCGCAAGATCGTCAGAGACTTCTTCACCACAGGATCGAGACTCTGTGGTATGTGTAGGGCCCCACACTCAAACGCGCCTTCTGAACCTTCTTCCAGGACGAGCTACTATTCCTTCTGAGGGAGATTCGCTGAATGTCGGAAAGTTCCTTCGATGGTTCACCAAGCGGCTGCAGATGCTCGTCGAACATGTGGGTAACTCAACCTCGACGATGTGATCCGCCTTGCTGATACCCTCTCTAGGACGAATACGCAAGTGCGATCCGCTGACGAAGTCTCAGCGCTATGGACGTCGTTTCAATTGACTTCTTACATCCCCGGCTTTTGGCCAAGGTCTTCTGGCAATACCTGACCACTTCCCCTGATCATCTAGAGACAGCAATCGATAGAACGTAGGATAATAAAAACGGGTTGTCGAAGTACAAGGTGAGTTACGGGCACGATACCCAGGTGTATACATTGGTGAGATATGGCGGAAGAGATAATTTCAGACCAAGGAAAGTGTGGTTCGTACATTATATACATAAATTCTTGGACCGGCGTGTCGCGCCGTCTCTACTTCATCGGAGGAGTGGGGGGTCCTAAGGATAATCAGTCTGGAGGCCGATGTCATTCCTCATCATAACGCACCGAATAAACCGGAGCGACCCGGAGGCGGCGGTGTCCCTGGCAGCGGCTGATTCGGCGTGGCCATCATGGGAGCAGGAGAGAGAAGTGGGTTGGCTGGAAGCAACGCATGAGCAGGATCCGCAATGAACAAAGGAAGGTGGTCGTACGGCGCCATTGAGCCCACGCAGGCATGTTGGGTCGTGGTGGTTCCAGCGGAGGGATGCCCGCTTGATGGGGAGGGGGAGTGGGGGCGGCCTTGGGCACGGTGCGAGCCTTCCTCTCGGGGCGCTTGTGCACCACGCGCCATCCAGGCTTGGCCGGCGCATGGGGTTCTTCTGGACCCGGCGGAGGCGGTGCCGGGATCAGCGCCTGGGGCTCAGTGGACTGTTGGAAGGGGGACACTCTAAGCAAAAGGATCTGCGGCAGCACGATGTGCCACGCACCTGTGGGCGCCACTCGGGCGAATACTCCCCGCCTGCACCGTGCTTGGACTTGAGGCTCATGAGCTCAGCGATCTCGCTAAGATGCGATCAACGACCAGTCGGAGGTTAATAAGCATCCGCGGAAGGAACGTACTATTGCAGCGCGCGCCGCTCGTCCCTCAGTTTGCCAACTTCGGCTAGGAGGATTCGCATTTCGCCTGCGAGGGCCTTGCTGAAGTCATTGATGTACCTTTGAGGTGAAGGGAAGAGGCGATGTCAGCGATCCATCCTGGGCGTATAAGAATGTGCGGCGCACTTACTTGGGGGGATTCCCGTTGAAGTTCTGCTTCGACATGGTCCGGCGACGATATGAGTAGTGGTCGCCTCAGAGTCAATGTATGATGTGGCCTTGAGGCTGCCTGTCAGATTGTAGCCGTGTGGAGGGAATGTGTCGACAGATAACGAGGTGCTGGATGTCAGGCATGGGTATTGCAGAGCAACGGGGGTCATAGAGGGAGAAACGCACTCGGCTCACTGTGTTTGTTGTCTTTCACCTGAGAGTTGCAGAGCAAGGTGAACTTCCACGTGCACGGCCCTGATCTGAGCTGGTCGGGCTGTTCCGAGTCTGTGCCTGACGAACTGATGTCGTTCTTGTAATGTGAAATCAAGGTGAACCTATGTAGAGAGACAAGAAAACTTTTACTCGAGAGTGGATGACTTCCCGTAACGATTTAGAGCATTTTCGAGCTGTAAAACCCTATGACCCTTCAATTTGAAATTCAACTTACAGCGACACTCTAAACCGCAACGCACTTTGTACCGTCCGCATTGTAAACACGTCGTAAACATCACAGTCAGGGCCCACTTGCCATTTTGGTGGTCTCTTGTTCTCGTCATGTCGGACAGTCTCCTGCGCACTCTCGCCCGTCTCGAAGAAGAGCAGAATCAAGATGATGACAATGCGAGACAGGCAGCAGCCCTGGCTTATGTATTCCATGAAATATCGGCAGTCAAGGTAGTGCAGAATCAGCATAGACAGCAATCCCGGCTGTACCTTCGTCGTACCGAGCTTATGCCTGACCCACGAGTTGATTCTCCATGGCAAAGGCTATGGATGAGCCAGGAGGATCGTGCATTTATCACCACTATGGGATTCGATGCAGCCACTTTCCGCCTTATCCTCGAAGGTCCCGGTCATTTTGCTGATCGATGGGATAACACGACCATTCCTCGCAACGACGTGTCTCCGGTGGGCCATCCACGCCGCTCCGCCCGCTCGCTTGACGCAGCAGGGGCCTTGGGTCTTGTGCTTCATTACTACGGCTCTGCCATGCTCGAAACTTCGCTTCAGCAGATCTTTGCTCTCATCCCAACTTCTGTTAACCGTTACCTCGATCGTGCGAAGACCATACTCCTCGAGACACTCAAAATCATGCCGGAGACAGCCATATCACTTCCGAAGGACCACGGAGAGCTGGATTATGAATCTGCTCTTATCTGTGCTCGGCATTCACGACTCAGTGGTGCTTTTGGAAGCATCGACGGTCTGTCTCTGCTTGTCCAAGAGTCGGATGATCCGGAGCTGGAGAATGCGACATACAATGGATGGAAAAGTGACCATCGCATTAACAACGTCCTTGTCTTTTCGCCTCGCGGTATGTGACTGATATAAAACTACGCTCACTTGTTTACATTGCTGATCGCTCTGCTCTAGGTGTCATCATCGATGCAGTAGTCAACTGCCCTGGTAGCTGGCACGATGCGCATGTCGCCCGTCCTATCTTTGAGCGTCTACGCACAAAGATACCCGATGGATACTACCTCATTGCAGACACTGCCTTTCCGCGAGGCACGTCAATCATTGCTGGCAAAATCAGGGCGCCTCTCAAGGCCGGAGAATATGTCCCGTCTGATCCAGTTGAGCAGGCGGAGGTCTTACGCTTCAATCGCCAGCTACTCTCCTATCGCCAGACAGCTGAGTGGGGGATGCGCACATTGCAGGGTTCATTCGGCCGCCTTCGTGTCCCACTTCCTATCTCTGATGCACAATCACGCGTCACTCTGCTGCAAACATGCATCCGTCTTTCGAATCTTCGTGCTGTTTGTGTCGGTATCAATCAGATCCGCTCTGTGTATCTGCCCACCTGGAAGGCATCGGAACCTGAAGAGTTGTGGACAGACCTTGGTAATATGATATTTGGTGACATCCGTCGTCGGGACCGTGTCTCTCGATTCCATATTCTTCCTGTCGATGCAGAGCAATGAGAACTTACTTATCGGACAATCATACAACAGGATAAATAATATTTACGACCTGTAGGTAAAGTATAGACATGTGAAGGTTACTGGAGTAAGAACTATATACGAATTCGATGATAGCACGAGAAGATTAAGAGCACGATAAAGTAACGATAACGAAAGACCGAAAGCAGATCAAGTAACGATAACGAGAGACTGAAAGCAAACTGCAAGCCCAAGTAATAGTCCGAGTATTATCAACTGATAGGATAGCAAAGGGGAAAGCACAGTAAGGAACGGCACGATAGCATCAACGACAGTAATAAACTACAGCTTCTTGGCTGACCTAGATAGCCCGAGAGGGGGACACCTGGATATCAATATAGCCTCCCTTGCGAGGAGTGAGCGTGATAGCCTGACCGCCCCCGGCAACGCTTGTTGCAAGCTCAGCAAGGACTGCCAGATTGTTAGAGCGAGACAGCATATCGGTCGTAACCCTCGATCCCGAAGCGACCTTCTCCAGTTCGATAGGCATGGGAGGAGGAGACGACATCGGAAAATCATCGCCCTGGTCCGGTGATGATTCAGGCCAGGTATCCTTCACTGGCGATGACATTCGGAAGTCATGACGAGACATCGTGGTAGCAGCAGGGGTTCGGGCATGCTCTAATTTCCGGGGAACACGAACCGAAGGAGAAGACAACCGATGAGGAGAATGCGAGCCATATACGGACTTCTGAGGAGATTGAGAATGACGGTGAACGGGAGATATGGAACGACGGCGGCGGGGAGGAGGGGATCTAGAGCGGTGACGAGGAGACGGAGAACGACGATGAGGAGATCGTGAGCGACGACGGGGCGATCGTGAGCGACGCTGATGAGACTGATGTGAGGTATAATGAGAGTGAGAGCGAGAATAGGAGCGGCCACGATGGTACGAGCTCTCCAACATCTCAAGCTTCAGCTCTGCTCGATCCGCCCGACGACTCTCCACTGCGAGTTGCTTGTTCAACTGACGCACGTCTTCCGTAAGACTGGCAATCTGCGTGAGATGAATCGATGCGCTCATGCGCTGCTCCTCGCGCTGCTGCTGGAAGCGAGGATCAAACGCAGCGGAAAGAGACTCCACAACCTGGTCTGCGCGAGCTTGGCGGTCGAACCGCTTCACTGGCTTGGGGTTGTCAACACGGAATGCCTTTGTCAGGACACTGCGGTCATCGACAGGCTCCTTCTTGACGGTGACTTTGGGCTTTGACGTGGTGGACTTGGCAGGTGCTGGAGGCTTCCCGGAGTCTGGGTTATCGCTGTCCTCGATGTCAATGACTTCAGGTTCCTCAAGCTCATCGAAGTCCGAATCATGCAGCTCTTCCCCGCCCGCCTTGGCATTGAGATTGTCGTCGACGGTGAGAGCGAGCAAGTAGAGCTCCTTGCGCTTGCCTTCTCCCGTAGGTTTAGTCTTGGCTTTCAGAACGATCTATCCAGTGCTTGATGAGAGTAAACTTTGAGACGTAAACTGATGGCTTACACTATCGTACTTCGCCTTGAGAGATCTCGTATCACGCTCAGTGAAATTTTCATCAGTGGCTCGAATGTTGTATGCAACGGAGACTGTCTCCCAGGCCTTGCCACCGATGGGAAGCACTCGATGAACTTCTTCGAGGAGAATCTCTTCCTGGCGCTCGCAGTAGCCCTTGGCGCCTGGAGCACGACCTGCCCTGGCTGATACTATGTAAGACTCGCAGTAAGATTCAGCTAAAATGAACAACTCACGTTTGGGTGTCGGACTGGAGCGCTTGGATGGGCGACGACGACCAGCAACCTTACTCACAGCTGATGGCATGCGCTTAGCCTTTTTGGCCGGCGGGGCAGAGACGCTGGGAGGAGAGCTTGCGCGTCGCTTCCCGTTGTCCTTGGGAGCAGCTCGTTGGTCTAGAGTGAAGAGACCATTGGCGATGTCCTCGTCGTCGGTATCGTCACCCAGTTGACGCTCACGGGGCAGAAAAGTGTAAGTGGGAGCACCAGCACCATGTAAGGCCTTGGTGGGAGGAAACGAAAGAGGAGGGAGGCGAGACAAAGCATCAGGCTGAGTCCTAAACCGGTCGGCAGTGCCCACATCATCGAAGTGAGTGAAAGGCGGAGCCGGAGAGGACGGCTGATCATACTGCGAAGATACTTACTGTTAGCCTCAGAGTTGCGAAGATTCAAAGAGAGATACACACTCTGTAGGAAAAGGTGCGACCACCGTGGACCTGGCCACGGTGAGCTGGCTCCTGGCCGAGCTGCTTGTCAAAGGATTGACCTTGACCGAGGAAGAGATGGAGATTCTTGGGTTCAAAAGAGGGTGGGTTCTGTGGAGCAGACCGGTAGGAAGCACCGCCAGAAGGGGTATACGATGGAAGTTGGTGAGCCATAGTGGTGTAGGTGGTGAAAATGCAAAGTGAGAGTGGTGAAAACTTCCGTGAAGAGAGCAAATTTATGCGCAGACGCCACAGGAACCAGGGAGGGAGTCAACCTTGCCATATTTGTTGCATGAACCCTGTTTGCAATCATTTAGAATGCGCTTTCAAGTCTGTGGAGGGGTCCGTAGGCCTCTACAGAATGGCTATTTGAAATACGTTTACAACGCAGCTACGAGCGCCCAAATGCGCCCGAGCGCTAGGCACGAGCAGCGGCATCTCGGCGGTTTAGATCTACAACACGTTTTTCCGCTCTAAATCGTTACGGGAAGTCATCCAGTACAACACTCTGAATAAAATATCGTCTTCTCGCGTCAATCCAGCACCCAACTACAGCTGAAAGTCAGACTGGGTGGTTACATAGTTTCGCCCACAAACGCCTGCCAGGACATCATGCCAAAACTTCGATCCATCACGGAGATTTTGAATGATTCAAGCTCACAGCAGTTCACAGCCCGTTGCGAAGTTGAACGATGGTCAAACATGAGTAGTTCGAGATAACATGTGCACATTTACCGACATCAAGTATGTGTGGGTATAACCGAGTGGCCTGTGACATGATGCCTTCATAGTTTCCAACAATGCACTTGTCGTCTTGTGCAAAGGACTACAAGATGCCAAATTATTCGGACAGCGCGCCGCCTGCTAAATGACACGTCAATAAGGACCATGAACAGCTGTCAGCCTGCCTACAGAGTGTCAGTACATATGCTTGGGCGTTCATACTTACATGCGCCACTACTCCGCTTCATGCCATAGTGGCGCGTAGCGACGCGAAACACTATATCTGGACCCGGATCCGTCAACTGCGGTATGTCGCGAGCGGCGATACGCGTGTGCACGCCACATGCCATCAGAAATTAGCGATTGCAATAACTGAAGATGTGACGACAAAATCATATTACTGAGAATAAGGAACGAGAGAGAGGGAGAAAACTCTGACGCCACAGGTGGCATGACTTGGGCCGCCGTAAGCTCGCTCGCTGGACGAGCCCGCATCATGTAACCAGTTGGAGAAGAGGAGGAGAAGATGTCGAGAAGACCCCAAGCTTGTGACAGTGGATCAGCATTGAGTTGATGGATGAAACAGATGGCAGCAAGCCGACGAACGAGCCCCTTCGAGGCGCTACAAATGAGAGCCGGAAAAAAGGAAGCAGAGGCAGAAAATTGGAGTGGCAGGGATGCTGGTTGCCAGAAAGAGAACGCGTTCTAGAAGCTGGAAACAGAAGGGGAGCCAGAGACAGTTTCGAGCAGCGCGGCCATGAGGAATAGACAGAGTTACAGCAGGAGGCTATGTAATGACAGAGAAAGCAAGCAGACGGTGGCAGCACGGTGGCTGGAAAGGTGATACCGGATCACAAGACGCCTGGCGCGTGGTGATAGATAGCAACGACGGGAATGGGTAATTAGACGCAAGCGGGAAATTGAATTTTCAATCGCTACTGCATCCTTCGCAGCAGCCACGACCACGGCTGCCGGCCCTTCGCCCATGAAGCGGGCAACGTTCGGGAGGGCGCAGCCGCACGCAGTCGCGGCGCAGGACGAGTACACGGAGCCGCGCCGGGCACCCAAGTTGCCTTTTGCACAATCACCATCACCATCTCGCTCCTTCAACTCCCTCTGGCGAGGCCGGAACAAGGCTGCCTCTGTTCTCTCCGCAAACAGCGAAGTCTCCTCGTCGGACACCGTTGTCTCCCACCCCTTCGCCGCCATGCACGTCGCGCCGCTGCCCGTCGTCTCCAGCCACGACATCGACGCCGACGACGACTGCCCCGTCTGCCTCGAGCCGCTCTCGTTCAGCTTCCGGCTGCCGGGCGAGAAACCGCACATCATGCCCGAGTGCGGCCATTCGTTGCACGAAGTGAGACAGCGCTCTCCATGCCATCTTTCCCGCTAATTAGCGCATCCCCAGGCGTGCTTCACGGCCGTGTATGGACCACCGCCGAGCCAGGCGCGCTCGACTGTGCCGCGCAAGTCCAACCTCGGGGTCTGTGGTGTCTGCCGACGGCCCATGAAGGTCGGCGATGGCGACGGAGGCAAATCCAACAGTGCGCTCCGCTTCTCCGCTTCTCCACACATCTGCACATACTCATGCCCCACCAGAGCTCGCGGCCCTCACCGGCATGGGCGATCGCAACCAACAGGCGCTATACCCCGGACGAGATACCCCAGTCGCCCGCAAGCGGCTGCAGTCCAACGCGTACGACCCGAACGACGACGACCCGCTCGATCAGAACGGCTCAATCCGCTCCAACCCAGCCTCGGAGCACTCGCAGTACATCGTCGCGCCATCCATCCAGGTCCGCCCCGAGTTCTCCTCCCTCACGCGCACCCAGGACGTCACCCAGCCGCTCACCTGCATCGTCGTGATCGAGCTTCCAGGCAAGCGCCCCGCCGGCTCGGCCCCAGGCCCCGTTATGCCCGACACTTACAATGCCCGCTCAAATGGACACTCTCGCCACGAAACAGTGACATCGGGCCACTCTTCGCCGCTCCCCTCCCGCCTGCGCCATCAACGTCAGCCCAGCCCCGACAACATTTACGAGAATCACCAGGGCCTACCCCAGGCAATGCCAATGCCTGCCCCCGTCGAATATACCGGCATCATCATGCACGAGGAGGATTCCCCATTCTCCGCTATTACCGAAGACTTGCGAAATCGTATCATAGACTGGAAGGGCCATCCGCTGTCTGACCTCGGCCCACTTCAGATGTACGACCTCCTCTCCGTCCGCCGAGACAGTCTCGTTCGCGAGTTCTATGTCTATCTATTTCGGGAAGCGCTCATATGTGTCGTTGAAGAGAAGAAGCGGTCATTGGGTCGGCTCCTTTCTACTGCATCTGGCTTCACGGATACCGGCTCTACAATCAGCAGTCAAACCAAGGGTGTCTTACGGCTCAAGGGCCGCATATACGTGCGACATATCAAGCACGTTACTGCCTCCTCAGCTGCCGGGGAAATGTCCCTCACCATAGACATGGAGGACGAGCTTGCATCCTTCATCCTAATCTACAAGGAGCGTGCAGCCCTCGAAGCATGGAAGAACACGATCCAGTCGCTGGTGAACATGTTTCAGTCGCAGAACCCCGCCGCTCAGCAACAGCTACAAGAACAACAGAGGCAGGAGCACGCACGGACTTTGGATATGGAGGAATTCGGTGGGAATGCCAAGGCCATGCGTATGCTCAGCGGCAGCACCAGTACCACTGTGAGTACCACCGATAGTCTGCTCAATGGCCAATCGTCGCGGTCGACGATGTCTTCATCGACGTCTCATGGATCGCTTCATCCGCAGCAACGGTCTCATATGCATAATAACAACAAGTTAACACCGCTTGGAGAGGACGACGAGCCGGGCAACTACGACTCACCAACGGGACTCGTGACTCCATATACATCCTCTGGACCGTCCAACTCCCTGACTCCGCTTCCACATCCCTCTGTCGACCTCATCCTCGTTATATCTGTACCTCCTCCCAACGCGTCACCTAGCACCGCCCAGTTGAAGATTCGCGTCATTAAAACCACCCTCGACTTCATACTGGCATCCCTTGGTCAACGAGACCGCCTCAGTCTTGTCACATTCGAAGTTGGTATCGGTGGAAAAGTGCGCAAGACGCCATTCTTGAGTGTCAGCAAGGCCCACAGCCGGGGGCGACTGGAGAAGTTCATTGACGGACTGGCTTTCGGGGACGCAAACAGGGATCAGGGCGATGGATACCATTCACCGCACCACCAGGACGAGTTTTTAATACGGACCAGCAAGGATGAGAAGACGGATGTGGTCACAGCCGTTAATCATGGTCAGTGGTATTGAGTATTCTATGCCCACGAGTCGTTCTGATGGAGTTTATTGCAGGCCTCGATGTTGTTCTACAACGTAAAGCTAGGAACCCCGTGTCTGGGATGATACTGGTCAGTGATGCTTCCGACAGCACGCGTCGAGCGCAAATGGATCTCGTACTCGCTCGTGCTGAGGCTGCGAATGTGCCCATACATTCGTTCGGTTATGGACGGTCTCATGATCCTGCCTCGTTGTGGTTGATGTCAAATCATACCAGCGGAACCTACACGTTCGTGAAGGACTGGTACGATCTCCGGGACTGCATTGCGGGCTGTGTGGGCGGGATGATGTCCATCGGATTGTTGAACATGAAGTTACACATGAAGATTGTAGATGGAAACCGCTTCAGGATTCGAAAGGTCAGCGGGGGGCCGTCTTCGATCCTGGCGAGTGATGGACAGAACGTCGATGTGGATGTTGGGGAGCTTCGGTACGGCGAAAGGAAGGAGATGCTTATTGAGTTGGAGCTTGACAACACCGACATGCATCAGAAGCTGGCGGCGCGCGCCAATGGAACGATGCGTGGCCAAAGAGGGAGGAAGGGGTTGGATGCGACCCAAGAGTTCGTCCAGAGCATGGGCTTGGATTCCCTCGCTATTGACGACGGTGTGGACTTTGCCGACGGGATGCTGGACCACATGATAGATGAGGTCCCCGTCGTCGAAGTGGACGGCTCATTCTTTGATCCTACCGCCGCCAAGAACGTGACGCGCTTAGCGCATCCTGTTCTCCTCACTGTCACCCTCCTGCCACCCTCCAGCAACAACCCACGGCCACCCTCCTCAGTCTCCGATCCGGTGATCGTCAGACGGAGGATGGAGTTGCTAGCGAGTGACATGATCACCCGCGCGCTAGTTTTAGTTTCGCGGAGGAACTTCCCCCAGGCCCAGAAAATCCTCAGCGAGACGAAGAGGATATTACATACGGTTCTGCAGACCATCTCGAGGGCATTGCCGCCGCCTAACAGCCACGGAAACACTGTGCGGAACAGAAAGGAGATTCTGACGCTTGGTGCTGTCCGCGCGATGCAGGCGGTCCTGCAGGACCTTCAGATATTGACCGAGGCTTTGGATGACAATGTGGATCTGTTCGCCCATGACCAGCGGAACTTTGGTGCTCAACAGGTGAGTTTGAGGTTTACTAGCATTCTAAGAAGCGGCTATTGATTTTCTTCCCTCTTCCTATAGGCGATGATCCTTCGAGACCAAAAGAGCTGGAGTGGCCGAAGCGCAACTGAGCGGTTGTTTTGGACGATCGATAATTCCATCGAGCTCGTCTCGAGGAGCACTGACTGGGTCGCTCGTGAGTGAGCGTTATGGGACATTGCCGATTGGATTTCTGCGCCGATTTGTTTTTTCTGGATCTATGTTTATTACTTTCTCTGCCTGCCGCTCTTTCCTTTTGTTTTTTCTCCCTCTCTCTCCATCTCTGTATAGTTACCTGCTGCTAACTGTAACGCGTCGTTCCCTCCTCCTCCTCCTCTCCCCATATATATGTGCTATCCATTCCTATCCCTCGATGGTTTCCGCTGCTGTCCTTCGCTCCTTTACTGTTCTACTTAAACGTACTGTACATAACACCGAGTTTGCCGCTCTCAGTGTGATTGTGGGCACTATACTCTCTGTAATTGAGCTTATTGACCTATCTTAGACACACATCTCAGTTTTTGCGAACCTCGTCTCAGATCTCAAATTGCACATTTGACGCGACTTGTTGGGTAGGTGACGCGATCCTGAGTGACGACAGAGCATGCTGATGATCCGAGGTCTGCCAAGTGCTCTCTCGTCCTCGGTGAGCTTTTTGTTGATAGTCAGAGGACTGGAAAGCGATCCGGGGACGAAGAACGAGCATCCCACCGTGCATCGCCGCCGCCGCCGGTAACGCGAGCGAAGGAGATGGTCTTATCATTCGGATCCATTCCACGCGCACGATCAAACCGCCAAAGCGGGACATATGAAAAGGCCACGGATCTTGACGTCGGTTCCACACACTCCTCTCTTTCTTTCCACCATGTCGCCCCAGATCCTCGATTCTGCGCTCGACGCTGTCGGCAACACTCCCCTGATCCGCCTCGACAGAGTGGCCAAGCATTATGACCTCAAATGCAACCTCTGTAAGCCCCATGCACAGCGATGTCGTCTGATGATTGATTTTTTGGCCTAGTGGGAAAAGTCGAATACATGTCCGCTGGCGGGTCAGTCAAGGACAGGATTGCGAAAGCGATGGTCGCTGCTGCTGAGAAAGAGGGCAAGCTGATCCCCGGCAAAAGTGTTGTCATCGAGCCCACGTCGGGGAACACAGGTGCGTAACTCGGATACCGCGCGTTGCTCTGGCTCATCGCCCTTTCTCAGGTATCGGACTCGCCATGGCCTGTGCTATCAAGGTAGACGGTCGCTTCCCTGTGCCTGTGAGCTGGCACTGAATACTACAGATAAGGGTTATTCGGTTATCATAACCTTGCCCAACAAAATGTCACTTGCAAGTCAACATCTATATGGTGCCACGACATATGATCTGATCTTTAGTCCAGGAGAAGGAAGCTGCTCTGCGTGCACTAGGCGCCGAAGTTGTCCGGACTCCTACCGAGGCCGCATGGGATTCGCCCGAGAGTCACATAGGTAGACTTCTCTTGCTAGATACCCAGCGTCTCGTGGCTGAATTCCTTAACGATCTCTAGGTGTAGCTCTTAAACTGTCGAAGGAAATACCCCATGGAATAATTCTCGACCAATACCGCAACGTTCGTATCCCATGTCTTCATAGCTGTTGTGCCGAAGTAATGGTTTCCCAGGTCAACAATCCTCTTGCTCACGAGCTGACCACGGGTCCTGAGATAATAGAGGCAATCGTATCTACCCCGTCCACGTCTTCCCAGCCCTCATCGCAAAAGGTGGATGTCTTTGTTGCCGGAGCAGGGACAGGCGGAACGGTCACTGGCGCGTCCCGTGCATTCAAGAAGACTCACAACAAGGACTGCATTGTCGTCGCCACGGATCCGGTGAGCTCCACACCATATGTCTGGATTCACACGCTCATTGGGACATCAGATTGGAAGTATCTTGGCGTTCCCCGACAGCCTTAACAGGAAGGGTTTCGGATCTCAATACGTCGTCGAAGGCATTGGCTACGACTTCATTCCGGATGTTCTATCTAGGGATGTTCGGGATGTCGATGAATGGGTCAAGACCTCGGACGAGGAATCGTTCGCCGCAGTTCAGATTTTAATGAGGACGGAAGGTCTGCTCGTTGGTGGAAGTAGTGGTAGCTCTTTGTCAGGTGCTATACGTTGGTTGAACGAGAGCGAGAAGGGGAAGACGATCGCCGAAACCGAGGGCACGAATGTTGTTGTCCTACTTCCTGACGGGTCAGTACATTTTAGCTCTCTATCTTGGAGCCATCTAATTTTCTTCCAGCATTCGCAACTACATGAGCAAAGAGTGGTTCATTAAGCTGGCTATGGAGCGTGAGCCTTCTCCGTTAGCCAACATGATTGCCAGCGTTATGCAGAAGAACTAGATACTTTCTAATATGTACACCTGGACTAAGTACGGATGATCTAGAACACGTACCATGATCATTTCCTCCAAGTTAAACCTTAATTTGCTGTCCACGATGTCCAGCGACGTGACAAAGCTTCCCATGCTTACACTGAGGCAGCTTACCGAAGTACCGAACCATCGCCTACTTTTACTCACTCTGATGACGCGAGCTTGACAGTACACATATAACCGTCTGAGCCAGTGCTGATTTGCATCCCACAAGATGCCTTCCTACCCCTCCCTACTTGTTGGATACGAGAACGCCCCACCTCTATCAACCGAAATCAACCCCGATGGCAAATCGTTGAAGAATGCAGTCGGGGCCGCCAGAAGCAAGGCTTATGATGAATTCGTGGACCCCATCGACAAGAAGAATAACGGTTTTGATTTCCATGGTCAGTGCGGTACCATCGCGCGATATATAGCAGGAGTAGTCTAATCGAAGCATTCCAGTGTACTACGTGCAATCTAACCCGGATCAGTTAAACTACGCTCGACAATTGCACGAACGGATCAGGCGGGAGTTTCCTGAGGTCCGTATCCTTCCCACTTGCGCATTGTCCCACTGATGGTGTAACCATACGGCGCGTTCCAGATGAGAATCTACCGCTTCTGGGAGAAACCTGTAGGCCCACACCCGACCGCCATGTTTGAAGTATGCATCTGACAAAGATACTTTCCTCATTCCCCTGTTGCTCATGTGTATCTACTCAGGTGAACACCTTCGATCCACACATGACGGGGACGCTATTTTCCTGGCTTGTGATCAACCGGGGCCCATGCTCGTTCGTCCTCTGTGTTTCCGTCTAAAAGGGTACATTCACTGACTCGAATTTGGGGATATGCAGTGTCCTTGTTCATCCCAATACCGGTAATGATTTACGCGACCATACTGAGTTGGCGACGTGGATGGGTCAGGCATGGCCTCTTAACGTCGACATCTTCGAAACAATTTCTCGAGGGGATAAACCTTTGTCTTCTTGATGGGTGTAGGAAAGAAAGTGACCCGGACTGTAGCTGTAACTGTATATCTTGATCAGTGCTTCTGTCATCACCCCTTCCGTCCCGCCCTACGGCCGTCTCTGTAACTACAATCAAGTTTTCAGCCAAGCGACTTATTATTGTAAAACGCGGCGATGAATGGCACTTACCCGCCGTGGCGAGCCCAACGAACCGCGGTGTTGCCTTCAAGCATGCGCCACCTGCAGTTTATCAGACAAAATGTCATTACGATCGAATAAGGAATTGAATTGAAGCCTTTGAAGTTTAGATAGTGAGACTAAGGATTTACTAAAGACACTCCGCCGTCGACTTTGACAATGATCCCATTGACATAGTCCGTCGTCGCCAAATACAGAGCAGTGGACGCCATTTCTTCTGACCTGGCTAATGATGAAGGACGTTATAGTTACTTATAGGCCTGAACTCACGTTCCGAGCCTCTTAGTAGGCACCACAGCGATATGTCCTGGTATCGGGGTAGTCTTGACGGTCTCCAGCAAACCCGGCACCTGGACCGCCAGCTCTGACATGAATGCGCCAGGCTGTATCGCGTTGACGCGGATGAGCATGCCTCTCATAGCATAGTCTGTGGCCAACGCGACCGTGAGATGGTCCAGAGCAGCTTTCGTCGACGAGTATGCAAACTGTTGAACCGCGCTGTCATCGGAGAATGCAAATCGGTGAGAAACTAACTCACGGAGGCGACGGTAGCAGACAGCTTTATGGCGGCAGCCGCGCTGGATATGTTGATGACGCTAGAAGTAGCCTGCTCTCCACGAGCCTTTGCGCCCTCGAGAAGAAGTTCGTGGAATGCGCGAACGATAAAGAAGGGAGCGATGGTGTTCAGCGAGAAAATATCCTGCCAATCCTTGACTGATTCAGGCTGGAACGGATCCGAGGAGGCCAGTTTCCTTTCAATGAACTGACTGTTTCCGACAATTGGGCCACTGATACCTGCACTGATGTCGAAGGGTGTCAGCAGGATAAAGAGTATGTGGTCGATCTTACGAACTTGTTTACCAAGATATCAAGCTTGCCGTCCGACTGCTTGACAACTTCGACCGCTTCACGAACAGATGCCTCATCTATGGCGTCCATCTGGATTCTACATCTACTGTGAGCAGGCTATATAATCTTGTGAGAACAAACTTACGCCACAATGGACCCAGTCGGATAGCTCAGGGACGCCGCAGCTTTCTGGAGGACCTCCAAACGTCTTCCGGAGATGTACACTTTGGCGCCACTGCTCGCGAAAGCTGAAGCAATCATAAACCCACTGTGATTGATATGAGCTCGGACGGGGACTGAACTTGGGGAGCTTCGGGACTTACACTCCTGTACCACCACCAGTAATGAAGGCAACGCGTCCAGAGAGTGATTGAGTAGACATTACTATCGAATCTGTAGATGTGTATCCAGCTCCTCGTTCTGTGTTATAGCGGGATGGGTAGTCTCGTAAACCACCCTCTATGGCGAAGAGGCAGTGACATGCATCTCGAGTAGGCGGTATCGCGAACCCGCATTGAATCTGACCGCCCGAGTCCGCCGAGCTGTGACTACGTTCCCTCGGAGGGGAGAGTCAATCAATATCAAAACTATATTGAAGGCTGCGAGCGCTGTGGCGTTAATCTCAATGCTGGCATCCTACAGCAAGAGTATTAGTGAGCGTTGATGTCAGTCGGGCGAGCGTGAGAACTTCTCGGCGTCCCTGGTTTCTTTATTCCTTGACCTCGATGAGTCGATCGGTAGTTGCTCGGAAGTCTCGGGAGCTCAGAAACTCCTGGCGTCTTAGACCAGCAGTAATTTACCTTTCGGTTTGAATCTACCGCGAAACGGCCTGCTCGGACCGATGGCGTTATTGATAATCCAACTGCGACTGTTGGTTACTAGGTCGAACTCGAACTCTCATCTCGTCAATCATGCGCTCAGCATACACTCTGCCCCGAATTCTTGCGACTGCTACCGTGCTGCTCTCAGTTATGCATAGGGCTCATGGGTACCAAATCTTGCCGGCGTTCGTTGACATGGCACGATTTGGAGAAATACCACAACTCGCTTGGAGCTGGTTATCTGGAAATGCACGCAATCAAAGCTCCAGTCTGACCGACAATGCAAGCGTACCTCGATGGCAGTGGTCCCCGCCCTCTGGCCCCCTGCCGGGCAGCCCGAAAGGTCACTATTTGGACCAGAAAATTGGCGTCTCAATCTGGTATGCCGAGCTGGGAAGCGAACATAAAGACAGGTCCACGCCTGTTCTTTTGCTTCATGGCGGCACAGGGAACGTAAGCTCCTTTGCCTCTAAATAACGTTAATGATTTGACTTCTTGGTTCTAGAGCAATCAGATGTATTTGCAAGCCGCTGAGCTGGTGAAGGATCGGTACGTTGTGGTGACGGAGTAAGTGTGTTTGCGATGAGCTCTCGTCCTGCACTCATGTACGATCTTCTAGCACCCGCGGTCAAGGTCGTTCGCCATACTCTGGATTTACAGATATGCACTATGATGATATCGCCCGAGATACTGTAGCCCTCATGGATCATCTAAACGTTTCAAGAGCTGCCGTTGTTGGCTGGAGTGACGGGGCTATAACCGGCATGTTTCTACTCTGCCATAATCAGTTTCGTTATTCACCTCCGACAGGTCTGAACATGGCCATGAATTTTACGGATCGTATTGATAGGGTCTTCGCGCTTGCTGCGTGAGTTTGCGTTTTGCGCAAATATCTCTTGTAACTCATTAGTGCTCTGGTAGGAACGCTCACTACAACCAGTCACTCCACGCGTGCAGGGAGACTCCTTTGCCTTCTACCGAAGACGGTACCAATACCCAAAATTCGCATGCTCTTGAGCCAGACGATCCTTACAGCTACCCCATCCTCTCTCCTACGCCGGGACAGGAAAAAGAGAGTAACTCGGCTGTGGCTAGAATGTGGGCGACCGAGCCTACTTGGGACCAACAAGCGTTCCAGAAGATAGAAGCGCCAGTGTGGATTGTCGGAGGAGACAGGGATGCAGCTGTTTCGCGGAGTCAGCTCGATGCCATGGTATCTGCTCGTCTTCTTATGACAACAATGACTTCCGAATTCTGACTCATTCTCAGGCTGCCTGGACGCGCTTTGCGGGGCAACTCATTCTTCCTCAGACAGGTCACTTCGGTACGGTACAATTTTACGTCCAATATAGTATACGGACTCTCACTGATTCAAATGATTTACAGCCTTGAGTCAGGATAGTAAATTGTTCAATTTCGCTATGCGATACTTCTTAGAGATGTCATTTGATGGTCAACTCCCTGTATATTGAACTATCGATAGTGGCATATGTATCTATGATGAATACTGCTCGAAGTGCGATTCGTATTGAGGTTCCGAACCGTTGAGGGAAGGATTCGAACTCATCGAGAGTCACTTTTCGGGGCCAAGCCAGGCACCGCCCACAGTCCTTCTCCTTAGCACTGTACTGGCACTGTACAGCCATGATGACGGTACCGACACGCCTGCATCGCCCAGGCTGTTACCTCGTATATATACAGCTCTTCACCTGGCTGTCGTTCATACAGTGACAGTAACAACAGTGCAACAATGGACGACGCGATAACCACCATCGAGCTCTCTGCACAGACCGACTCGAAGATTACTGCAGTCAGTGTGTACAACCAGCGCGCCGAGGTCACACGACTGTGCACATTCAAAGTCAAGGCGGGACAGAACCGGGTGCATTTATCTGGTCTTCCAAACGTCTTGGACTCCAAGTCGCTGAGGTACGTGGTTGAGTGTTACCTTGTTTCCTCGTCTCATCGAGTCCATCAGAGTTGAAGGACGCGGCAAAGCCACCATTTACGATGTAACCCTTTCCCGTATCTCCCCTCCGAGCACCCCTCGGACGTCCCCCGAGCTTACCTCGCTAGAGGAGGAGCGCGACCTCGCACAGAAGGCCTTGAAGCGGTGCAAAAAGTCCATACAAGCCATGGAGGCGTTTATCAACACCATCAACGCCCAGCATACCGAGTCCACCTCTTTGGACCTTGTCATGGACAATTTTGATATGGCCAGCGAAAAACTGGATAGGAAGATGATTGCGCTGGAGAAACGTACCAAGGATCTGGATGCTAGTATCACCGCCGAAGAGAATCGCTCGGCTGACACGACCTTCGATATACGTCTGAATCAGCGGGTATCTGTCGGGGTCGTCGCACAGGAAGACTCTGAAGTTCAACTTGTTATCATCTACGGCGAGTCTTGCTTCTTTGAAAACTCACCATCATCTCACTACCAATCTCTCAGCCGTACGTAGCTCTACGTGGGATGCAAGTTATGATATCCGTGTCGCCTTGCAAGAGAAAGAGAGTCAGGTCACCCTTGTTTACAAGGCGCTCATCAAACAGGACACAGGCGAGGTAAGCGTTCCTTCCGTGTTTCTTTCATCGCTCTGACTGGCCGTCCTAGTCCTGGGACAAAGTACCGGTAACATTGGAGACTGCAGCACCTACATTTGGTCTTGGCGTTCCATATCTGCAGCCCTGGAAACTGTCTGTTGTTCGACCGAGGGCTCAGCGAAAACAAACCAGTCGCATGTCGGACATTGCACGCGGTAGGTCTGTACAGGCAGAATCTGCCACTGCAGCGGAGGATAGCGACGATGACATGGGATTCGCACTTTTTGACGATGATATGCCTCTTGTCGGCTCGATTGTTACATCGAAAGGAAACGTCAGCGCGACTTACAGGATACCGGGTCAGGTCACCATCCCCGCTGATGGAACGGAAAAGACCTTCACTATCGTCGAGCTCAACCTCGACGCCTCCATGTCTTGGATTTCTGTTCCCAAACTCGATCCGCAGACGCACCTGAAGGTATGCCACAAGGCTGTACAATCTACTCTCATGCTCATGGTGGTTGAAGGCGAAGATCAAGAACTCCTCCGACTACACTCTGCTCTCCGGCGATGCCAGTGTATACCTTGATGGGAGTTTCATTGCGAGGACCCAGTTGGCCGCCGTGAGTCCACAAGAAACACTCGACTGTTCACTTGGGTTGGACCCCTCCGTCCGGGTCACGTATCACCCGCAGAACAAGAAGAAATCCCAGACCGGCTTCTACAACAAATCCTCCGTGCACGTCTACTCGCAACGCATCACTATCCACAACAGCAAGCCCTCCTTCCTGGTTGAAAATCTGAAAATTCTCGACCAGATACCTGTTTCGGAGGATGAGCAGGTCACCGTCAAGCTGGTGAAACCGGCCCTGTCTCTTCCTGGATTGATGTCGGGGACTGGGAAGAGCAAAGATGCGTCGTCTTCGACGATGACGCGAGGGTTGCCGCATGTATATGTCGAGGATGGCGTCCTGGCTCAATGGGAGGGGTCAGACGACACCGATGTGGATGTCTCGTCGTTGGGGAAAGATGGGAAGATCAACTTCCTCTGCACTGTTCCCGCACAAGGGAAAGTCAATCTCTTGCTCGAGTGGGAGGTCACTTCGCCTGCAAAGGTCATTATTACGGGTTTATGACAGCAATTTCGTCGGAAAGTCATTGTGATTAAAGTTTTCATTTTCGGCTTTGCACTGTTAGCATCTCTTACAACTTGCCCAACCTTGTGCGTCCGTTGAAAAACACTGGCTGAAGGAGTTGAAATACTTGAGAGACTTTATAGCTAAAACATTTCCACAGTCAAGAGTGCTTTCGGTGTGCCGCACATACTTGGTAGTAGACCATGGTGGCCTCAGAAGCAATGCAGAAAAGATTCTGTAGGACGCTCATGCATTCGCAGTAAGTTACAACTTAGCAGACAACTGGAAGAGTACCGCCAGACCATTGCTGGCAGTGGGCAGGAGTGGGCGTGGAAATCAATTGAGTGGCAACCGCGAAGTTCAAGTCGCCGCTGATCTTACGGCAGGAGAGAAAGACGCGTCGTTCCGACTTGTACGCGTACTGTACCAGACTGTGAGTACAGGAGAAAACAGGAAGAAAACAAGTTGAGAATTGCAAGCCCGCGGCGGTGCTACGATGTTTGTCCAATTGGCATCAGCTTGCGTGTGTGGACCGGCATAGGTCCCACACTTGTTGACTTCCAATTACCATCATCATCTTTCGCTTGGATCAACAGGCCGGCTCTGGCCTCTGCGCTGCAGATCAAAACACGAGCAACTGAACAATGACATCCGACAGCACGTTCTCTGACCTCTCCAAGGCGCGCCAGGCGCAGGACTTCTTCAAGCCCACGGTGAGGTGCATATATGCGCGTCATTCTGCCTCTAAAATGCTGCGAAGGACCCATTCAGGACCGTGGACTTTGCTATTGACGTTGCCGCCGAACGCATGAAGGTCGTCGACGCCATGGCGGCACGCGACGCCGCTGTGCTCCGCCTTTCTGACGCCTATGTTTCCCTCCGCCAGAAGATCGCCATCATTGAACGGCTGCAACACGATCCGTACAACGACGAACCGACCACCGAGCAGCTGGAAATTGCTAGACTCAAGGGCGAGATAAGCAGTCTGGAAGAGAAAGTCAAGATGCTGACTGGTGAGATATTCGAACTGAAGGAGAGTCTCCGAGCCAAGGAGTCTGCCCCGCCTCCAAAGTACGAAGAACCGTTGTTCAAGGTGTGTTCCTTGACTCCACTCTAGTTTAACATGCGGGCGAACACATCTTAGAACCTCAATAACTTTGACATGCCTCCGTTTGGACCGCTGTCACTTCGTCCTCCCTTCGACACCCCGCCTAACCTGTCCCGCTGTCCTTCCCAAGCATCCGTGTCCTCTATCACAACCGAAAATCACAGTATCCGCCCAAATCTCAATCGGGAAAACAGTGATCTAGAATTTGCAGTGAGAATTTTTCCTGCACTATGAACATAAATTGACGGCCAGCAGATTACACGCTCTGTTTCCCAATTCTCTCAATCCGCTCTCGATGCCGAAGATATCATAGACCAAAGAAACAAGCTTCTTGCCGCTATACCTCTCCCTGCGGAAGCACCTGACGATACTCTCAAGCCCATCATTCTATCGCTCTCATCAACGTTACACGACTTTCTAGCGGATGCTTGCGTAGTAAGCCTCACTCATCACACTCCTCTCGCAGAAACTGATCGCCTAATTAGGCTCTGAGAACCTCGTATGCGTTTGCCTTTCCGTCATCGTACCTCAAGCCGACGCCATTTCAGACTGCCTAACTACAGAATCCTTCAAGAGTTGACCACTTCCTGGTGCCCTGAACGCGAGGAACACGGATATATGCTTGCGCCCGTCTTCAAATGCAACACCAACCCTCGCGTTGCGACCGCTCATCGCTGGAACGCGGTGGATGTTATGGCTAGGATGAACAAAGCGATTGGTAGGACGCATCATCTCCATCATCCCGTTTTCTAGGCTGATTGCCTCCAGAATGCTTCTTTAACAAAGATGGAACATGGTACTACGCCGGCGTCTATAGAGCATTCAGGATGGACGACCTCACAATCAAGGAATGGGAGGCCCTGTCCAACGAGGTTCGTCCTCCTTGCTTCTCATATAACTTACAAGCACTGATATCTACATATATCGCAGACGGTTCAATCGCTCATCAAAGAAACCCTCACGAACCGGAAGAACATCTCGCCTCAGAACATCTATGAGACGTCTCAACTGTATGCAGCGGGAGCCCTCAAGGTCGCGTGTACTGGCCTGCAGTGCGTTGGATTCAACAAGACTTTCTATGAGGGACTTTTGGAGCAGGCGACGAAGACGAGCGCGAAGGGGTTGGGTTCGGGCTCGGTGTGGAACTCGACTATGGGACAGGATGTAGCAGATGCCATGGGGAACTTGACGCTAACGCCCAAGGCGTGATGAGACTGGCATGGACTCGGGATATCTTGTATTGCATCGCATTGGCATCGGACTCTGTTGTACGGATTAGCATCATACTGGAACTGTAATACTTATTGTAACTATGTAACTGCACTGTATCGCCCAATTTCTGCTCTGGTTTTCAATCTGTGGGACATTGACTGACACGCGAGGTCATCGTTAAGCAATGGGTGTTCATGTAAGTGATGTGTACAAATGTTCTAGCATGTTACCAAGACTCTACCAATCGTCTAAGGTGACGACAGCTTGCACCGAAGGAACGGTCGGAGCATCTGCTGCTGGACGTTGGAAATACCGACCGGTCATCCACAGTCGCATCATCTCAGCAGAGTCGGGTGGTGCGTCAAGGAGTTTGCCCCCAGTCTTGAAAGCGACGCTATTGAGCCATCCGACGAAGAAGCGATATAGTTCTGCTCCCGTTCATTAGCGAAGCTCATCAGAGCGAATTGAAGACCTCACCATCTGAACGATAAACGGTATTGAAGCGCCTCCCATACCCACCCGACTCCTTCACTCGTTCCTCCTGCCATTTCCGAAGCGTCGCCTGGGAGGGTAGCTTGGCCTGTCCCTGCCACAGCCGTGCCAATGCAAGAGACGTGTACTCAGATATCAAGAACGTCTCGATCCCCTGGTTCACTTTTTGATTTGTGAGTCACTCAATTCAAAGATGACAAGAAACCTAGACTCGCACCATTGATAAACCCAAGCGTAGGTTCCTCGATGTATACAAAGTCCTTGAATAGCGAACGAACATGGGAACCATCGGTCACCAGAGGTTGCGCATGTCCAGACGGAGCCCTATCGTTTGGCCCCAGGGAACTGTTGTGGTATTGACTCAAGAAGGGGTAGGAGTATCTGTATCCCGTTCCAAACACGATGCGTTCGACACCAGTGATGACGGTTCCATTAATGAGGTGTATCTCTCCTTTGGAGATGGCCGATAGACCGTCGACGGATCCGAATGACTTGATTTCTGGAAGGATCGTGGTGTTTTCGGGAAGCCGTGTCAAGAAGGTCGTCCCCTTTGGCAAGGAGGGGAATGCTTTGAGAGCGTCAGTAAGCCAACGCGCTGTGCCGAGCAGCATGTAAGATACGTACTTCGCACAGACTGTGTTCGGTGAGCATCATGAGAAGGCAACAGATGTAACGGTGCTTACCCGTACTGATTCCAAGACATTCGCGGCGTCAACGTTGATATCTCTGGCAATTTCAATTGCGCTAACCTGCGTCATGGTTTGAATGGAAGCATTAAGAAAAGTAAAGGCACGAACAGAGCCTCCCACGACAAGCACTGTCTTGTTGAAAAATTGTCCCGGACGACGATATTGATTCGAGTGTGATATGCTGTCCGGGAACTTCGCTGCCCAAGCTTCAATTCCGGGAATATCAGGAACGTGGGGCGCGCTGAACCGTCCACTAGCCACCGCTACGGCGTCAAAGTGCTGCAAGGAACACATGCTTAAGCAACTTCGGGCGACGATTGGTCTTACTACGTCAACTTACTTCAGACCACCACTCAGCTCGCGTAGTGTGGACGCCTGTCCTCGTAAGCCGTTTCAGGGTGAGAGTCCATCCACGGTGTTTTCCGTTCTCGAAGCGCTTGACTACCTTCTCGACGCGGGTGTTGTAAGCGATTTCGGGGCTGTCGTCGCCCACGTTAATTCCATGCCATGAGGCGAACGAGCGAAGATAGCGTTGAACGAGCTGGTGAGATAGTTCTATGACTCCGTCAACGACATGAGACTATCAATAAACACAAATCATACGCAGAGGAGTTCCTATAGGCCATGGAAACTCGCGAATCTAGGAGGGTTTAGGCTGAGTCCCACGTATATCATTCGAAGGGACCCACTCGTTGTATGACCTGTGAAGATACGATTAGCTGTACACTACAATTCGAGACACACAAGAATGCTCACGGATGGAGAGGTCGTCTCCAAGGAATGGAACAACGGGCGCGGACGCTTATGCTTATTCAGACGGGCTATCACCGCGTCTTCGGTGCTGTCGTGGTAAGTTTCATGGTGTGGAATCTCATCAGGTAGTGTGGGGTCGTAGTCCGCTCGCGAGGGGTCCACATCCGGGATTGGAGGAGGGCCGGCGGTGTCTTCAGTGTAATGCCAGTTCCCTCCTGGTACGTCGTCGCGTTCAAAAACCCGCACGTCGAACCCCGCAGCTTTGAACTCGCGGTAGGTGACCAGGCCACTATGGACGGTCAGACTAGAAGGCGGCATGTCTCGAGACCCACATACCCAACGCCAGCCCCAATGATAGCGACTTTCTGTATGGGCCATTCGAATTTGTAGTCATCACCTGTACTTTCGAATGAAGGGACGTCCCAATCCGTAGAGAATGGAATCTGGAAATCCTGGGCTACAGCGCCTGCTATGAGGCTAGATAGATAGAGGCTGCTTGACAACTTCATTGCGCGCGAGGAATAGTCGTCAATCAAGAGGCATTCTCGGATAGCCGTATTATTAAAGGCTATCGGCCTAGGCAAAGAATCATCAAGTAGCGCATTTTAGGTGGAAGATGGCGTCAGCCAGCCTGGCCCAGCCAATTCAATAGTCGCAAATCAGGCGTGGGGTCGCGCGACTCGGCTGAGTAAAGTTACTGAGGACCGAATGCTTATCTCAGTGGGCGAGCAAAGCCGTGACGACCGTAGAGAGCAAGGAGAGAGAACGTTATATGATCGACATTTGAAATACGCGGACCAGGCACAGCTGAACTTTCTCTGGTTGAAAGCCAGTCTAAAGCCTTAGCTTTGCAATCCAAAACGTTCTCCAATTATATACGAAGGATTCCATGTACGGTTATCTCTCCTGGTTCCACTACTACTAATATATACAACGTCCGTAATCCTTACGCTGGAATATCTGCCGTCGTCTTTGCAGCAAAGTGGAGGGTCCACGACGAAAGGAGCCGCTTCGAGTTGACCTGCTCCCCAGTAAGGCTAGAAGGACGGATGTGAGCAAAGACAATTGCAGAAAGGAAAAAGGTTGACATACCCAGGTGTGCCATATGTGAGAGGCGCAATGTACATGTACATGACAAAGAGCAAAACCGCGTACACGACAACGATTATGGGTCCCTTCAGTCCGAGGTCGGCATGCATTGTCTTTTTGGGGCGAACGACCTTCGGGCCTTGGATCGATATGGGGTAGTTGACCGTATCCGAGAGCATGAAGTTGAGAACCGAGCCAGCAATCAGTGCCGAAGCGAGATGCGAAGGCAGATAGTGGTGAATGAACAGTTGTCGGTTCATCAAGAAGAATGGCGCATAGTGCACGCCCCAAACAATGAAAAAGAATCCAGTCGAGTTCCAAAGTCTGTTACGAGTAGCTGGAAGGAATCGTCTGAGTCAATATGCGACGGCGATACAAATGACCGACTCACCATCATCAATCGGTGTCTGGTTCCGTCTACGGGCCAACAAATCTGCACCAAGAATGCCAACAAAGACGGATAATGCGACGACACACGTCCACCAGCCGATGATGTTTCCGATGAGGTAAATTTGCTTCTGGTCATCATTCTCCGTCCAGAAACTGATACCACTCAAAAGGAAGGGCCAATTGATAGGGCTGCTGGCATATGGATGAGAGGCGGTCAAGCCGGCATTGTGCTGCATCATCAAGAGCTGCAGCTCGGCCCATTTACGGAAGAAGTTCATGCTCTTGGGGACTTTCGGTGGGCTGGGACCAGTCCGTTGCGTGTAGTCATCGCCCCCTGCAGGCCAAAGTCAATACAAATCCCAAGAAGGGCCGAACAAAACCTACTTTCAGTGGCTACGATCTCGTCCACATACCAAGTCGCGGTCTTTTCTGTCGGGTTCTTGTTGCCGTTGATCTCCTGCTGCTTGAACGCCCATTCAGGGAGCTGCTTAGTGTGAGTCCACATGGAGACGCGTGTGGGAACGTGAATCAGGCGGAAGTAGCCAGACTTGGTCTTCCAGACCTCTCCTTCGTGCGCCTCAAGGATGTTGAGCTTGAACAGGGTGTCGTTGTAGCGTGATGTGTCATCCCGAGGCCATGTTGTGAATTCCTGGTTGGTAGGCATAAGCGGTGAGGCGACATCGTGAGTGAGAAGTAGTGTTTCGGTTTCGACGTGAAGGAGTTGGATCATATCGTCGTGGCGAACGATGCGTCCACGGCCATTTTCAGGAAGGGATTTGGTGGGAATGATTTGCCAGTGGTTGTTGGTATCGTTGTGGCCATAACCAGTGACCTGTTGGCCTAATAATAGAGTTATTGGCAGCGCGACACGTATGTATCACGAACATACCCTGACTACTGATACGGCCGTCGTCGTACTTGAGAGGGTATTTGTCGATATGGGAGTGCAAGAAGACTTTGGAGTCCTTGTGTCGCATGGTGATTGTGTCGAAGTAGCGAATTTCTGAGCCGCATGAGGACTATGATCAATCGGCGGTTGAGGAGCTTACCGTGACTGTTAAGCAACATGTCGTTGCCCGAAAGGGTTTCCTGGAAAGCAGGGCTCATGAAAGAATCACCAGGACCGGACTTGGTGAGGACAGCGAAATGGACGTAGAAGAAAGACAAGTAGATCACGAATGGCACCAAAATGAAACCAATGGCGCGGGCACGGAAGTGCTTCCAGAAGTATTCCTATCCCGTGGTCAGACAAGGTAGGTTATGTACCGTTAGTTTACTCACCATGGAGCCCTTTTTGTAGTCGAGTATGTCCCAAAGGTCAACAAAGGTGGCGACACCAATAGTGGCAACAGTGAGGATACCGTTGACCTTGGAGCCCCAAGTACACGCCATGAAGACACCAGTCAAGATCAACCAGAAATACCATTGGGCGGAAAATTCCCTGTTGACCATCTTCAAAACGCGTTTCCAAGACTGTAAAGCAGAGCATACCAGTATCGCAGCTTCTGGAAGCGAATATAGGCATAGATGGTGAGGGACATGAAGAAAATGAGGGTGGCGTCGAGGAGGATGAGACGCGACTGGGCAATGTGGGCATTGTCTGGAGACTGTTCAGAGACATGCACACGAAGCAAACCCGAAGACGCACCGAAGAGGATCAGGAGGGCGGAGAACGCAGCGATGACGGTTGAGTGACCGGTTTGTTTCATGATGGCATACACGACAGGGATGGTAAGGCTTCCCAGGATGGCGGGCAGAGCGCGCATGCCGATATAGGGGACATGATGAACCGAATAGCTGTCGCCGATGTTGTCGAACTGGAAGTTGCCGTCAAAGCCCACAAACCAACCCGCGAGCCCAAAGAGAAGCTTGGCGAACGGCGGATGCACGTCAAAGTAGTAGGTGCGGAGGATGTAGTATGAGGCGAATTTCCCAAAGTGCACCTCGTCGAATCTGGGGGCGCGGTCAGGCTGGCCGGATCAGCGTCGGAGAGGCTGGGGCACGTACACGACCTGGTCGGGTTGGTTGAGTTTGAAGAGACGCAGGGCGAACGCCAAGAAGGTCAGCACTGCTACCACAATGGCGCTGGCGCGGTCCGTGTCGAGAAACCGCTCTATGGGGTGCGGGTCTCGCTGTTGTTGCCATGTCAGAGGCGGGACGTGGAGGGATAGGCATGGGAACGCACTGGGGCCTTGTATACGTGTTCGGCCTCTTCGTCTTCCTGCGTGGCATCGACGTGTGAGATGGGCTTGCGCTGGCGGAGCGCCTTGCCCGTCGGGGACGACGACGAGGGCGGCATGTAGATGGGCAGAAGTGAAGTAATTTTACAGAGTTGAGTTCGACCAAACGGCATTCACGCAGCACCGCGGCAGGCACGTGACGAGCCATCTGCCCCCCGACGGTTCGAGCCCGACCAATTGCATCCAACGGCGGTGCAGTCGCCCTAAGTCTCTGGCCTTCACATGTACTACAGCCATTGAGTGAGTACCAAGAAGCTGTCGGACTCAGAGGGAGCACCGCTCTTCATACGTACCAAGAGCTGGTGTTGTAAAAGGCTGCTGACTTATGATTTATCTTTTTTGTAAGATAGTATTAGATCCAACGATCGATACTTGCATATGATCAATGATCATACATTGACTGGTTGAACGTGGTTCGGGACAATGCTAACGTTGATGACCAGGCGCAATGTACTCTACGCTGACTGCATATCAAGAAACGCATACAGTAAAGACTCATATTCTAGGCATCGCAAACGCCCGTCCAATCCAACTCCTCACTGAGGGGAACTGGAAGTTACCGATCTAACGAGCTGTAGTAGCTATTGTTGAAGGTTCATAAGACGATGTTGAGAGGCTTCCTCAGGATCTGGGTCTGCGAGGCTTCCTCTGCAATTTGTCCCAGTATAAATCTTCCACCAATGGTTCAAGTGATTGCACATGCTCCTTGTAGAGTGCAACACAATCCGTCAACCACAGCATGGCTAGCTTAGCCTTTCGAAGTCCACGCGCACTAAGGACATCCTTCAGAACGTCTACGCGACCGTGCTCGAAGTTTGCCCTGGAGATGTCAAGCTCTTCCAAGACAGGGAAGCGGATGTTGGTTGAGCCGGTTTCAAGAACCCCGAGGGCTTGAACACATAAATGCATATTGCCTCCCAGTTCGAGCACCTGAAGTTGATGACATTTCTCTAATGTCCGCATCATCGACTCAGAAAAGGTGTCATCCTGGAGATGCATCGCAAGATACTGGAGATGCTCTAGTGGGACAATATACCCAATGTTTTCGATAGCTCTCCCGAGATGCTCGCGATGAGCAGCATGATCGCTGTCCCACCGTATGTAGAGTTGAATGGGATGTTGCTCTGCACCTTCCTTCGGCTTGATTTGGACTCGTAGCTGCTGGTAGGCGTCTTCATAGAGAGACAGCCTGTACGAAGATGTGCCGTTTATGCTGTTGCTGCATCCGTCGAGGGCGCGAAAGAAAGGATCAACATCCCCCACCGCCTCAGGCATGACAACATGGGCGACGATATATGCTGTCTCAGGGAGAGACAAGTTGCAGAGGATCTTGGTGAGGGAAATGACATCGGAATTTAGATGAAAGTTTACGAGGCGAGGGAGATGTGCCGGCTTCTGCGACCGAGCAACGGTGGCGTATAGACTCGCGTCACCCGCTTCGAGAGCACTCTCCAGATGAAGCTGCTCGAGCATCGGCATGTTCCTCAGAATGACTAGCATCTGCGATACTGACGCGGGAGCAGGCATATTGGTTAGCTTCAGAGTGCTAAGGTCCTGTAGGAATGCCGACGTCCAGTTCAAACGGCAGCCTTCAAGTTCGACATGTCTCAAGCGGGGAGTGTCGTCGTTCAGAAAATTGTCCGGTAGGATCAATGAGTTATCGCCAAGGTGATGTGGGAGCTTGTGGTTGATAACAAGCGTTCGGAGGATGGGGGCTGCTTGAGTTAGGGAGGAGGAATAGTCGTCATAGGCGGCAAATAAACGCAACTCGACAGTGCGTTGGAGATGCTCGAGTGCACAAGAAAGGTGGTCTGTTGCTATTGGATAGTAGCGGCACTTGGAACGTATGGTCAACGGCGCTTCCTTGGACCTACGGAGCAACTCCTGCGTCCACTGCATCGACCCATCAAGAGTAATGCAACTCCAGAGAGCAGGGCAGGAGAGTGCCACCGTTCGCCAATGAGTACAGACGAGGGAGACCTGAGTCCAGGGAGAGTTGTGTTTAAAAACGGATGCGAGGATGAAGATGTCGCAGAGAATTTCGACTGGGAGCCTGGATATGAGAGCCAGCACGTTTCGACGCGATTTCAGTGCGCAAATGGCCTGTTCGTGACGAAATATTTCGAGGTCAATGTTCTCCAGGGTGTCAACCATGTCGGTGCTAATGCTGACTGTCAGTATACACCCGACATCTGGCGGAAAAAAGTATACCGTGCCGTTGCAGAGATGGTGGTTGGTCATTGGATTTGAAGTGCGAGATGCCGCTCGTGTCATCGGCGCGAGTCCCGCGTGGCCGCGCCAATTTGTGCGGCACACCGAACGCACTCTGACTCAATCACTCTAAGCTCTAATGCAGCGCAAGGTACGGCAAGTTGTAGAGTACAAGGAGAAACAAAGCTGAGATTGTATACTTCAATTACAATGACTATCCAACGAGATTACTACTGATCATAGGCCCGTAATGATGACCTTTGCAGGCGAAGTGACCTCCCACTCAAGCAAGAGATTGACTTTCCCCTGTGCGGGAACAGTGCAGAGGAAGTTGATCTTGCCATCTTTCCCCAACGATGAAACATCCACATCGGTGTCGTCTGATCCCTCCCACTGAGCCAGGACGCCATCCTCGACATATACATGCGGCAATCCTCGCGTCATCGTCGAAGACGACGCGTCTTTGCTCTTCCCAGTCCCTGACATCAACCCAGGAAGGGACAGCGCCGGTTTCACCAGCTTGACGGTGACCTGTTCATCCTCCGAAACAGGTATCTGGTCGAGAATTTTCAAATTCTCAACCAGGAAGGAGGGTTTGCTGTTGTGGACAGTGATGCGCTGAGAGTAGACGTGGACGGAGGATTTGTTGTAGAAGCCGGTCTGAGACTTCTTCTTGTTCTGTGGGTGATACGTGACTCGGACGGAGGGATCCAAACCAAGCGAACAGTCGAATGTCTCTTGGGGACTCACGGCGGTCAACTGGGTCCTCGAAATGAAGCTTCCGTCTAGGTATACACTGGCATCGCCAGAGAGCAAAGTGTAGTCGGAGGAGTTCTTGATCTTTGCCTTCAACCGCCATTAGCATGAGAGTAAACTGTACAGCCTTGTTGCGTACCTTCAGGTGCGTCTGCTGATCGAGTTTGGGAACAGAAGTCCAAGACATGGAGGCGTCGAGGTTGAGCTCGACGATAGTAAAGGTCTTTTCCACTCCATCGGGAATGCTAACCTGACCCGGTATTCTGTAAGTCGCGCTGACGTTCCCTTTCGAGGTAACATTCGAGCCGACATGGTCCATTTCGTCGTCACTAAGTTTGAATCCCCTCTCGTTGTCGTCGTCATCTGCGTACGTGACCGCCACACTTTCTGCCTGTACCGTGCGTAACATGTCCAATCTGCGACTTTGTCTTCGATGGGCAAGAGGTTGAACAACAGATAGTATCCAGGGCTGCAAGGATGGAACACCGAGACCAAACGTGGGCGCTGCAGTTTCCAACGTGATCGGTACGTTCTCCCAAGACTGGAATGTCGTTGAGAGCAATGACTCAAACAGGGAAACCATTACTTACCTCGCCTGTGTACTGTTTAATGAGCGCCTTGTAAACAAGGGTGACCTGACTCTCTTTCTCTTGCAAGGCAACACGGATATCATAGCTTGCATCCCACGTAGAACTGCGTACGGCTGAGAGATTGATCGTGAGATGATGGCAAGCTTCAGAGAAAGCAAGACTAACCGTAGAGAATGACAAGCTGAACCTCACAGTCTTCCTGCGCGACGACACCGACAGATACCCGCTGGGTTAGACGTACATCGATGGCCGTGTCAGCCAAGCGATCCTCTTCGGCTCTGATAGTCGCGTCCAGATCTTTGATTCGTTTCTCCAGCGCGATCATTTTCCTGTCCACTTTCTCGCTGGCCAAATCATAGTTGTCCATGACGAGGTCCAAAGAGGTGGCCTCGGTATGCTGGGCGTTGATGGTGTTGATGAATGCCTCCATGGCTTGGAGGGACTTTTTGCATCGCTCCAAGGCCTTCTGTGCGAGGTCGCGCTCCTCCTCTAGTGAGGTAAGCTCGGGAGACGTTCGGGGGCTGCTCGGAGGGGAGATACTGGAAAGGGTTACATCGTGAATGGTGGCTTTGCCGCGCCCTTCAACTCTGATGGACTCGCTGAGACGAGGAAACAAGGTAACAATTAACCACGTACCTCAGCGACTTGGAGTCCAAGACGTTTGGAAGACCAGATAAATGCACCCGGTTCTGTCCCGCCTTGACTTTGAATGTGCACAGTCGTGTGACCTCGGCGCGCTGGTTGTACACACTGACTGCAGTAATCTTCGAGTCGGTCTGTGCAGAGAGCTCGATGGTGGTTATCGCGTCGTCCATTGTTGCACTGTTGTTACTGTCACTGTATGAAAGATAGCCAGGTGAAGAGCGGCTTGGAGCGATGCAGGTGTCGCCGCGTGTCGGTACCGTCATCGTGGCAGTGTAGGGACAAGGGTCCAGAGATTGTGGGCTGTGTCCGAGCGGGCTGTTTCGCTGCAGAATCGAACCAAAGAGAGAAAAAGCGGCATAAGCGCAGGTCTAGAACGCCAGGAATTCCCGGGCTTCCCAGACTTTTGAGCAACTACCGAGGTCGAGGGAATGAAGAAACCAACACGAAATTGTTCTCACGCTCGCAAGGTCTGACATCAACCTCCTCTTGACCTCCATACTAATTTCTTTGCTGTAGGATGTCTATTCAAACATTGATAGTAACGCCACAGGGCTCGTGGCCTCTAATCTAGTCTTGATCTTTATTGATTATACCCTCCGAGGGAACGTTTAGCCACATCTCGCGGACTCGGGCGGTCAGGTTCTTTGCGGGCTCGCTCGGATACCGCCTACCAATGTACCATACCATCTACTCGAGATGCATGTCACTGGCACTTCCCCATTGTCATAGAGGGTGGTTTACGAGACTAGCTATCTTGCTATAAGACCGCGAGGAGTTGAATATGCATCTATAGCTTCGATAACTGATGTCTACTCAATCACTCTCTGGACGCGTCGCTTTCATTACTGGGGGAGGTACAGGAGTGTGAGTCTCAAGGCTCAAGACTCTTCAGTCCTCGTCCGAGCATACTTATAGCTCATGACAGCGGATTTATGATCGCTTCGGCATTCGCCTTCAATGGTGCCAAAGTGTACATCTCTGGAAGACGTTTGGAGGTGCTCCAAAAAGCTGCGGCGTCCCTCAGCTATCCGAGTGGTTCCATTGTGGCGTAAGTTCGTGCTTACAATATCTCATAGCATGCTCACAGTGGATGTAGAATCAAGATGGACGCTGTGAATGAAACATCCGTGCGTGAAGCAGTCGAAGTCGTCAAGCAGTCGGACGGCAAGCTCGACATCTTAGTGAACAAGTTCGTGAAATTGGCCACATAGCCCCTCACCTAGCTGACGCCATTTAACATCAGTGCAGGTATCAATGGCCCACTCGTTGGGAATGATCAGTTCATCGAAAGCAAAATGGCCTCTGCCGATCCATTCGAGCCTGAGTCCTTCAAGGATTGGCAGGATATGTTCTCGCTGAACACCATTGCTCCCTTTTTCATCGTTCGTGCATTCAACAAGCTTCTTCTCGAAAGTGCAAAGACTCGGGGAGAGCAGGCTACCTCCAGCGTCATCAACATATCCAGCGCGGCTGTCGCCATGAAGCTGTCTGCTACGTCTGCTTCTGTGAGTTGATCGCTCAATTCTGTATTCAAATAATCAAATGACAGCGATTGGCAGTTTGGATACTCGTCGACAAAAGCTGCTCTGGACCATCTCACAGTCGCTCTAGCCACAGACTTTGCTACGCGAGGCCTGCCCATCCGCGTCAACGCGATACAACCTGGCGCATTCATGTCAGAGTTGGCCGTCCAGGTGCCGGGTTTGTTGGAGACCATCAAGACGACCCCGATGCCAGGCAAAATTGCTGTGGTGCCTGCTAGGAGGCCCGGAACGTTAAGTCCAGGATTCTAAATGACCTACGTCAACTTTGACTACTTTCCAGATCGGAAGAGATGGCGTCGACTGCGCTGTATTTCAAGTTGGCGACGACGGACTACGTCAACGGGGTCATTGTGAGAGTCGACGGCGGGGTGTCTTTGGTTAATCCTTGAGCGTTGATACCCTACAGTAACATGGGGACTGTCCACCATAGTCTAATTCTAAGAAGTGGCGCATGGACTCATAGTCAGAACACCTTCGGCTCCAGTGATCCACATAGTCAAAATTTCGAACAGTGAGATCTTTTCCATCTGAAAAAAGCCCAATTTGCTCCATTACTGCGATCTGCGAGAACCATGAGTCAGTGTGGCGCCTCATGCTTGATACACAACATATAAAATTACAGATATCAGTGACAGAGCAATGACCGTTACAGCAAGAAGCTTAAATAGCAATAGACAAGACAGCAAACTAGACGCGAGACATCTCTACAGGCAACGGACTGTAGCCATCTTGGATAGTTCTCCGGCTGCCGCCAATGCTCTTGACTGCACCCCAAGCGTCACCTACAACATCCTTCGCGCCGCCCCACCACGCATCCTTCTCGCCCTCAAGTGCCTCATCAGGCATGACACTATCCCTCGGGCGGTTCCACCACTTTAGCGTCAACGAGCTCGACACGACGCTCACACTCGAGAAGGCCATCGCCGCTCCCGCCAGCATGGGATGCATATAGATGCCCCACGGTAGGAGAACACCCATAGCCAGCGGGATGCCGAGGACGTTGTAGATACACGCCCAGATCAGGTTGCGCCGAATGACAGCGAATATGTTGCGCGAGAGGTGGAGAGCAGCGACGACATCGAGGAGGTCCGAGCGCATGAGGACGATATCGGCAGCCTCGATGGCGACGGAGGTGCCGGAAGATAGTGCGATACCGACAGTAGCGGCGACGAGAGCGGGAGAGTCGTTGATACCGTCTCCGACCTGTAGTTGGACGATCAGTTGAATGGCTTACAGTCTGAATGAGGACAACATACCATTGCCACACCATCTCCGTACTTCTCGACCAGTTCGGTGACCATAGTGGCTTTGCCCGAAGGTGAGATGCCAGCCCATACACACTCCGGCTTGATACCGACCTGCTTCGCGATAGCGAGAGCAGTCGCCTTCTGGTCACCAGTGATCATACTCACCTCGATCCCCATCTTCTGCAGAGCACGGACAGCGTACTTACTCGACGGCTTGGGTGAATCCGACAACGAAACCGCCAACGCAAGGACCGGTGGACGCAAAGACGAACGCTGAATCGACACATAGATGACGGTACGTCCCAAAGTGGTCTCCTGCAGCTCGAAGTTTGAGAAAGGAGAGGGAAGATCATCCCGGGAGACGAATTTCGCAGAGCCTACAAAGACGGTAGCCTTCATGCCTCCGCAGGTAACAGCTGCCTTGACACCCTGACCAGTGATGCTCTCAAACTGATCTACTGATGTTTCCGGAGCGCGGTCACCTAAAGCCTCTTTGCCATGAAGCGCGATCGCTTTCGCCAGTGGATGTTCCGACTTCGCTTCAGTGGACGCGACTATCGCCACCAGTGTTTTCCGAGGCGTCTGGCCATCTGCACAAAGGCCGTCCAGTCCACCAGTCTCAGCTCCCCAGAACATTTCAGCTACGCTGAGTTTCCCGACAGTGACAGTTCCAGTCTTATCAAAAACTATGCGCTTGATGTTCTTGCTCGCTTCCAAAGCCCTGCCTCCCTTGATGAGGATGCCGTTCTTCGCGCCAATACCAGTGCCGACCATGATCGCGGTGGGCGTACTGAGACCCAGCGCACAAGGGCACGCGACAACCACGACACTAATGCACATCTGCAAGCAAACAGCGAATTTACCAGCATGGGGGTTGTGGAACATCGTGGGGAGATGTTCCTCGTCCACGATGAGGGACACAAACGTCCAGATAGCGAAGGTGATGACGGCAAGAGAGATGACGGCAGGTACGAAGAACCCAGCCACACGGTCCGCGAAAGCCTGGATCGGTGCTTTTGAAGTCTGCGCATCCTCGACGAGTCGAACAATCTGCGCGAGAGCGGTGTCCTTGCCCGCGCGCGTGACACGCATGTCAAACGTCCCAAGACCGTTGACCGTGCCACCAATTACTGAATCACCAATCTGTTTGACCACAGGAACCGCCTCGCCGGTGACAGCGCTTTCATCAACGCTCGACGACCCTCGGACGACAGTTCCGTCTGCGGGAATCTTGTCCCCAGGAACGAGTTTGACAGTGTCGCCCACTTCGACTAGCTCGGTGGGGATACGCTTCTCCTGAGCGAAGGTCGGAGGATCGGTGTAAATGGTGGTCATACTGGGTGCCAGTGCCATCAGATCAGTGAGTGCGGCACTCGTGCGACCTTTGGCCTTGTTCTCGAGGTAGCGGCCCAGGGAGACAAACATGATGAGCATAGTGCTCGTGTCAAAGAACAGCATCGGGCGATAGTCGGGGTCCGAGTTGAATAGCGCAAAGAACATGACGCCGAAAGAGTAAAAATAAGCTGCCGACGTGCCCAGCATGACCAACACATCCATAGTGGCCGAGCGATGTTTCAGCGCCTTCAAGGCGCTGCGGTAGAACTTGGCTCCAACCCAGAATTGAGCAGGCGTGGTGATAACGAGCAACAGCACGTCGCCGATGTGGACCGCGTTGAAGACGTGGATGGCGAGGAATGACTCGAGGAAGGGGAAACGCGGGAGTATCATGGAGATCAAGAAGACGGGGACGGCAAACACGACGGCCCAGAGGAAGCGCGAGCGCCATTCGAGGACCTCCTTGGTACGCGTGAGGGATTCCACTTGAGTAGCGTCGTTCTGGTCGGACAGCATGGCATCAAAGCCCATGTCCTCAATCCGATCTACCATCTCCCGCGGCCCGATAAACGTCCTATCGAAGCGAATGGTTGCGGTATTGGTCGCCAACGAAACTGCGACGCTGAGAATCCCAGGGACTGCGGCCAGTCCACTCTCGACGGTGCTGGTGCACGACGAGCAGGTCATTCCATAGACGCGCAAGACGACAGTGTCCTCCTTCTCGGGGGCAATGGGGGAGGCGTCAAACCCAATGTCCTCGATTTCTCCGGCAATCTTCTCCGGAGTCCACAGTCTCGGATCGTACTCGACAACGCCACGCTCGGCGAGCAGAGCGACTTTGACTGAGAGGATGCCGCTTTGTGTGCGGAGCATGCCCTCTATTGACTTGAGGCCGGTCAGCCATATGTTGACACCGGAGGCGGGATGTGCGACAGACCTCTACACATGCTCCGCATGTCATGCCACTTATTCTGAAATCAGCCTTCTCTGCGGCTGGAGCATCGGGTTCAAGATCGCTGGCGCCGGGAGCCATGAGGGGCTCGGTTGAGCCGAGAGGGAACTCGGAGTGCGTGGGGGTGAGTTTGGCCCACAGGTTGTTCAGAATGGTGGCCATGGTTCGATATAAATACGGGAGAAATTAGGTGAGAGGGGAAATGGAAAAAGACGGTGCGAGAGTCGCACAGAAGGGAAGAGAGTGGGAGAAAGAGAAAAGGCCGTGGATGCTGATCAAAGCAAGGAAACAAGTGCCGGCAGACTCAGCGCTCGCGCTGACTGTCTGAGAAAGAGAATGAAACGGACAGTCCCGAAAAGGGCAGCTGCGCTAATTTAGCTCGAGTCCTGCGGCCGATGGTCGGAGCCCTGGCCATCAGTTCAATCCCGACGTGTTCTCGGGCGGGCTCTGTGCTGTGGGCTCAGGCAGACGTCGACACCGGGGGCGGGTTTCGATTGCTCTTGGGTCTCTCTCCGAGTCTCTCTTGGCATGGCGGAACGGCTCGGTGATTGTCAGATTGATTCAAATTGATTGTCGGCGCGTGCCGGCCGCCACATACCATCGGCTTGAACTTGAGGGCGATGGGAACTTGGACGTCACGAGCGTGTTATCTCGTCTACCAGCGTGTACAGCCGGAACCGAAAGCACCCACAATCTATGCCTGGTAGACGCATTAGCCCAAAGAGCGCTTATTTGACCAGGCAAAGCTTCACCTTCAAGAATGCAGGCGAACGTCGGCCAAGTGCGTGATGGTTCCTCCCGACCATGCAACTACCGCGGTACCGTCGCAGTACTCGCTCGAGTCTTCATCGTTCATCCCCCCCGTGTACTGACTTGGTAGATCCAGTGGCCAAGACTCAAGTACGATAACCTTCTCGAGTATGCATTACACTCGTGTTACACTTGAGGGCGGACTCCTAAGTACGTGGCATGTAAGTGGACACCTCTCATATACAGATGCTATCGCAGCTCTGGACCAGCGCCGACTGACAGTCGGTCAGAATGGTAATTGTATCGCACAGTGTAGCAGGGCCTCGCTTGCCCTGCGCTTTCCTGACGATTATACATCCACTCGGGCAAGCATATTCAGGTACTTGATAAACACTTGATAAAGCACATGAACTTGAAGTTCAATGATGGAAGTCTTGCCATCCATGTTCATCATGTCTCGCATTTCCTTCCTGAATCCACTGAACACTGCCAGCGTCTCATCGTTGTGTATTCTTCGCCTGGCTTTCAGGCCGCGCTACGCTCTACTGTGGCGTCAATCACCGTTGACACCATAGACAAAGCGCGCGCCATCATCAGCGGTCGTATCAAGGCCATCCACTCCGTCGATGGGTACGGGCACTACATGATATCTCAGAAGGACGAGGCCGGCGGCCTGCATCCTGTTGGGCTTGTGAGCCTGATAAGAACGCGCCCCGAGTCTGATCCCGAAACGCTGTTCCCGTGGCCGGATATTGGCTTCGCGCTCAGCGAGGAAGGGGCGGGGAAGGGATATGCAACAGAGGCGGCGAGGGCATTGATCGATTATGCCCTGGTGTGAAGGAGGTGGTCGGGTCACATCCCCCCAACTCGGGTAGTCGACGCGTTTTGGAAAAGCTTGGATTGGAGAGTAGAGGTGTCGTGAATCTCAGGATGTTTCCGGGCAAAGAATTAGGATGCGTCGTCTACGCTCCCCCCGGCCTCGTGGATTTTGCAAAATATTGCCTTGAAGAGGACTCGGTTTGGGGTTAATTAAGTATCAGTTCAGACGATCAGTTGGGTCCTGTTGGGATGTATCGAGAAGGCATAATGGCTATTTAGGAACTCGACTATGATGGTCAAGAAGTCTAATGAGACCATACGTAGCTTCTTAATAAATATGAGTACTGGAAGTACACATTCCGCCGGACCTGCTCAGTTAGTGCGTCTCCAAAATTCTACGCCACATTGCTCCTCGGAGCTGTGGCCCGAGCTCCGGACTTGGCTCTTGCCGCAAAGGGAAGGCTATAGCACAGCCACATACTCCCCGAGCTCACGAGCCTCCGTCATAGCGGCGGAAATGTTCAATAGCCCACGCCCTGTGCAGCCCTACGGCGGACCGTCAACAGCGAGCAACGGCTTTGGCGGGAGCTATGTCGACGAGAACCCGCTGTCGAGCTCGGCGTACGACGGCCTCGACCCGTGGAGTGCCGCGCCGAGTCCATCTCCTACGCCAATGCCGCCTGCGACGTCCGGATTCAGCTCGGTGATAGGTCTGCGTGCAGTTTTGCCTGTGTATGCTTGTTGCTGACACTCGATGCAGCCCATGCCACCGTTCCGCCGGTATACAACACTGCGTTTTCCGCCGTCGACCCAGGGAACACCGGCTCGGTGTCGGTGGGCTCGCTATCGAGAGTGTTGTCGACATCGTCTCTGCCGGCATCCACCATTGACAGGGTATTTGGCTCGCTGCTCGTCTATCGTTGCTGTACCCATCCGCCTCCTCCACCAGATCGTCAATGTAGTCAGCGAAGCCCAGTCGCGCGTGTCCAAGGATCAGTTCTTTGTCGCCCTTGCGCTCGTCGCGTTGGCGCAGGATGGCAAGGGTGCGCATATCGTGCCCAACATTACCTATTGCTCTAATCTCAGACCCAGATGTCAGCGTGGAACAGGTCGCAGCCTTGAACACACTCCCCGAACCCAGACTCGACTTGAGCCATCTGCAGCCATCCACGTTCTCGCCTCCCCCCTTCAAGCAGAATAGCAGCGGCATCGGCCGTCCGACACTTCCCACTTTTGCTTCCGACGACCCATGGAACACCAGTCGCGTGGTTGGCGGACCTTCCAATACGGGTGGATTCGATGCCCCTCCCCGTAACGGTGCCCCATCATCTTTGGCTGGCAGTGGCCTTCCTCCGGAGTGGTGGAAGAGACAAGACACGGTTTCGGTCACGATACTGGGGCAACAGGGCTTCATCTTGAACCGCTATACCGTCTACCAGGTCAAGACTGAGGTGAGAGATTTCATTCGCTTCATATACGCCGTTCTTCTGGACTAACTTCTGAAATCTAGCTTGGTGCCCCTGTTTCTCGCCGCTATTCCGAGTTTGTGTTCTTGTGGGACGTGCTCACTCGACGATATCCCTTCCGGCTGTTCCCAGCCTTACCCCCAAAGCGCGTCGGACCGGATGATTATTTCCTCGAACAACGCCGTCGTGGGCTCGTGCGCTGCATCAACTTCGTCAGGTATGCAAATACAGGACAAGATCTCCCCGCCTCTAAACATCCACCAGGAACCATCCCATCATCAAAGAGGATGCCGTACTGGCAGTGTTCCTTACCCATCCCAACTTTGAGGACTGGCGCAAACAGACATCAGTATCTCTGGATGAAGAGTCAGCTGGCAAGCACGTCGACAAGGTCGAGGAGATGGCCATTCCCAGTGATTTGGAGGATAAGATTGCGTATGTTCTTGTACTTCTTCTCTTCATCAGACCTGTTTTGCTGACTGCTCTTCAGATCTGTCCGAGGGAGAGTCAACCCTCTCATCGACCAGTGGCAGAGGATCTGTATTCTCGCGGAACGGATTATAAAGAGGCGCGAATCAGCTGCGGTACGAGGCCCACCGTTTCGCCGTCCTTTTCTCCCGACTCACTCGGCTTCTTTACCTTTCTCGTCTTCTGTACCCGCCTCTCCGACTATGTCAACCCACTCTTCTATCGCCTCTGGTTCTCATTCGGTCAACTCCTTCGTGGAATTCTTCTCGTCGCATGCCTCGGCCTTCGACTCGCAGGGGGATCTGGCTAGGTTGACCAACACTATCCGGTCTGTTGTGGAAGTCAATGAACGTTGTTGGCGGGGGGATGAGTGCGAGCTATCTAATGGCGTGCGGATGGGCCTTGATCAGGTTGCCGCCCACTTCCAAAGACACACTGAGCTGTCGGAGCTTCGGGTGCGTTAGATGTCGTCGTGGTTATGATGTCTGATTCTAACCCCATTTTAGACGCGAGCGTTATTCGATACCACTTTGGAAGCGTTGAAGGTTAGTTATTGATACACCGGTCGATGGCCGAAATGTATTCACATCTCATCACCAGGGTCAACGCGACTTGTATGTTGCTGTCCGTGATCTTTTGATCAGACACGATCGACTCTCCATTGACCAAGTGGAACGCTTGAAAAAGCGGGTGGAGAGCACGTCCCTCAAGCTGGAGGGAGTCAGGGCACAGCAGAAGGACAACTGGCAGGAGGAGGTAGAGCGTCTCAGCGCGGTCTATGAGAAGGACCAAGCTACGATATTAGCGCAATTGAGTCGTCGGGTGTTCATCCGCGCTTGGTAAGGACTCTGCTTACCTTCTGAGCGAGTAGCTAACCACTTTCGCAGCATGTGGCATGAACTAAGGGCGGTCCTGCATAATCGCGAGAACACGCTTGTAACGGTTTTGGTCCAGACATTCACGAGGGAGGAGCAGGAGTTTTCGGAGAGTCTCTTCAATAATTGGGTATCTCTTTCGGAAGGCGTGGATGGCATGCCATTCGAATGAGCATTGAAATTTAGGCTAGTATCTGGACTACTGACAACATGTATACCCCACATTTTACGATCTGTCATGACCCATTTATCGCATACACCCACACACACACACACACACACTTGACATTGACGCGGCGTCATGTCGTATACTTCTTCAAATGGTCCTCTTGCCAGACAGGGATTCCATGAACATACAGTAAGAAGTCTAGCAATAACGTATCTTGAACGTATTTCATAATAACAATATCAGGCCTTCTCTCCCTCAGCTACAACGTGAATCTTCGCTACCGAGTCTTCGCCGCTCGCGAATGTGGCGCTAGGGGCAGGATGAGGAGCAAAGCCGAGCTTGCGGCACTCATCCTCTGTGAATGCGCCGAAGACGTCTGTGTCGTCGACGAGCCCAAGATTTGAGGGCGGGAAGATATAATTGACCGCGATGAATAAGAAGAAAGAGATGAAGAAGCCTGGTGTGTACATACATAATCAGTATCAAGGGGATTCATCGATAAAAACGGACTCACCGAGGAAGAAGGACAGGTAATAGAGTTCGTACAATGCGTCTGCACCATCGGTCCTGGGACCCGCCGTATAAGAAAGGCCCCCGATGGTAGGCGCCCATCCTGCTAACCATACCGGGATAGTGCGCCAGTTGACACCGGCTGTGTAGTAATAATCGCCGTGAAGTTCGTATAGCGCGGACAGTTTGATCTTCTGACGGCGGACGACGAAGTAGTCGGCGCACATCAAGCCCATGATGGGAGCGAGGAAGACGGAGAAGGAAGACACGACAGTTAAGAATGTCGAGGCGGCGTTGATGAGCTGCCAAGGCATGACGAGCCAAGTAGCGAGGAAGGTGATGATGGCTCCCCGGCGGATATTGATGTACCTCGGGAATATACCAGCCAGGTCAATGCCGCCAGCAACAGCATTGCCACATATGTTCTGAAACGCAGACGTGAGGGCGAAGCCGAGTGCAAGGAAGAACACGCCAGCGCGTGCTTTGCTGCTCCCATTACCGTAGTCCATCATACGCATGAGAAGGTCGGGCGGGTTCCAGAAGATTTGGCCGTATATCTTCTGTGTCGCAGCAGTGACGACCAGGCCAACGAAGCTCACCATCGTGCCCGTCGGAAAAACGCAGGCTGCTGTGCCGCCAATGAACCCGCGAGCGCTCTTGCCGTATCGAGAGAAATCGGAGCCATTGGTCATCGCGGCAGCTATGCCGCCTATCACAGAGTTGATGCAGTTCATCATGAGCCACGATGAGGACCATTTCGTGTATCCTGTTGAGCCTGTGTAGAAGACGGGTCCGACGCCCTTCGCGACAGATAGTGACCAAATTACTTTTCAGTTGGATTAGCTATGGAGCGTGCGGAATAATGGAGGTAAACACATACATATGCATATCATGTTGATGCCACAGAAGAAACAAATTATTTGAAAGGGGCGACGAAATTTCTCTGGCGGAATCCAGAGAAAAGGCAGAGAGAAGAGCCAGAACAGGAAGAATCCGACCATGTCATAGGTCGTCGCTGGGACACTAGCAGGAAGTTCTGAGAAAGGGTTGTTGAGTGCATCGCAAAATGAGTCAGCTCAATGGACTGACTGTTTTTCATAGTGTAGAAGGATGGGAACACAGCTGTCAAGCAGACGGCAACCAGCTTTCCACCCGTCCAACATTGAGTGGCATTCCAGATGAAGTTCAGCATGACACGCTGTATGAGAGGAATATAACTGCCTCTCATTCCCCACGAGAATCTGTTCTGGACAGTGAATCCTATGTGGTACCGGAGACCGCACCACGCGACAAGGGTAGAGAAAAGTCCAACGATGAAACGACCAACCATGATGGCACCCATTGACTGGCCAACGGAGAGACCTGCGGTCAGGAAGGTATTGGGCATCTGCCATGTTGCGACCTCGTCATCTCGAGTCAGCTAGGGCTGATCAGATACTAAAGATAGACAATGTACATTCAGACTTTCAAGACCCCAGTAACCGTAGTACTCAAAAACTCCCCATGACCGACGGCTAGGACTAGTAGGTGAGTATCATCGTCGGAAAACTTTTAACTACCCATAACATACGCGGGTGGAAGGGGAATTAGGTCGCGGTTCTTCCAACCGTCGGCCTCTTCGTGTCTTTCTTCGTCGCCTTGGAGCTTGACTTTCTCGTTGACGCGATGCACGAGTTCAGAGAAACCCATGTCGAGAGGAAGTCGGGGCTGTTCGACTCAAGAGATTACCCGGGCCGCTCTTTAAGAACGCGTTCTTGTACTTACTATGCACTTATAGTGCAGGTAGTGCGGAGACCATGATCCGAGATCGTAAAAAGGTTGCCCTTAGCGGCCAGTAGGCTGCGCCGTGCGGGGCCAAGTACAAGTTCTAGCAGGCTCCAGACGATAGGTACATAAGTATTCTCAGGGCGATTCCTCGCAAGAAGGGAGATGAGGGAAGATTGTAGACTCGAGCCAGTCCCATTCGAACTTGAAAGTTGACGACAGTCGATCAAGTGACTCTGAGCGTTTGCAATCACGATTTTCGCTGAGAAAGTGCAAAGAAATCCAAAATGATAGTAAAAATATTCAAGAAATTCTTTATTGAGACGGAAAAGCTCTCAATATTCCGAATAAAACTTTTGGTAAAAAAGTGGCTAAGAAATCGTGAGGTTTTTCAACCAAGATTTTCACTCAGAAATTTCAAAATGCTCACCCAGTGTTGGGAGGACCCCTGATAATACCTACAAGAGGTTCGCCGGGAAATTTTCGTCCTGAGCATATTTTGTCCGCATTTTCGCCCGCGGCTACGCCGCGGGATTTGTCCGCATTCTGGGCTAACCTCGGTGCCAGGCTCAAGATTTGTCCGCATTTTTGTTTTGCGAGTCAAAATTGCCGCAATCCACCTCTATTTGTATTTACAAGCTTCTACAGTGTATATTAGTCCTCTACATCGTCAATATCATCTATATCTATGATATTTGCATTAGCTTTGCCCTTCCGTTGGACTGTATTCAGTGTCGTAACTATCTTCGTCAATTTCTCGCGCGAAGATCCGAGTTCCTTGAACACCTTCAGCGTCGCCGTGCTCACCTCAGCGGCATCCCTTGTCGTCTTGACGCTATCGCGAACTTGGACCAGAATAGAACCAGGAGGGATGTGCGCAAATCGTGAGAGGTTCATTGTGCTGTACCGTTGATGGACACGCCTGAAGGACCGACCATATCCGTGCTCGAAGGTCTGGACAAAGGCATAGGACAACGATCCGATGTGTTCGATAGATTGTTGCCAGTTGTGCTTGCCGGCCTTGCCTGCTCCTTTGGAGTACATGGTGATAATCCGGCCAAGGACAACAGAGCCGCTGTTGTCGAGAAGGAAGATGAATGTGCCATCAAGCAGCGGAGCCTCCGACGATACACCTGCCTCGGCAACCAGTGATTGGCACTCAGCTGGTAGAGTCTTCATCAGTGTCTTGCGTCGACGTAGCTCTGCTGCTGCTCGGACTGTCGCCGCAGCCGCAGCATTGGCAGCATTTCCTGCAGGTGTTTCGGCACCTTTTTCTTGGCTGCCTCCCTCCAACCAACGGTTCTTCCGAGTCAGGCCAGTACTCGGTCCACGTAGATCGGCCTTGTGAATGATTCCATAGATACGTCGACAGAGAGTCTCTTCAGGGGTCGCAGTTCTACGAATCGGCGTGCTCTCTGCTTCACCATCCGACGTTGTTTTTCGCTTGACAGCGGTGTCGTTGGCGGTCTTGTAGTTCTTGACACCTGTTCGAGCTTTTTCTGTCTGATGGACCCGCCGGATATCAACGAGAGGATGTCGGTAAGGGAATTAGAAACATTCGATAGCGCATAAGCATCAGGAGGCTTTGGTGCACCGCCAAAGCTGGTCTGGAGACCACCAAGAAGATTCTGAAGAGACTCTGGACTTTGCTGGATGAGATGCGAGATATCTGCGCGAGCCGCCTCTAGCTGCTCGGGATCTTCCATGGTCTCAGTCAGATTGTCGCTGTTTGGCTGGTTAGCGCAAAAATTATGAATAGAATGAAGCCAACATACATCTGTGCGAGATTCTCGAGAACTAGCGCGGCGGCGGCATAGGCACACGCGTCGAGTTCCTCCTGCTCCCCATCACGTAGGTTCATAGTCCGTGTAATGGCATCAATGGCCATCTGTAACTCTTCACGAATGCTGAGATCGAGTATCTCCGCCTCCACGTTTGCGTCCGAGCAATCGTCGTTGATGAAAAGTCCAGTCTCGGACATATCTACTGGTCCAGGCTGAACTGGGATCTCGGGCGCCTGCGCCAATAATGGAAGATCGACTCCAAGGAGAGACCATAGTGCTTCGTTCTGCTCAAGCGCAGTCTCGAATTGTGTCGATAGTGCGGCATCGGAAGGAAATTGAGCAAGAATGGTGTAGTCGACAGATTTATCGTCCGGAAGGTCCTGGTGATTGTATCCACTGGCAATTGCCTTGAACCCAGCCTTTGCAAAGCGAGCACGGCTAGATGACAGCATTGTCTTGCGAAGAAGTGGCATCATGACGATGGCCTGAACAAGGGAGAAATCCGGAGAGATGCCTCGCATTCCTGAAAAGAGATGTTCGTTGCCCATAGACGAATGTTTCCATAGTAACAGAGGGATGTTCGGTGTACTCAAGTGGTCTCGATGAATGTAGATGAGCGCAAGAAGTCCATTGACAAGGATGTCAAAGATGTTGTCCATGGCAGGTGAGATGTAATGGCGAGTAGCGGAGTATCCTTGCGTCTGGAGAACGCGCTTCCACGTTTGGAAGAAGAGGCGTGTTCGCATAGCAATCATAGCGCGCTCGTGGTGCGGCATAGTGCGACTTTGATATGCATCAATGAGCTCCCCGATAACAAAGAGGTAAACCGTCAATCCCATGTTCTCCTCTGGATTTTGTATTGAGGCTTCTAAAGTTGCTGCAGAGAAGATTCGGGTCGCAGCGTTGTCATCCTGGCGATCCGCCTTGATAACATCGCGTTTATAGAGTGGACTGTTCTCGTGATCGACGGCAATATGCAAGAGCTGTTCGTAGAAGACTGGGAAGTTTCCGAGAATGAGCCCTCGTGCACCGCTGGAGCAGTTGTTTCTGCCCGTCTTCTGACCATGCTCGAAGTCTTGAATGATGGCGTAAAGATTTCCATTGATTGAGGAAAGGTGGACTTCGAAGGGATCATGTAGGGATGAGATGGGATGAATGATATAGATTGTAGGCGGGGCGTCTGGTGTCTTGTTTTGACAGTCGCGTTCGACGCCTGCACCATCAGATGCACTGCTGATGAAGCGTAGACCATGCAATACTAGCCCACGAAGAAGGTTCTGCTGATGTACCGCAAGTTCTATGGCCTTGATATTCGAGGAAATGGGAAGCAGTGCAAGCGGAAGTGGAGGGATACCCGGGAGTGGAATCTGCAGGGCCCATAATCGAATCTACGCAAGTATGAGTTCGTTGTTCGAGATGACACTTGATTTAGTTGGGCTAAGATACCTTGGTAGCCGTCGGATGGTTCTGCGTCATAAGTTCGTCAAGCGCCTCAGTATTGGGTACGCGCAACTGTTCCTCGCCTGGCTGACCCATTAGGTACCAGGTCTTCGACGGTCCATCAAAAAGTGGTTGATTCATCAGCAAGTCCTCCCGATCACTTGTCGCGACTTGTTGCAACTTGTCTCTGCCAAAAAAACGGCCGAAAAGCTGACAAGTCACCAGTAAAAGGCTATGTCAAAAACGCTCACAAGTTCGATTCCCGATGGTGTCACTTGAAGTGTTCGTCGGGTGCACTGGCCTCTTTCTTCAGTTCCGTTCCATGAAACAAGTCAAGTAATATTTTAGTAAACTTTGAGGTGGCTACAATGAGTGAGAGGGGCTACAGGACACCCCAATTTTTTCCTGACCAGCGGAAAAGTCCGAAAAGTCCACCGGCGATCGGTGACACTTGCTGATGTTAGCTGCGAAGAGTTTTGTGTCGTCGACAGAGGTTCCAAGAGGGAATGATGGAGAGTAATTATAATCGGCACAGTATTGAAGAGCGTGTGCAAAGATCGGCTCAACGATACCAAGTGGAAAGCGCGGCTGGCGCGTAATCTTGTATCTGAGAATCGGGACAGATATCAACATAATGTATGATGAGAGAACATATAACACGTACTGGATTGAACGTTGAGTTTCAGTGCGGAAGTGCAGGCCCATTTGCTTGTGTAAACGTGGACTGATTGACTTCACCAACTCCACGTACTCACGATAATCGCGTGGGTACTTGAAGTTCTGCATTCCCTTGCCTCGAAGTTCGCGTTCAGTTGCTAAGACCATGGTTTCAACTAGACCAAGGAACACTTGAGAATTCTTGAAGTGCCCACTTGCGACGTGATTTGCAAAGCGCAGGAGAGGAGCTTTTTTGGTATTCTGAAGGTAGCTTGTTAGTGATCGCACTTGAAACAGAAACAGAATTGACATACCTCATTGAGAAACTGCTCCAGTCCTTCGTGCTTTGCGAAGAGAGAGCCCTGAGTTGGATTTGTGTACATCTTCGGCGTATACTTGAGACTATGTGTGTCGCTTGCCCGAACCTTGTTGATAGCCGAGCGGAAATCCCTATGGTGGTAGATGGACATACACTCAGAACATACAACTCGGTTATCGGTTCGCTCGTCCTCTGTAGCGACTTTGAAAAGAACGAGACACTTCAATGCAAAGACAGCCATCACGTTTGGAGAGGTGTCGAGTCGCCACAGCCGGCTCAAAGCCTGCTCCTGATAGGCCACCTTGTACTGAGATTTGGTGATACTGCTATCAGTTATCGACGCAACTCCAAAGAGATCCTTCACAATCTGGTTGATGTGTTTCGCGCCGCCACCTCCAGCTCTAGTGTTTCGTAGATAGATCCCAATCAGAACGTTGATGATTTCCGTCAATCCGGGACATGATTTATGGTAGGTGGATGTCGAGGGGATGGATGATTTGGTCGTCTTCAATTCCGAGTCTTGCACTGCGGAAGAAACGAAAAAGTGCTGGAGCGTAGTTGCCTGCGGTTTCGGAAGGGATGACAGTTTGAAGGATTTACATTTGCCCAATGTGAAGTGCTCGATGAAGCGACTCGGCTGATATTGCGCCTTGAGTTTGACCTCCTGATGACAGCGGGAGCAGACCGCCTTGAACGGATCATCGATGAATAAGCCAACATCGGGGTCCACCTCGATGCACTTCTCTCGGAACTTCTCAAACTTCGTTGCACTCCCCTTGAAAAGGCCCACATTCACCATCGCACGCCCACGGCGAGTGTTGACAGCAGAAATGCTTTGACCTCCATCCTCGACACGCTCAAGCACAAACGAAGGGATGACTGGCTTTGGCGCAACCGGCTTTTTGGAGCGCCGCGGAATTGGAGAGATCGTTGGTGGTCTCTCAACCCTCTTCTTCTTTGCATCGTCAGCCTTCAGCAGGATTCGCTTGGGCTTCTCGGGAGCAGAAGTTGTAGGTGCAAAGAACGACCGGAGATCCTTCTTTGTGCGCTTCCGTGGTAGCTCATCGTCATCCATTGCAGGTCGATTGCGCTTGGCCAAGAGTTTACTCGGAGGCTGGATGGAAGATGCAGAGGCTGAGGTTGGCGACGATGGTGGGGCATCTGCTACTGGCGTAACAGTGGATGATGGAATGGTTGAGCTATCCAACAAGGTACGAGCGTCAACTACATGTTGCGTATTGTGATCTGATTCGAGATCATCGTCGCCACAGACAGAGATACCCTAATAAGGCAGTAAGTAAATTATTCACATTAAATCATTCACATTGACTGCCAAGTAGAAACTAACCTCTTGTATAGACCTGATAGTGTCCATGATGACACAGAATGCTTCAACTCGTGCCTCCTTGGCAGTGTACGGCTTCCAGACAGCGTCCCCAAGAACATTGTGAGCCACTGTGTTCACAGCCAGGATAGGGCAATTGAAGCTATCGCGTTGTATACCACAAGGTAAATCGTCAATTATCTCTATGTGAGATTTGCCGAAATTCTTCTCCATCCAGATCTTCACATCACGAAACACCTTATGGTCTTAAGTATTGTTAAGTTATGCATCCCCAATACTGCTATCTTAAAGCTACCAAGGCCACTTAAGTCATCAAAAGTGTCTGAAAGCTACTTATGACACATGTTCTCATCATATAGCTTTCAAGACCTCGAGATACTTATAGATGTATCAAACTCACAGTCTCATACACACAGTCATTGAGATATCCTCACTTAACTTTAACTTACTGTTATCAGTCTCTGTGATTTAAAACAACTTAACTTTAATGCTACACAACATTCACCTTCAAGACACTTAAATTAACTTAATTGTATATGTACAATGTCCAATAACTTAAGCAATCTAAATTTGATATAATTCTAGTAAGTAAGTCTACTCTAACAAATAAATAGTCTGATACGTATAAAGACTGACCCAATTGTTTAAGAAAAAATGATCACATGTATCTAAAACAGAACTTGTTGATATTGGAATGTCCCATTGTTCTGATGTAAGTTTCTGCCAATCTGGAGTTAAATGTGCGCTCTGGCGAATATTTGAAAGAGGAATAATAGACCAAAGTGGTGTAATACGATCAGGAAGAAATGCCTTGGACAAGGATGGCATATGATGACTGCGCTGAGCCTTGAGTGTAAGTGTAGGCTTGGTATACCACTCGATGTATGCAAGGGGGATTCTTGGCCAATGATTAGGTGTACTGACAGTTACGCCATGCAGCGTGAGCTGGGAAGGAACTTTAAAGATCACTCGAACACGACCGACACGAGTATCACCAAGCCCTGAGCTCTCGGCCTCATCGCCAGTGATGACAACGACAGTATCAAAACATCCTCCATCTTGCGGAGAGGCCTTGACAACATCGCGCACCTCAAAATCATCGGTGAGACCTTCTCTACCAAATTTAAATGAATAATAGACGTCCACGCCAGCAAAGGGAAGGGAGGTGTGTTGATGAGCGCGCAATCCCAGTTGGTCCCGACCATGAGCATTGAGATAAGCAAGCAAGTGTGATGAAAAATGTGGAATGTGATGCTGTCGAGCAATGTGAACAAGGGATTTGTTGGGAATGCTGGGAAGCTTGGCGAGGGAGACCTGTTGCACCCGACCACTGCGCATAACGGGCTGAGACGATGTTGATGGGAGAGAAGATGAGGTAACATGCGGAAGAGGAGGTGGAGGCACAGGTGGAGGAGGCAGCTCAGATTGCTGTAGCTGTTTCTGCACCCAAGAGGTATAACGCTGGAAGGCATGAATGTTCTCTTGTCGGAGGACCCAGGTTGTCATCTGAGGATACTCGTCCCGCTTGTTCGACGCCCGCCAGCCCTTTTTGGAAAAGTCAATGTGAAGGCGCTCAAACATCTCCGTGTTAAAGTTGTTGGTGGCTCCGAAAAGACGGATGGATGAAACATAATGGCGGAGGGAGTGGATCTTAGGAATATTGAAGTGTTCGCGCAGTTGTACCTGCTCCGAGTGTGAATGTGAAGTCTTTGACAAAGCAGTGAAGCAACTTACGTGAATAAAATAAGACTTGCTCTCGTCCCAGGCGGTGAGAGCATCCTCCATATAGCCAAGAGTTTCGTCGTCATGGGTGGAATATTGAGCAAGGTAGATGAAATCGAGAATAGCTCGGCAGGCTTTGAGGCCTCGCTCAGGAATGTCGGACCCAACTAAACAGGCGAGAAGAATCTTGGCCATGTTCTTGCGTTCAGAGCCGCTGATCTGCGAGAGTGCACTGATGCCGTTTTTGAAGTGGCGTAAACCAAGACCAGGCGGGAGACAGCGAATGCGACGGTCCATCTCCTCTTCCGTCATGAGGGTCTGGCACCACTCAATGAGATGCCGAAGAACACCCTGATAAAGCTGATGAAGAACGTCGGGGGTGGTGCTGAGATGAATGTTGGTATGTGGAAGATCCTTCCAGAACGGGTTTGGAACATGCCCCGAAACGTTTTCGGCCATGCAAGCGTCAAAGTACGCTGTGGTGGAAGAAGTGGAGGCTTTCGCCTCAGCCATGATGTCGAGGGTCCAAGCTGGAGTGCGCAATTCGGTGCCGAGAGAGTCGCCCAGTTCGCCAGCATCGCACTGACATTTGGGACAAGTACCATACTTAGCACACGTCACCAGACATTGCTCCGGATAGTCAGCAACATAGCTAGCGAGGACGGGATGCACCATCCGTACTGCGCCATCGCCACTAGTCATCTCAACGCCATCTCGCCCTGCCTCTACGAGAGGGGCAAAAATCTCCGTCATTGCGGCGTGAAAGAGACGCTGGTACGCGGTGCGCATGGCTGCTTTCGATATTTGTCCCTTGTTGATCTTGTCTGGCAGATGTCTGGCAAACTCTTCGGGATGCTTCCACTTCAAAGAATCGCCAAATCGAATGCGACCGGACTCGAAGTTGATAACGCAAGCTGTCCAATGCTCGGGTGGATTATAGAGTGCAAGATGAAGGCGGCGGCGAACTGATGGAGCCGAAAACAAGGTGGCGTACTTCTCCAGGAATCTCTGACCACTGCTTCCTGGCACTGCATAGGATCCCGAAGACATGTACATTGCGAAAAGGGTCCCTGCAATGACGTCTGGTGCATCAGGGCCGTCGCGCTCTTTCAGTCTCTGCGAAAGAGCACCGAGCAAAGCATCGACAATGCCACCAGGAAGCATGTTATCACCAAGGATTTCGGCAACGGCTTCGAAGCGGACGTCGTCAGTCTTTGCAGGTGCCTTTCCCGACCATCCCACAACATTAGATGCCAGGTCCATCACACGCGTATACTGCTCTCCTTCCGGGGACACTGCATCCATTAGCCAGCAGATTGCGCTACCCCACCGATGGTAGGCCTTTGCTGCTATGCGAAGCGATGCGAAGAAATTGAGAAACCACAGGGGAAGGTACTGGACTTCGGCGGTACGTGCATCGGAAATGGAGTTCATGCCGTCAAGCCAAGCCTGACCAATGTTTTTCTCCAGGTACTGCATTGTTGCTTGGGAAGGTAGGATGATATGAGGGAGATTGGCGGATGTCGGTAGAAAGGAACTGGGCGCTGTACTGAAGTCGAGCTTGAGATCGCGCTGACTATCCTCGTCGAGTGTGTCGGTCCACGTGGGAAGAGATGCGTTGCAGACGAAGGAGGCGGGTGAATGGGTAGATGCGGGGAGGAGCGCCTCAAACTCTCTTGGGACAAGGCGAGTCTTGGAGAGTTCGAGTTGCACATATTCGGGAAGATTGTGGTAGATACGCTGTGCACCAATCCATTCTGCTGGGTTCCACTCAACATTGCTGTGAGCAAAATCTCGGTCGTCGAAAATGTGAAATGCGTCGGGATCGGACATTGCGTGTACTGTGGACGACGCTGTGAACTTTCGTACGGCCATTGCCTCGAGCTCTTTGTTTGTTGAATTTGCACAAATAATGGAGCAATGGTATCGACTACGTCATGAATCAAGTATCGGACGTCCGTAAATGTAAAACAATGCGAGCCACGGAATGGTGCCTGCAAATTTGTTAGCCTTATAAGGCTAACAAATTTGCAGGCACCAAATTCTGCACTGCCGCATGTTCGGATCAGGCGTGGCAAGTGGACCATCGACGGTCCGCGCGACCATTGTCCGCATTTTGATCTGACCTCGTGTCCCGCAGTTGCCTTTGTCCGCATTCCGAGTCTGACCTATCTGTCCGAGCGCCCGATTTGTCCGCATTTTGGACCGACCTCCGTACCCCAAATCCAAAATTTTGTCCGCATTTCCCGGCGAACCTCGTGTAGGTATTATCAGGGGTCCTGTGTTGGGAGGCCGTTGCAGTTTCCCACGGACTATCTTGACCTCAACGTTCACGACCGCTGTGCACACTGCACTCGCTGTGCACGCTAATTTTACCCTCTCGATACCTGATCCCTCGTGTTACTATGTTCTTGGGAAATATCAAGAGCCTCTTCGTTTTCAAATCTTGGCTCCCAGGGGATCAGGCCAGCTATAGATTGACAAACACTATTCGGTCTGTTGTGTAAGTGGATGAACGTTGTTGGCGGGGGATGACTGCGAGCTAATATCTAATGGCGTGTGGATAGGCCTTGAAAAAGTTTCTGCCCACTGCCAAAGGAAGACTAAGCTGTCGGAGCTTCGATGTCGTGTTAAAGATGAATGCTCTAAGCTTCACTTAGACGCGAGCTTTGTTCGATACCATTTGGAAGCGTTGAAGGTGAGTGATTGAAACACCGGTCGATGGCTGAAATGGATTCGCATCTCACCACCATGCTCAACGCGACTCGTGTAGGTTGCTGTCCGTGATCTTTGATCAGACACGATTGACTCTCCATCGTTCCGATGGAGCGTTCGAAAGGGCGAGATGAGAGCACGTCCCTCCAAGCTGGAGGGAGTTAGAACACAACAGAAGGGCAATCGGCAAGAGCCTTCAGGGAGTGGCAGTTACGTGACAGTAGACTGCAGCGTCCACGTTCGGTTACCCTCAACGTCCACTTCTTCTTCTCACAAGACCTACATATCTAGTTGACGTGCTTCTAGGCTACCGCTCATATGCATATAATGGCAGCATGTATGCACCATGAACCCTCTTCCCATCCCACTCCGTCCCGATGAAGCTACGAAGGTATGCAGAAGTCAACTTTGTCGAGAGGCTCGGAATTGTTGCGATATTCGCTACTATGCGTAAGTCTACAACGAACGTATCATATTGCACCCTTTGATTGCCATAAAGCTCTGTATATTGCGTCGAGGATCGCGACGTCCCCGTCGACCAAGGACAAAGGAAAGACAATTGCACAGATCGTTGGACAAGCTACATTCCGCTTCCTTTCGGGCCATGGATCTATCACTCAGCTCCAGTGGATATTCGGGACAGATGACAGCGCGTATGGGAAGTGGTTGAAAACGAGTCGACATGAGGCCTTGATTGAGGGATTGCAACATAGAGCGAGGCTTATGTGGATTGGACCGAAACGGACTGACAAGGTTCTGCTATTCTTGCATGGTTTGTCCTCGCTGTCGACTCCAAATGGAGGCTAAAACGCTGTTGTGTTATTAGGCGGAGGCTATCTCTTCCCAATCCTGGACCCACATCTCCATTTTCTCGAGTACCTGCATGGTGAACTTGAGAATCAAAAAGTTGGTGTCGGAATTGCTGCGTTGTCCTACGGTGAGGCTGAATGATGATCCTAAGTACATGTCCACTAACAATGGACCATCGTAGACCTCATACCAGAGGGCGGGTTTCCCAGCCAGCTTCGACAGGCTAAGGTGGCTATCGACGCGCTTCTGGATGCGGGCGTCCGATCTCAGGACATCATCCTAATGGGCGATTCGGCTGGCGGCAATCTCATTCTTCAGATATTGGCGCATCTTGTTCGCCCTCTCCATTCTGTAGAGGCATTCCGTCCCAACATCTGCTTCGGGGGAACCTGCATCATCTCGCCATGGGTATCGCTTCTGGGCGAGGTCTGCGCACAATCGTTTGCCGCCAATGATTCGAGGGACATCCTCCGTGCTTCTTCTCTGCGTTACTTGGGGAAGGCGGTCATGTCAACGGTGCCATTGTCAGACATTCCCTACGCGGATCCAGCCAAGGCCGACGCCCGATGGTTTGTCGGCGTACAGGCCGTCGTCACTCGTATCCTCATCACCGCCGGCGAACATGAGTGTCTCGTGGACGCACAAATTGAGCTGTATGAGAAGCTTATTCAGCCTGCGCACGACGATGCGAAGTTCATGCTCCAGAAGGCGGGAGTCCATGACGACTTTCTCTTGGAGTTTGATGGAAAGAAGAGGAAAAAGTCCTCAGACTTTGCACAGAAAGTCGTGGAATGGGTCAATCAAACATTCACTAATGCTACCTGACAATGTTTATACCTTATATTCTTCAATCACCGATCTTAGGGTCTTATACTTGGCAACCGGAACGTATTCATGGTTGAGGTTGTATGAAGAGAGTCAGTAGGCCATTGATGACCTGGCGAGACACGATCCCGGATGCTTTGGGCCCGCCTATATCCAAGAGGGCTCGTTCAGTTTGCCACAAAGACAATCCCGCCACGATGACTAGTGAGCAATAAAGATCAGGAATTCTCAAGTATCCTGAAATGGAATCCCCACCAGTCACACGCAATCCATTTGAGTCTCGGCTCATGTCAGTCAAAGAATTTCACCGCGGCCAATTGACCGCTAAAGAGCAGCTCATGGCAAGCTTCACTCCTAATCCATAGCACAGCATTCTTGGGTCTTTCGTTCAACTGCCAATAAACTGCCGATTGTTATTGGTACTGATGCCACCGACTTGGTAGAGCTAATAGTCAGAGTCTCAGCGAAACCGTCTGCGAGGCTCGTCTGCGACGCGCCAATGGTCACACTCATATGAGGCACGTGATTCACGAGATGGCTTTTGATCCGGAACCATCACCATCTTGCGCGGTGCCACTCAACCGGCCAACCATTGACACGCTACGCAACCTCATTCATGGGGTTCCACTTCCGAAATCCAACAACGCCAAATCCTGCTCAGTCCCCCTCGATACCTGGAAACAGATCTCGTCCACCGTCTCGCTACTCGCAGCTAATGCTGCCCATGACGTCACTCAAAACCTTTCATCGCTCGCCACTCAAATCGAAACCCTCCAACAACACATTCTGAATATCAACAAACCATCGAATGCCTCCCCAACTAACACCACCATTTCTTCCACCTCCACTCACAAACATGACTGCCACCCACCATTGCCCTCGGCTTTTCCTCCCACAAACACTGCTACCCGCTACACAAACTGCGACCTGGTCTTGTCCCCAATAGACCGGAAAAAGTTGGCGTTCACTTCGGCTTCTTGTCGCGATATACAGCGGCAGTTCAATGAGGTTATACGCCGACTTGTTGCAGGACCTAATGAAACCATCGAAGCCCGAGCTGTGGCCAGACACCGAAACGGCGACATTCGTCTCACACTCATGGATTGCGACCACCCCAAACGCTTGATTGACGCATCCAAGCTGTGGCTCCCTGCATTCTCCAATCTCCTTGCCATCCGACAACAAACTTACCCCGTTATCATCCATCGGGTACCGACTACTCTCAGCATCGAAGGCTTTGTGCCTGGCCTGGATCGCAATGATGATGTTGGTCTGGCGACTGGCTCCACAGCCGTTGACGCTTTGGTCGCAGATAACGAGGCGCGTATCGAGGGCATCTACGACTCTCTTTACAGAATTCACTGGGTATCCAAATCGTCCACAAGCAAGCCATTCTCGTCTCTTGTTCTACACTTCCGAGACAAGGAGACGGCGGATGACTGTATATTCGAGCGAGTTGCACTCAATGGCTCCCTGCTTCGCACTGAGAAGTATCAGCCTCGTCCTCCCCAGTGTTTCAACTGCTTCTGTTTTGGTCATCTTGCCCGAGACTGTAAAAGTGCTAGTGTCTGCGGACGCTGCGCTGGCTCCCACCCCACATCCAACTGCCACTGCCCTCATCCCAAGTCCCCCTGCACCGATATGAAGAAATGCAATCACACTGTGCTGCGATGCGCCATCCGCGCATGCGGAGGCGCCCATCCAGCCACATCGGCAGACTGTCCGTACCGGCAGTCTGTCTTCAAGCGGTCCTTGATGGAGCATTCCCTATCTGGGGTCTACTACGGCGGGCAACCTGACTTGGCCTAGCCAGTCTATCTACGCCCTGCCGCTCCATCATCCGCTCGCCCTCCTCCTTCTACCATCTGCTCATCTAGACCACCTCAAAACTCACGCAACACTCTCTTCTCACTTCCCATCACTCATCTACAAGTTATAGGAGCCCACTTATCCCCGGCATGCCCATTCCCCTCAACTCACGACCCATCACACAGTTTCCTTCCAATCACCTTCATTTACTGCTATTTAGTTATGCTACATAGTAGTCTGTTCATGTACCGTGGACACATAGGCCGCTAGACGGCCTGCACGCCACGTTAAACAGGAATCAATCAATCAATCAATCACGTGATTCACGACAAGCGTGACGAAAGTTCAAACGCGCTTTGTAACCCAACTCTCATCACCTCCCCATTGGAACGCGTAAGGCGTGAAGAAGAACGTGGATTCTATAAGCCAAAACCAACCTGAACGCTCTTAACACGTCTTACAGCTCACCATTCTTCGAAATGGCGTCACTTGCTGCTATACGTAGTACGGAAACACTTACTCGTGCGCGCTTCAGCTTTCGTCTGTTGACGAACTCCTAACCTTTTATCGCCCAGAGTCATTCTATGCCTCGCAAAACGAGGTCTTTCTAGCTGAGAGAGAGGCCATTCGTACTGCCGAGCTCGAAGCCAAATACAGAACTAATCTCTCGACCGACCTCGTGTTTTTTCGCACGCTCTATCCCTTCTTCGAGGAGCGGTGGTACCAAAAAGATGGATCTACGTACTACGTGAAGATTGTGGACGTCCCCGATACTCTCTCAGGCGACATCCTGCGTTTCACCGCCGACGTACCCACCGCCGACACCAGCATTGAGATCAATGGTAACAGCGTGCGGTCTATAGACTTTGTGGACGTGCCGCCAGAACCCTTCGATGACTCTGAGGATGTCACAGCATCGTTAGCCGACCTGCCAGTTATTGTTTTCAACGAATCTCGGCACTTTGCTAAACATACAAAGTACAATTCGGAGGTTGCGAACTTGTTACGGGCGAGAGGCGGTCCACACATTGTCGAGCTTCTGGGCAGGACTGAGGACGGGCGCCTTGTCTTTCCTCTCTTGAAAGATGGAGGGCCGACGACCCTCCTTCTCAGCGGACAGAATCGTCTATCTCTATCTCTGGTGAAAAGCCACGTTCTTCAGCTTGCTGAGGCTCTCTGCCACTTACACTCCATCGGCATCATCCACCGCGACCTCGCGCTGAGGAACGTCCTGGCATCTCCTGATCTGAATGAGGTCTTTCTCTGCGACCTCGAAGGTCGCTGGGGCAGCGACAACATTCCCGAAATCCATCCACTCTTCTATGCTGGTGCCCTTCCCGAGGCTATGCCGTTCTCAAAGGAGAGCGACGTATACGGCTTTGGTTGGATGATCACTTGTTATATCCTCGCCAACATTCCGGCCAACGCCTGGTACGAATGGTACCCGCCTGCGCCTTTCGACACGGTGGTCAGGGCGTGCCGTCGGACAGACCCCGCCGAGCGCCCTACGATGAACGAAGTTTGCGCGATGATTCGTGACATTCCTGATGGTGGATCATCGCGTTCCTAGAGTGACCACTTTGACTAACCGTATATTCAGATCCCTGAGTCGTCGACACCGACCAGACTTTGTGGCGCATATTATCACGACACGCTGTAACGTCACGTCGGCGTATACATTGGTCCCGCAACTTGTAAGTACTTGAGGCAAGGGGAGCACGGCACACGAATGGTACAAGTGATGAGGTCTCAATCAGGCTCCAGAGACTGCCTATGAACTCGCGGCTAGATGCCGTTTTGAAGTTGAACAACTTTCCCTCTGACCTGCTAACCTGAGGATCACCATGCCGCGGGATCGCCGATACATCACCAATGCAGTCTACTTCTATTCGTGCTTGCAGCTCCAAACGGCGGGCTCTAGTGGACTATTCAAGAAGTCAATCATATGGCATGTATATGGAAGTGCTTTACGTCCTTTGATGTGCTTTACGACTCTCATATAGTGATGTTCAAGCAGGTTATTTAAAGTCTCGGCAATTTAGATGCACCTGTGGCAGCGTGTACCGACAATCAATCTTCAATGCATCAAGTCAGGGAAAGAACACGCGCCAGTCGTAGTCACCACGTGTGGCGCACTGCAGATCCGACGTCGTCTAAGTATGCACACCTGGTCCTTTCACTTGGTCACTTGGGCGAAGCGGATGGTCATACTTATGTAGTCGTTCCAATGTCCACGGCCAAAATGAAAGATCACTGATGGTGATGGATTGGGGGCACGCACTGGGCAGGGACAGGGGAAGAAAAGTCAAGAAAGGGAGCTTTGACAAGGGCTGCAGCCTACGCGACAGATCAATTTCATCGATATGTTCCTTCAAGAAGACACGAGGCAGACCGAGACAAACAGTACGAAAGAGAAAGGTGTATGAAAGGCAAGACTGTTTCTTTCTTAGAGCTGGCCTATGTAGTGATCACAGTGGCAGCTGTCATTGACCGTCGAGACTCGAGAGCGAAGAAAGAGAAGAAGACTGGAGCGCAAAGGACCATCGGACCGATGATGATGTCCGAAAATGCCGACGGCCAAGATGGGAAAGCATTTAATTTCGCGGTTCCAGCATTTATGTAAAGCTCCCATTTCCGCTTCTCTGAATCTCTCCTAACTACCATCTCCTCCTCCTCCTCCTCCCCGCCCCCTCCTACACCATGCCCGCCAAGCTCGCCAACATCTGGGAGCTGCCACAGCAGCAAGCGCATCACGATGCAGAGCCAAATGCATTCATCACCACCAGGTACGGCATCCTTACGGCGGGTACCTGTCCTCTCCTTGGCGCTGACCATGTCGTCCAGCAAGCTTGAAGCTGCGCTGAAAAAGGTGTCCAAGCAGGCGTCGCAGTATGAATTCCAGATGCGAGACCTCGAGGTATGTTTCCATTCTCTTCGTCTAGCACCACACCCAATAATCCCTGCATCGTACAGTCGAAACTGACTGAGAACCTGTCCAACTTCCGTGCCATCGATAGTCTGCTGCAGGAGGCCTTTGCCGTGCTGCGTGTACGCTTCTCCTCCCCCATGTTCGCGCTCGTTGTGCTTACTTTCATAGCGAAACTCACGGCGCGCGGACAAAGCGCTGGCCAGCCAGATCCCCGAGATTACCGCAGAGCTTGACGACTCGATGGAAGCTCTGTCTGAACTATCCGAAACTCTCCCCACCATCCAGACCCAAGTGGCCGACATCCGCGCCGTGTATGACTCTGGACGCAGCAAGGTGCGCCTTTTCCTCGGGCAGGCAATCGTTACTGATGCCATGTGAAAGGCGCAATCACTCGTCGCCGATCTGACATGGCTGAACACAGAGTTCTACGAACGCTGGAGGGCCGTCATCTTTACTTCGTCCAGCCCCGTGTCGTGGCGGTGGAAGGTCTGCCTGCGCTTGCTCTTCCTAATCACGTTCATCGTGTGCTCCTGGGTCACCTGGATTGCACTCCTCGGCGGCTACAGGGCGTACCGGCACAAACTCGTGTGGGGCCCACGACTTCCGTTTTGACAGAATCACAATGACCGGGACACTCACGGATTGCTTTCTTTGCTGTATACTCATTGATGTTGTTATTATCACGTTCCTTCTTTCCTGCATCTTCTTTCATATACTTACTCTATCTCGTTTCTCGCTGCACTGTATTACCATCTCATGCTGTAATGTATATACAGTACTCTTGACTGCCGACCATACAAAGTATCCACCTGGGCAGTGGTGCTGCACTTCTATCAAGTCTCTCAGTCTCTTGCACTCGGCCAAAAGGCTAGTATACTGTGGAATCTAGATTGAGTGGGGTGCATTAATGACACCGATTTCTACGGCGCGTCGGCATTTCCGCATCCATCCAAACTCAGCCTCTTACCGTGACCGCGATGGACGGTTTTGACGATTTACTCTCTCCGTCGCGCAGCGCCCTCGAGGACAACCCATTCTCAGACCCGTTCAGCAAGCGCTCGGGCTCTCCGGACCCGTGGGCCACGCCATTCGCCTCACAGACGGAGGACATATACCACCAGCCCTTCGCCAGCCATGACGAGCCATCCAGCCCGCGCTCACCGACGGAACAGCCAGAACCGCATCCAGCAGAACTCGAGACAGTCGAGGCCGTCGAGGACGCCGATCCACTCGACTCGGCAGCCGCCAACGTGCCCGACTCTGACGAGGAGGAGCGCCCCGCCCTTCCTGTCCAGCGTTCGTCCACCACCTCTGTCACCACTATCTCCACCCCCGCGACCGGCTTCCGCGAAAGCATACCCGAGCCAGAGCCAGAGCCAGCACCGCCCAAAGAGACTCCCGAGCCAGTCACTTTCTCCGAGACGGCCACGATTCGTCCAACGGAGCCCGAGGAAACCATACCCGATCCGCCTCCGTCTGCCACAGCGCAGGCACCCGGGCCTCTGGAACAGCCGCAGCCAGCGCAAAGCGGTTATGCGGGGCTGGCACTTGGCGGCGAGTCCGTGAACGGCTGGAGAGGCGAGGCGGAGAACTGGAGCAACGACCGCGCCGCCTCGCGCTTCCCCACCGAGACGGACGATGACAGCGACGATGACAAGCCCATTGCAAGTTTGCGGTCTCCAGAACGCAGAGCGGAGGTACGCCGCCCATTCATCCGTCCATCATCCAGCGCTTACGCTTTACCTCCAGAAGCAGAACGAGCAACCTACATTCTCCATCACTGTCGACGACCCGCAGAAAGTCGGCGACCCCATCCGCTCCTTCACAATGTACACCGTCCACACGCGCACCACCTCAACACTCTACCAAAAATCGTCCTTCTCCGTTCTCAGGCGGTATTCCGACTTTCTATGGCTCTATGAGACCCTCAGCATAAACAATCCGGGCGTGGTAGTACCGCCAGTGCCGGAGAAGAACACGTTTGGCCGGTTCGATGACCAGTTCGTGCGCCAACGGCGACAGGGACTGGAGAAGTGCATTCAGAAGATCGCGAACCATCCTGTGCTGGGCAAGGACGAGGACCTCAAGTTGTTCTTGGAGAGCGATACGTTCTCGCTGGACGTGGGTGGAACTATTCACGACGCGTGTGTCCGTTGACTTTGCTTTAGATCAAACACCGCAAGGCTGAGATTGCCCATGAGCGAGGCGGTTTGATGGCGACCCTCGGTCAGACTCTTACTGGGCCCCGGTTCAACGAGACAGATGAGGTTGGCAATATTCGCACTTTGATATTCGACCTTGCTAATGTATACAGTGGTTCGACAGACAAAAGACCTATTTGGATAGCCTGGAGTCTCAACTTCGCGGCTTGGCAAAAGCCATTGAGCTCGTCGCGAAGCAGCGTACAGGTCAGATTATTCCTATATCCACCCACCCGACGTTCTTATTCGACCATGTACAGACATCGCTATCGCAACTGGAGAATTCGCGCAGACCGTCAGCGATCTCTCGTCATGCGACGTGGGGAAACAGCTCTCGCAGTCTCTGGCCAGTCTTTCGGATGTCGAACGCAAGGCGCAAGAATTACAGAATAGTCAATCTGAAGACGACTTGTCGTCGATCATGGCAACAGGTCTGTTGCTCCTTCCCCCATCCATCTTTGTAAACTCATGTCTGTTATGCAGTCGACGAGTACGCGAGATTGATCAACTCTGTTCGGGTAGGGCAATCTTTTCCCATACATGACCGTGACGGATGTTGACACCACCACCCTCCACTGCAGATGGCCTTCTCGTCGCGGATCCGAACATATCACACGTGGCGCAACATGGAGAGCGAGCTCGTCCGCACCAGGCAGAACCACGAGCGAAACCGGGCCCAAGGCCGGATACCGAATGAGCGACTGGGATACGCGTTGAACCAGATCGCCGAGGTCCGTTCTCCCCCTCTCATTCCCGTTACTTATTGAATTCTGAACCATCGTAGGCCGAACGCCGTGCGCTGGATGCCAAGCGCGAGTTTGAGAGCGTGTCCAGGTTGACGAAGACAGAGGTTGCGCGGTTCGAGCAGGAGCGGATCGAGGACACGCGCGACGCGCTGAACGTTTTCCTCGAGGGCATGATCACGCGGCAGAAGCAGGTGAGAACGCTATTCTTCGATGCTGGTAGTGGATGTTTTGGCTGAAGTGAATTGAATTGTAGTTGATCAGTAATTGGGAGAATTACCAGCAGATGTTGTTGAAGAAGGTTGGGGGCGGACAGGGGATGACGGCGAATATTTCGTGATTTGGGCTTTACTTACAGTATTCGGTGGATGGATTGGGTTCTGTTACTAATGACTTGTGGAATGTATGCTCTCTGGGTGTTCATGAATGGCCAGCGGTGATTGGGTGATTGGGACGTTACGACTCGTCTCTTACTGCTTCACACTTACATGTCACGAAGGTATGACAGATAGAAGTCATAGTGGGATACCACACCGACAGCCTCCCTAGTCTTGGTAGGTGCTTGGATCGCCCTGACGCGCATCCGAGCAGGACATCTGCCAGTACCCATCATAACAAGCGCCTCCGAGCCTCGATATGCCGATAAAAGAGGTGGAACACCTTTCGATTGTCAGAGCGTAGGTCCTGCAGAGCTTATGTGTGTGCGCTCGAAGACTTGGCAGGAATTGACCTTGAGGGCAGCGTGTATACACGACATGACCACCTACTCTGCGTATATGCCGATCGTTATTAGGGCGGTAAGGTTGGCTGCGAGTACGATGCTCTTAAGCTTGTGAGTGAAGGTGACCAGAAGCCTGAGCACAACGAGCTGACAAGGGTCTTGGGTAGACGGGGCTGGTCCGGTATGCCGTCGGAGGCCGTCGGTGGATGAAAGTGAACTGAGCGATGATGAGGAAAGAACAACGAGGGGCAGCAAGCTCGGTCACTCTGGAATATATGTCGCTTAGGTCCATGCCGCAGCAAGAGCAAGAAGGAAGGGTACAGTTGTGAGTCAAGTTAGGGTGGTGGCATGAACGAAATGAGTGACTGTGGCGGACAAGTCAGTGTCACAAATTCAATGCTATCATGCCGCCGGCAATTCCTGTTTAGTTTCCTAACCACCTCCACCGACTGACTGACATCGCGAGATAAGCACAGACGACAAGTCTCTTCGGGGCATAATGAAACGCATCTCCCGACCACTACGTTCTGAACGGCTTCTGCTGCATTCCCGGAGCACGCGTCTGGTTAACACAGGCTATCTTTGATTATCAAAACCTCTTGATTTCAAGTTGACCATCCCTCCGTCCTCATGAAACACTATGAAACATGGGTCGACTGCAATACCATGTGTGGCTGTTACAACATCACTACTCGAAAAGGCGACATCTTCGGCTTCCTTGCTTATCCAGAGCGACCTTGGCAAAATCATCTCCTCTCACACGCGGACGCATTTTAGACTATGCAAACACGCATGTATCCAAGTCTAGTCTATTTTGCGAATTCCCCACGGCCCTGTGTGTCCCAAACCCTTCGTCTAGCATCCTAGTCGTATCATGCTTCTTTCGTCGCAAGGGATTCAGTGTTTTATCGAAATGTCCTTGTGTTCATGGTGCCTCGAATTTGCGACACGGTGTCCGCTGAGATATAAAGTGCTCTCTGGTTGACCAAGGACAATACGCCCCCACCCCACCCTCGTTCTCACCGGTCCCTTCACGTTCCTTCTCCTCAAGATGGTTTTCTCCTCGCTCCTTACCCTCGCTTCTGGGCTCTGCATGTCCGCCTTTGTGTCCGCCACTCCCATTCCCTCTGGGCTTGGCGACAAGGCGCTGAGCTTTGTCGAACGGGCTGCTCCGGCTGCTCCCCACTGGGTCGTTTACTCCGACGGGAGTACCGACACCGTTGGGCCCCCAAAGGCCTCTACTATTGAGGTAAGAGCTTCTCTCTCTCTCTATACGACTGACGCCTGAATTAATTCTCCCAAGGGTTTCAACGTCTTGTGAGTCCATTACTAGCTGTAATTCTTGAATGCTGGACAAAGCCTCTCAGTACTCTCTCTTTCCTCCTTCTCGAAGGAGCCTGGGACAAAGTCAACGAGTGGACCACCCTCACAGCCGACGAGAGGACTGCCATCAAGACCGAGTACGCGGACGCTGGTATCAAGCTTATGGTCTCCGTCTTCGGTGCGACCAATGTCCCCACAACCGCTGGGGCAGACCCAATTGCGACCGCGAAGACCGTGGCTGATTGGGTTATCGAGTACGATTTGGATGGTGTCGATGTTGACTATGAGGTACGATTCTCCCTGTCGTTCAGAGACAATGTAGCAGCACTAATGAGAATTGTAGGACTTTGATTAGTGCTGCCGCAAGGCGAGCCCGAGGCGAGGCAAGCCAGCGGACCGGAGTTGCCTCGACTCGATGGGATCGAGTCGAGCTCGAGCCCGCAGCGAGTTTGCCTTGAGCTGGACACCTTCGGCACATCGGCATCCCTGTCGCTCGCGACACCTTCATAGCTTGTTCATAGCCGTACCACACAGTTGTTCAATCTCTTGAACAATGGGAAAGACTTTTCTGCTCCAAACAGCTTCGGCAAGTGACTGGAGTACACTACAAGCTCATATTCAACTGTACTAGTGTTTGAGCTGCCTTATTGGATATTGATACTAGTCAATCGACGACGGACGTTGGCGTAGTCAAATTCTCGGAGAAGCGGAGGTCTGTGTCTCCCAGATGAGCCCTTATTCTCAGAGCTATTCACACTGCTCAGAGCAGGGCTGTGTACAGAGGGCTGAGATGAGGGAGTAGAGAAGTATCAGTCACCGCTAAACTGACCATCATTGTTGTGTATTGGGCCCCCGTTGGTTGAAAGACGACTCAAGCATGAATTTGTTGAGTGGGTTCAGCTGTAGTCAATGTCAGAAGGAAATACTCGTCGTCTACTCTACATCTGCCATCAGACCCAAAATGGTAACGAGCTCGAGGCGAGTCAGCGAGCCATCAGATGCTCGATAACTCACCTTCCCTTTTTGTCACCGAGCAAGGCGAGTCGAGTTCAGGGTCCGAGTTCAGCTCGACTTGCGGCAGCACTAACTTTGATGCATTCAATGCGGGAACTGCCGAGGTGAAATGATTCCCGGCTCTCTTATTGCAATTTTCTGAATCTTGCAATCTCAGGCCTGGTTGATCTCGTTCACCAAGGCACTTCGCGAACAGCTGCCTCAGGGAGATTATATTCTTACCCATGCCCGTGAGTAAATGTGATACGACATGATGTTTGCACTTCTAAGACCAGTCGCAGCTGTGGCGCCGTGGTTCACTTCGGATACTACGAAGTACAGTGGCGGTGGATACCTCGGAGTTGACAAAGAGGTTGGAGACTTGATTGACTGGTACAACATTCAAGTTCGTCACTCCCCATCGTGATATAGTCTATACCAAACTAATCGGACCCAATGTGCAGTTCTACAACCGTAAGCGTCTGTCGTTTCTTCGATTCTCTCGGAGCTGACGCGTGCATTGCAGAGGGCACATCTGAGTACACCACTTGCGAAGGACTCCTTACCACCTCCTCGAGTGTATGGCCTGGAAGTGCGCTGTTTGAGATCGCCGCTAGTGGCGTCGAGTCATCCAAGCTGGTCATTGGCAAGCCCGCCACGACATCGGACGCTACTAACGGATACATGGAGCCGTCTCTTTTGGCTGAATGCCTGGAGACTGCTAAAGACCAGGGCTGGGGTACGTCGATCTCTCCATGATAACTTACCTTCACTGTGCTCATCAACGGCGTTCATTCAGAGGGAGGCGCCATGGCTTGGCAAGTACGTGATATGGTCCTCGCTCTTTCACTCATACCAATCTGATGACTCGCCACCTAGTTCCCCCATGCCGACGATGAATGGATCACCACGGTCCGCTCCCTTTCTTGGCCTGTGTAATAATCATACAGCCACCCACACACTCTTTGACAACACCCACTTTCGTTACATACCTAACTTATTATCTCTCGTTTGTCTGTCCATTCTTTTCACTTTGTGTACAACGGCTGCGGTACAGTCCTTTCTGTCTCTTGGAAATACATTCACGAAACATATTCACTGGGATCTCCCGAGTTCTCCTCCATTAACATGAATCCCTTCGGATGCGCGCAAGAGCCCTGAAAGTTCTGCGACACGCGGTGGAAAGGACGCCACCACGCCTGAATCACTTCGACTTGAAGCTTGAACGCACAACAGCACACGACCCAATATAGCAACCTTTGCTACGCTTCCATTCCCTACTCTTATCCTTATCACTGCCTAATTCACTTTCGCAGTGAGTTTGTCCGTTACCTCAAATTTAGCTCTAACGTTTTAAGAAGTTGAAAACGGTACCGGGAGATGCGTCGCCATTCAAAACAGTCACGATGTCAGAGTCGCGAAAATGCAAGCAAGATCGCAAACCACTACGCCACTTGGACAGCACGTCGTATACTGGAATATGCTTGGATCGTCTGACCACTCCGTGCAAGCTTGACCTCTATCAACGACAAGCACCTCGCCTCAATCGGTTGATAAAAGAGGGAAAGAACGCTTCTATCGGTCATCGCCAACCTCCGCAATGCTAACCTTACTAGTGTGGGCATCCTCGGTGTTTCTAATGGTCTTCAGCGCTCCAGCGCCTGGTCCTTCGTCAGGGTGCAGCCCTCCCAGAGCTCGATATGTGTGCCCGCTCGACGACTTGGCGGGGGTTGACCTCGAGGCGAGCGTGTATACGCAATATGCCCACCTACTCTGTGCATATGGCGACCGTGAGGGCCATCATGTTGACTGCGAATACGATGCTCTCGTGAGTAAAGCATAGCCAGAGGCACATCACGCTGACACGGGTTTTTGGGCAGACCGGCTTGTTGGCGAACGAATATAACGATGCAGCCTGTCCAGCGCAGTGTGTCGAGGCCGGTCCGGTATGCCGCCGTCGGTTGATGAAAGAGAACAGACTTATTGACGCGAAGACGAGGAAAGGTCGACGAGGGGCAGCACTCTCGGTCACTCCAGAATATATGTCGCTGAGGTCCAAGCTTGCTGCGGCCAAGAAGAAAGGATACAAAGGGGAAGGAAAGGCTTAGAGAGGGTGACGAAATCATAGAAAGAATGTATTCATCGAATAGAAAGTGGAGGCTTCCGCACCCAGAACATGTAATTGCAAGCAGTAGAACCAAATGCATCCCGGGGTCCCAGAATCCATTTTGAGAGGAAAGGATTGTATATTAGGCCGCGAACTTCAGCTTCGGTGCGCGTTGGCGGCGTAGTCGAGACCCAGGACTTTTCCTTGAAGAAGTCGACGAGTTCTTCGGGGTTGACGTACTTGTCCCAGGTGTGCGTGCCGGGCGATACCTTGCGGAGGACGTTCTCCGCCATGAAGATGGTGAGGAAGTAGGCGAGCGGAGTGCGCGCCATTGTGGATAGGAATAGATGGCCAGATGGCTTATCGGGCGGTTAGTGTGCGGCAAGATGAAGGGAATACCCTCGCACCTTGACTAGGTCCGCACACGTCTGGAGGAACATGGCGGGGTTGTCGACGTGCTCAATGACCTCCATGGAGCAGACCACATCATAGCGCTTGTCGCTGTCCAGCAGCTTCTCGGCCGATGTATGGGCATAAGTGAGGTTGTCTTGCAGTTTGTAGTCGGTGGACGCATGATGTCTTGCAATGGCGATATTAGACTCTGACGCGTCTACGCCGAGGGTTCGGGCACCCAGTCGCGCCAGGCTCTGTCTAGAGTGAGATTATATCGGGTTATGTTGGATTCGGCTCACCTCTGAGAGCAGGCCGCCTCCACACCCGACGTCCAGCACGTCGAGGCCCTTGAGCGACGTTTCTGCCTCGTCGCAGACCTTTTGGCGGATGAACTGCATTCGGACCGGGTTCATCTGGTGCAGAAACGAGAATTCGCCTGTTTCGTCCCACCACTGCGAGGACAGCCGCGAGAAATGGGCGATCTCAGCCGCATTCACCGTCGACCGGAGTAGTTTCGTCGGAAGCATGATGAGTGACTGTGACCTGTAACGGAGGCAATGAACCTTGTTTCGCAACCACCTCTACTAACTTTGTGGCCTTCGGGTTATTCTAGGCAATTGCAAGATAACCACCAACGATAGGCCTCTTTAAGGGCTATTTCTGGGGCTGCTAACAAAACACATCGTCCGACCAACACGTTCTCAGCTGCTTCGGCTGCACCAGCCTGTTCAGTCTTCTTAGGCACCGTCGCCAGATAAAAGATTCAACAACGGGCTCGGGGCACTCTCGGAGTCCGTGTCCGGTAAAAATAGGCTACTCTGTCAAAGCTTTTGATTTCGACCAATTCTCCGTGCTGACGATACACGAGGAGAGCAGTATGGTTGACTTTGATACCATATGCTGCATTTACGACGTTACCACTCGAAGAGGCGACATCTTTGGCTTCTCTGCTTATCCTGACGCGACTTTCTCCTCTTACCATATGACACTGCGACCTCACTCGCTCACACCCGGGCGGCATTTAGACTATGCAAACACGCGTGTATCTTGCGGGTGTCCCACGGCCATACGCGTCTCAGGCCCTGGATACTCTCCTCGTCTGGCTTTCACCTAGTATCATGCTCTTTTCGTCGAAAGGATTTCTGCGTGCTATCAAGTCCAGGTGTCCTAAATTTAATGGAGGGATGGGCCTATCGGACCCGCTGAGGTATAAAGTGCCCTCCGATTGACTGAGAACAGCACGCCCTCACCCCCACCCTCATTGTTTCTTCTCCTCGAGATGGTTCTCTCCTCACTCCTTGCCCTCGCCTCTGGGCTCTGCCTGTCTGTCTTCGTGGCCGCCAACCCTGTTCCACCTGGGCTTGATGACAAAGCCCTCAGCTTCGTCGAACGGGCTACTCCGGCTGCTCCCCACTGGGTCGTTTACTCTGACAAGGGTACCTCCACCATCGGGCCCCCAAATGCCTCCACTATCGCGGTAAGGACTTCTCTTTCCTACAATCGATCTCATTCTAACTCTTCCAAGGGTTTCAACGTCTTGTGAGTCCGTTACTAGCTGTAATGCTTGAAAGATGGGCAAACCTTACAGTGCTCTCTCGTTTCTCCTTCTCGAAGGAGCTTGGGACAAAGCGTACGAATGGACCGAACTCACTGTCGCCGAGAGGACTACCATCAAGACACAGTACGCCGCCGCTGGTATCAAGCTTATCGTTTCCGTCTTTGGCTCGACCGATGTCCCTACGAGCACTCGGGCAGACCCCGTTGCTACCGCGAAAACAGTGGCTGCTTGGGTTATTCAGTACAATCTGGATGGTGTCGACGTTGATTACGAGGTAATATGCCTGTCGTTCAACAGGCCAGTGCGTCAGAACTAAGGAAACTTGTAGGACTTCAATGCTTTTGCTGCGGGAACTGCTGAGGTGACATGGTTGTTAAACTCTGATCACTACCATTGCTGAATTTTTCAACTCAGGCCTGGTTGATCTCCTTCACCACGGAGCTTCGCGTCCTGCTACCTGTGGGCCAATATATCATTACCCATGCCCGTGAGTCAAGATCATGCGGGATCGTGTATAGGCATCTCTAACGTAAGTGGCAGCTGTGGCGCCGTGGTTCACGACGGACACCTCGAAGTACATCGGTGGTGGATATCTCAAGGTCCACCAATCGGTGGGGAGCTTGATTGACTGGTACAACGTCCAAGTCCGTACATTCCCATTCATGATACAGCCCGCAGCTAATCAGAGCCTGATTGCATCCTGCAGTTCTACAACCGTAACTATATGTCGTTTCATGACTTGCCTCGGAACTCACGCGTGCGTTGCAGAGGGCACCTCGGAGTACACCACCTGTGCCGGACTCCTCACCGCCTCTTCGAGCACATGGCCCGGAAGCGCGCTGTTCCAAATCATCGCCAGTGGCGTCGACTCATCCAAGGTGGTCATCGGCAAGCCCGCGACGACGTCGGACGCCAGCAACGGGTACATGGCGCCGTCTCTCCTCGCTACATGCCTACAGACGGCGAAAGCCAAGGGATGGGGTACGTCAATATCACTGGGAGGAATTCTTTACGGTGCTCATCAACTTTATTTAGTGGGAGGCGCGATGGTTTGGGAGGTACGTGATATGCACCACGGTCCTTGATCTCAATCTGACTCGCCGACTAGTTCCCCGATGCCGATAAGACTTGGATCAGCACGGTTCGCTCCCTTTCTTGGCCTGTTTGAGAGTGATTTGCTGCCAGCAACACAATCATTAACGAAATCAAACTAGTACTACACGTTCTTTTTCTTACTTATCCTCTTTCGTTCATCTGTCCATTCTTTTCAACTTGCGTACAACAGTCCTTTCCTCTTTATGTAAATAAATAAATGCGTTGAGATTCCCCGCGTTGAAAATCCTCAGATTCGCAAGTTTAAGATCCTTCAGAGTTCTGCGACACGTGGGGGAATGAAAGACCGCCACTGATGGCAATGCCATGAAATTGCCACTTTGCCACTTGGACGCACAGCACAGACACACGACCCAAAATGGCTACATTGGCTACACTTCCGTCCCATGCTCGTGTCCTTATCGCAACCCTCTAATCCTCTTCGCTGCCAAGGCTGCAGGACGCGGCTCCCGGTAGTTGTCCGTTACCAAAAAAACGCGATCACTTGTAAATTTTACAAGTGAGCTAGCGACCAGTCGTCATTAGCTCTGATGTATCCAGAAGCGGAAGATGTCAATAACTGTACGGATTCCGGGAAACGCGTTGCCATTCCGGTATCACTAGTTTCCGTGGACGCCACGATGTCAGATTCGCAGAACTCAGAACCACCCTCCGTCGACTGCATCGACTCTTGATACACCTTCAATTTTGCCTGAAGATCATGGGCATTCTAGCGCCTCCCTAGAACACCTTTCTGTCTTATCTGGGGTGGAAATCTTCGCACGTCCCCTCAATAAACGAATTGCAATCTCTCCGGCGGCGACTCTTTGCACATCTCCAGCTCTTTAGCTTCTCTGTTAGATTCTCGCGAGCGTACCATGAGGTGAAGTACATTCGAACCTCTGATAGCGCTTGTCTGAACTCTTGGCAGCGACGGTTCTTGCATATATAAGGATTTGCGCACCCATCCAGAGGTTGAGTCGTCTGCCAGTTCTCTGACTGCATCATGCTGTTCAAGCTTGGGCTCCTTCTTCTCGTGTACATCGCTCACCGCGGAGTGTTCTGTCTTCCCTCCTTTGACGCATCCTACGACGGATCGCCGGCGAACGCCACAGCTCGCGACTCCTTGGCGGCCACAGTACCGGGCCCTCCTCACTTTGTTATCTACGGCGACAAGTACGTATCGGGCATGACAGGACCACCTCCAGTCTCTCAGATACGCGTAAGCGCCCGTTTCTCTCATCCTCATAAGCGCAAATTCCAATCGATTTTTCCCAACTACAGGGATACAATGTTTTGTAAATGGCCGCTCCCTTATGAAGACAGAGAACTTGGGCTTAAGCTTTCTTAGCGCATTGTCTTTCCTGCTTCTTGAAGGTCCTTGGGACAAGGTCTGTTCACCGTCGGCCTCGGGTTCATAATCGTAACTCAACGACATCTGTCTATCCTAGGCCCAGGAATGGGCGTCGCTCTCGGCAAGCCGACGGAGCACGATCAAAGCCCAGTATGCAGCCGCTAATATCAAGCTCATTGTGTCTGTATTTGGGTCGACCGACGTGCCCACAACGACACGCGCTGATCCCATCGCCACCGCAAACACTGTGGCTGCCTGGGTCATCCAGTACGGCCTCGACGGCGTCGATGTAGACTATGAGGTGAACTCTCTCTATGTCAGTCTTTCTGGACTTGGAAACCTAACGGCATGCCAGGATATGGGCGCAATGGACGCCGGGGATGGCAAAGCTGAAGTACCCCCCTAGCCGTTGCATCTGTAGCTTGACTTTGAAGCTGAACTTCCCTGTCTAGGCTTGGTTGATAAGCTTCACGCGCCAGCTTCGCGTCCATCTTCCACAGGGAGCCTATATTCTCAGCCATGCGCGTAAGTTCAAGCATAAGTCTGATGTGATGATGTTCATCGCTTTTCAGCCGTGGCCCCGTGGTGGTCACCCAACAAGTACCCCGGTGGTGCTTACCGTACCGTTCATGCCCAAGTTGGTAACCTGATAGACTGGTACAACCTTCAGGTGAGCTAGCCACTTCACCGAGTTCTGCTCCTTCAATTCTCTACATCTTGCGCAGTACTACGACCGTGAGTCTATTCCAAGGTCTTCCATTGCAAGGTACTCACCGATGCTCAAGAGGGCGCGTACGAGTACACGACCTGCGACAGCCTGCTTTGGAAATCCTCCAGTACCTGGCCGGGAACATCCCTGTTCGAGATCGCATACAGCGGCATTCCCTGGGAGAAACTCGTCATCGGCAAGCCAGCCAACTCCCGATCAGCCAGCAACGGATACATGTCTGCTGCGACTTTGGCGTCGTGTGTTCGCGAGGCGCGGGATGTCGGATGGAGTAAGCCTCACAACCGCACCAATGGGCTGCTCGTCACTCACTATGCTCACAGATGGTGGCCTCATGGTATGGCAGGTAAGGATGACGCTCCCCGAATATGGCGCCAATCATCAATTGTTGTCCTTTTCAGTTCCCCGATGCCGCAGCTACATGGATTCAGACTGCCCGGTCGAGCGCCTTCCCCATGTAGGTGAGGCCCAGAAATATATGAAGGCGAGATGTATAGCGCTGGTAAGTCGTTTGACTTGGTTGGAAGAGCAGATGCAAAGAATGCTATGTACTGTAAGTAGTGTGCTGTAGGACCCCCGAATACAGCCTGGAGGTCTGATCCTGACCTTCAAATTTTGGTCCGCACGACATGGAAAATTTTGGTCCGCACTGGGCCTCAGACAACAACTTCCTCAATTTTGGTCCGCACATAGCACCAGATAAATTACCATAAATGGCAATTCTTTGCGCCACAGGCCCAATTTTCTCCCACATTCGACCCTTTTAGCCAAATTTTGGACCGTCAACCTGGATTGGGCCATTTTGGTCCGCACCCAGGCTCAGACATCGCGTCAATCTCTCCAAATTTTGGTCCGCAAATGCATCAAACCTACGACCAAATTTTTAAATTTTGGTCCGCACTTGTATCAGACCTCTAGGCTGTATTCGGGGGTCCTTGTGCTGTACTTGTTCCGTTGAACCCGACCAACACAGTGATGGCAACATTGAGTCCCTGGTGGCTGTGTCGTCGGAAGTTCCCGTGCCTGAGTTCAATTCTCGATCGTATCAAGTAGCTCTACGTAGCCTCTATCTCATACTCTCAAGAATACTCACCCACTGCCTGATTGGAAGGCTGTAATTTCTGTGTAACAACAACAACAACGAACCCGTAGAACACTGGTGGGTGCTTTCGTCGGCTCCTACATTGTCATCCAACTCAATCCTGTGGCGTCCGTCGAGCATTTTGAAGACTTTGAAGCCACTGAGGCATGTCGCGCCATAAAACCAAGAAAGTTTGTTGCCTGTGTGATGACGGTACGCGGTCTCTCTCATCATCTCGCCTGCGTCAATGATAGGGCTCAAGCTCTCTGTAGTGGTGTAGTGGCGTAGGTTGCCCCGGCCAACCCTACATTCTCGAGGTTGGACTGGTCTCGCGTGGCATGGTACAAGGCCTTGATCCCAGCTTCATCCCTGAAATGTCTAATTCCATAGGCTCTAACACGTCGCCACATCCTCTTGAACGTCCCACCTTTCGCTGTGAGCCTCCGCTTCCATGGCCGGATTGCTGCCACTCAATATACTTGAGAATGCGAATACGAGATCCATCTTCGACAAAGGCTATACAATCACCGACTGAGAAGCGTTCCCGATTACCCTCAAACCTTTCGTCGGGCAGTCTAGCCGTACGAGTAGCGAAGATGATCAAACTTGGCCATCGAAACGTTGCTCTCACGATCTCCTCCTGATGCCCAAGTGTCTTTTCACTCATCGCCACTGCCTCAGATATCGAGAGGAGATCCACCTTTGCTCGAATTGGAGCGTTCCGGCGCACCTAAGGGCTTGAAGGCTCGCTGGTCGTACAGTTTCAAGCGGTTACGCGGGAATGCGTAGCTTTCACTGGCATGTTAGGGTTACGTGTTTGGACAAAGAAGTTGGTGTTCAAGTATGTTGTTTAACTGCTCTCATTTCCAGATTGCTATCTCCGTGCTTTCGATTGTCGTATTAGTCACTACCTAAGACCCATCGTTTTCAAATTTTAGATTGACATACTCTACATAGACATATTCTAGCCAGTTTCGCCGGCGCAGTCCGTGTGAACACACGGTATCACTTGTCCGCTGACTTTGGCCTGCAAAGGCCTACAACAGCCTGATTTGAGAATCTTCCAGGGACCTGTAGCTCTCATTGCTTATACCGTATACACAACCCTCTTTCGTTGTATTCTTGTAACCATCGGACTCGTGCTGAATTCTGAGATAGCCATCTATGTATGTGATATATATCTACCTGGTTTCGGTGTCCGCAGTGGCTTCCGTACACTCCATGAGAACATTGCGTCTCAATCGAGAACCCAGTCTTGCCCGTGGCCCGAATATGAGAGCCGCGGTTCCCTATGCGTCAGCATATTGACATCACGTAGAGCCAGCGTAGAGCTTGTAAGTACTTCTATAAGTTCACCACCATCAATGATTCTCATCTCTCCGCACTGTGTCCTTCACCACCATGTCACTTCCTTCTCATACTTTGATGGGCAGCAGCTCGTCGTTGTATGTCTACCTTACCTTGCGAAACTTTTTGTACGCGGTAGCCAGTGCGTTCCACCTTGCGTTGGACTCACCTTCGTAGCCACTCACTGAGAAGCGTAGTATATGTTTCCTACAAGATTTTCCGCCAATTGATTCTCTATCCTTACTTCTTGTCTCCTCTTCGTGCTATACCTGGACCACCCTTGGGGAATCCCTTCCTGGGACAGGCCGCCCATATGCTTGAAGAGGCGACTCCTGCTCAACGGAAATGGATCAAAGAATACGGCCCAATCATTCGTGTCGTCGGCCCCGTTGGTCTGGAACGTCTTATCGTTCTGTCTCCGGAAGCTCTCAAGCAAGTTTTCGTCAATGACTGGCTGGATTATCCGCGGGTGAGAATAATTATCTTGCCGCGTTTAAATGTACCTCAGTACCATGGCTGTACATCAGCCTCAATATGTTCGGCGAATTCTGGGAATGCCCCTTGGGAATGGTCTGTTGACCACCACGGGCGAAACCCACAAACAAATGCGGCGGGTGATGAATCCAGCGTTCTCACTCGCCAACCTTACAGCTCGTCAGTGTAATTCTCTGTGATTAGCTGAGGCGATCTCACGAGTTCAATGACAGAAATTGAAGCTTACTACGAGCCAATCGAAGGGTATGTGCGCGTCTCTGGTCCACTTTCATCCTCAAAACCCCCATCGCAACAGATTCGTCGAGATTCTGAACGGACTCACCCAGACTCAGCCCGATGTGAACACAAGCTCGACGACGGTGTTGATGTACGGGTGGCGTAGGTTTCAACGCTCTTCTTCCTTGAACAGCGAGACTGACGGAGCTTTAGTGAGCAAGGTAACACTGGACATCATATGCGAGACTGCATTCGGATATCGTACCGACTCTTTGCACGATCCTGACAATGCGTTAGCAAAAGCGTACGGAAAGATTACCGACCTTCAATCAGGTAACGTCTACGATCTAGCTGTGGTCACTCGTCTTGACCGTACACTCTGTAGGGCCCAACCTTGCTTTTCTGATATTCTTCATGTTTCTCCCCGGTGGCGCCAAGCTTCTGGCCTCGGACTGGGCAGCCGAGCACCATTCGTGGTTCAGGGCTATACCGTACCTAGGTGCGTGTCTGATTCATTGTCGAATGGGCAATTGGAGACTCAACCCTAGACGTATAGCCCCGATGTCTACCCTCCTCGAGTCCATTCGCACAGTTCGCGATATATCTCAGCTGATGCTCGCCGAGAAGATACAAGAGACTTCGGGCATTTCTGCGAATGACCTGCATACGAAGAAGGATATCATGAGCCTTCTCGTTCGTGCCCGACAGACTGATTTTATCAAGAATTCGGGCGAGTATACCATGACCGACGAGGCTATGGTGGATCAAGTCGTACGTCTCTACGACCCCTGCTAGTCTTTGAAATGAGCTCTGGCCCATCTAGTTGACTTTCCTGGGCGCTGGTCATGAGACGACGGCCAGCGGCCTGTCATGGGTATCTTCGTCCGATACTGTTGTTGTGTCTTCTAACTAGCTTATTCAGACACTATGGCTCCTGGCTAGCAATCTCGAAGCTCAACAACAGCTGCGTGACGAAGTGAGACCTGTTCTCGCTTACAACCCAAGACCCGACTACAAGACGCTGAAAGAGATGCGGTTTCTTGAATGCGTGATGTACGTTCAAGAGAACAACTTGCCAGTGAGTTCGTCGACTGACTTTGACAGCATGGAGAGCCTGCGTGTCATGCCACCAGCTCCCGGGACAGTGCGAAGAGCTGATAAGACGGCTTACCTCGGTAGCTATCTCGTTCCAGAAGGGACTTTGCTGCATATTGGCGCAAGTCAATTTGACCTCAAGAGAGAATGTATCTGAATGGTCAACAGATACAAAGCGTGAACACGTCAAAATCTGTCTGGGGCGAAGACGCCGAAGAGTAGACGGTCATTGCAATTCCAAGATCTCTCGTGCTGACGAGTCTATTGTGTCAGATTCCGACCGAGCAGATGGCAGAATCTGCCGAAGGATTATGATCCAGTTTTCTCCTTCCTTTCGTTCATCACTGGACCCCACGGCTGTATTGGAAAGACGATGGCCCTGATGGAAATGCAGGCTGTACTTGCGTAGGAGCTATCTCGTCTATGGCTCTGCGGCACGACATCCCTGACGCCACGCTTGTCTAGATCGCTTATCGCGCAGTTTGAATTCCGCCCAGCTTATGAAGGACAGGTCGCGAAACCAGCTGCTGCTATCACGATGAGTAAGTCGATTAGCCACTGTCCCATTCGTAATTTCCGACCTCGTTGCGTTGATAGAACCTGCGGACGGCATGCCTCTACGCGTTTCTCGCGTTGTATAGTAGTCATCAAGACATGTAAATGGCGAGAATCTATGTGAAACAATCAGACACCCTTCACTTGTTGACAGACCAAGCATTTTCTTACCTTATCCAAATATTGGGCGTTGATCTTTGGTGAGGTGTGGCGAGCCAACAGTAGGAACACTACTCGTCAAGCTTTCGCTAGTTCTGATGCCCAAGTTTGAGAGTTTCCGGAAGCCGCTTTGCCTAGGTAGGGACTCAATGACATACACGAACCCGAGATCATAGCATAGAACAAGTAGATGGTATACTCTACACAAAGCCGAAAGAACTAATAGATGGTATATGTAGCGAAAAATACAATAAAGCTAAGGTATAACAAACTTGCCCAAGTACCCAAGAAAATGGTGCTTGTCAAACTGGTCGTGGCGCGTCTTGAAGTCGTAATGATCACGAAGGAGGTGCAGGAGGAGCTGCTTCTGCGCGTAGTCGTAGTCGTCTTCATCGACATTGGTCGGCCTGAAAATGTGGATGGCGCTGTCGTGCTCTCCGTGCAAGGTGCTGCTGAGCGGTGAGATGAGAACTACAACGGCGGGGGAGAGACAGAAGGCGTACTTGCAGATAATGCAGAGCCGAAGCCCTGCATAGGAAGTGTACACAGACTCGTACAGTGAGGGATCGAGGTCCACAAAGATATCTGCATCATGGGGATGATTACGCGGCCCAGTCAACGAGAAGAAGAGACCTACCCATGAAGATTGTCGACTGGGCGGGCGTGAGGTCTTCTACTTGGGGCGCGACAGCACAAGGTGGAGACGGCGGGTCAGGAGAGTCGGGATACGACAAGGTCCACTCGTCGGGATCGTGCGATGGTGATATCGCAGGAGGGGGATCGACAACGGGTGGTACACTGTCAGGGTTCATCGGCAGCGGAACTGCATCGTCTTCGTCCTCGAATGTTAAATCAATGATTTCCGATGAAGAGTTGGGTGCGTTGGCGGGCTGCGTCTCGCATTTGACGACAACGGCTTCCTTCTGGAGCAAAAAAAATCAGGATGGCAGCCAAGTCGAGTTGATATGTTCACTGACCGCTCTCCCCTCGTCCTTCGAACCACTGGGTTGAGGTTCGTGATTGACTATCACTTCCTTCTGCAATAGCGTAAGGACGACAAGTGGGCCGGAATGGAATGTCAACTGACCGCCTTCCCTTTGTCTTTGCTGGGCTGTAGCACTTCCTTCTACAATGATATTGAGATACTGAACGATGACAATGAGACGTAGACCAACCTCTTTCCCCTTGCCTTTGTCGACACGTTTAGAGACTTGATGCGAGTAGTCCGTGATAGACCTCTGAGGCGCAGGCGAAACAACCGGTGGGCGAGATGGCCCTGGAGCGGAAGCACCTGTGGAGTTGGGTGGACGATGTGCTTTGGCGATAGTAGGGGATGTGGGGAAACGCGATGGAACACCTTTACCCTTTGATTTCGGTTTCCTAGACGAACCAATCTTTGACAGGTCTAAGCGACGGACAGGGCTCGACGCCAATGGGGTAGTGTCGGCGGGTGTGATGGGCGGGGGTACGGATGGTGGAATTGGTGACGCAGGACACGGAGTCTCTTGAAAGGGTGCAGTTGAGAATGGTGGTCCAAAGGGCGTGAAAGGGGTGGAGTGCAGGTCAGGGCTGGCGACTGGAGGGTAGATGGGCGTCGACAAGAGAGACTGGGTTGGCGGAGCGGGAGTCGAGGGCGCAGTGGCAAGCACGACTTTCCGACGCTTCGAGTCTGGCGCGTTTTTGTTGCCCGAGCTGTCCTCCCGCTGCCGCTTCGCCTCGTTGTTGAGCTGCTTCAGCAGGGCAATGCTCGAGTCGGCTGGCAACAAAGAGGTTGAAAAGAATAATTCCAAGGAAAAATGCCAACGCACGAATGGGGGCCGCCCTGATGATCTTTGCGTGTTCAATCCAGCCGAGTAGTCTTTCGTTGATGAACAGGACATATTCCGGATAGGAGGGATGAGGAAGGGAATTGCCAGTGCCCCAGGGCTTCCAGTCATCGCCCACGCGCGCCAGCAGCTTGGCAGACCTGTACTTCTTGCCTTCCAGCGAGAAACGGAGGAACAGGTCGCCGGGCTGAGCATCGAGCTGCTTCGGCGGCTCGCACGCACCGCGGAAGATGCGGTACGTGACGTCCAGGGCTTTGATGAGCCGCTCTTCGCACTCGATGTCTGTATTCATTGTCAGAGTAAGAGAGAAATGAAGGGGGAAGAGGAGAGGGCCACGGTGGTGGAACTTCCTCTTTCAAGTTGGTCGTACGCCCACAACACGCGCTATCTCAAACGGGATGGATCAGGGACCCTTTGACAATGACCGGCCCTCAAGCCGTCTCTACGCCGTCACGAGCCATCTAGCCATCTTGATGCCCTTATCTTCTCCTACGCGTTGTCTAATAGACCTTGTCTTGTTGACGCGACATATCATTCCAGACTAATACTTTCTCGCTCATAGAAGAAGTATCTCAATCGACTGTGGACCTGTGGACCCAACTCGCGCTTTGCATCTTGGGAGGACTGATAATTCAACTCGCTCCAGGGTTCCTCTGAAAAGGTAATTTCAGATCCGTACTTTGTCATGAGCGGAACACGTATTACTATACAGATCTGCCACACAACTCAAACAATGATTGACACCTTCTGTCTCGAACATCGACAACAAAGCATCTCTAAGATGGCGATTTTGACGTCCGTTAGACCTAAAGAAGCCAGCAATGTATTTCACAACATGAAAAGGCGGCTAAGTACTCGATTCAAAATCTTTTTTTACGAAGGGTGTTTACGCGGTCTCCCCCGTCCTCGACGGGCTGGTACAGACGCGCCTCCACTCTCACTCCGACCGCCACCTCGCTTGCCCTTGACGTTCCTATCAACATCCCAGTCTTCTTGGTCCTCGTAAGTGCCAGATTGCACTTCATTCCCCTTCATGTCCACATTCCATCCCCCAAACTTTCTACGAACGGCGCTGCTTCCACCCTCAAGGTATTCAGCACGCGTGATCACGCGTTCCCAGTATGCAGGACTTTGCGCAAAGCTCAGAGCGGCGTCGCGCGGCGCTGCGATGGGGCTGTCATTCAGCGGCTGTGAGAACCACGAAACTCGATTTTGAGTGGGCAACTTACTCTTGACACTCATAGATACAGATCTCATAATCGACGGGTGCCATTGCACGTAACTCAGCGAGACTGTGACATGGGTGAGCCAGCTGTGATACGTGTGCTGGTACTTGGTACTCACAGTCGCGCACGAAAACCAGAGAATTTGCTGGTTCCACCGAAGACACCGATGTTCGCCCAGAACATCCCACGTAGGTCCTCAGGAAGGAGTTCGATAGAAGAAAGGACGGCGCCTGCGAGTCCCGATTGGTTGAGTCCTAGACACGAAAGAATGTGAGCCTGTGAAAGAACAAAGCTTCGACTCATTCAACTGACCAATATCGTCCGGGTGAAAGATGATCTCCGGAACGCTGAAGCGTTCATTGTTCATGACCAGAAGTTGATCAGAATTCGATATGATATCGGCGGGGTTGCGAACGTGCCCGCGCGACTGCTTCGCCGTGTCAGGAAGGACGTATTCCTGTACTATGTGATTTGTCCTCGGATTTTTGCTTGCGTCGGCGTGAGATGGTGTAAACAAAGCTGAGCATACTCACCGAGTCACCTCCAAGTCTCGGGCAAAATCTTCAGACACGTAACAGCAAGCCTCTTTGACATCGTTCATAATATATGTCTCGTCCATCATGTTCCACTGTCGGTATGACACGAGCTCCTTCAAGTTGTTCGTGAGCAGTTTGCCGCCGATGTCGAGCCTGAGGAGTAGGGAATGATAATCGTAAGCTGTTATGGGAGAGTCTGGCTTGGAAGTCTGTTTGAGACCTTTTGACAGCAGTCCAGACGATGTCTCCGCGGATAATGGGTACGACATGCGTGAAGCTGAAGCCCGAATCGATGAGGAGCATGCATTCTGCCGGCGGGAGACCCTCAGAGGATAGCAGTGTCCCATGGGGAATCAGCGAGGCGGCTTTTTCTCATGGTCAGTTGGGGAAAATGCACCTCGAAGACGAGATGGTATTACGTGTGCATCTATAGGAGGACTGGAACTCGTATTCTTCGAAGACAAACTCGTCGTAGACGGCCTGGATATTGGGAAGATTGAAATAGGGCTCCGTCACGAGTAGCGAGGACTTGGTGGTATCGATCTGAAGCGACTTATGTGAGCGGACGCGTTTTTGTCCACCGGTCGTGGAACTTGCATTGAGAACATCGTTTGAAAAGAGGTCATCCCAGATAGCTTTTTGTGCGTCCCAATCGACGATGTATCCCTAAAAATCAGGCGCGCAGCGCGTCCACCAGGAGAACTATACGCACCTTTTCATGGGGCAGTCGACCACTCAATGTTGAGAAATCTGCGCGTCGGGTCTCAAGCTCGCGCCCGAGATAGGTGGCATCGTCTTTTTTCGACTTGTAGATAGCGTTCGGGACGAGTCTGTTATTGTTCAGACAGATGTCTCCATGTATTTTGACACAAAGTGTGCAAACCCAAGTAAAGACGACTCGCCCCTCACAACGCCAGTCTTGATAGTAGAGGCACCGTTGTCCAATATTATAATTGGAATAGAGCCGTTGCAGGGCATCGTGTTGTGGGAACTCACAGGACAGCACTTTCTGTTCGTGTGTTGGTGGTTGTAGGAGGAACAGTCAGACGACCCTGAGCTATTCGATCGGGGACATACTGACTGATCGCCGGCGATTGCCATTTGCACTCTCCCCGCATACGGTGACTCTTTCTTGGACTTGCTGCGATTGCCGGCAGTTCAGAGTTGGACCACGCCGCGTATTAACATTATTATTGTGTGAGTTTGTTTATGACTCCAAGAATTATATTGACGGTCACGCTTCCGACCCCTTTTCCGTCTGCCTTGGATTTTCAGGATCTTGTTTGAAGTGCTGTCGAACTCTACGCACATTGCTGAACATCGCCCGACCTACTATTTACTCTGTGACTGCCCGAGATGTGCATCGTTTTCTACACCCTAGAGCACCCGGATTACGCGCTGTAATTAACTCCTCCGGTGCCTCTCATGCAGCTGATATGATGCTTACTGTTGTACTGAACGCCCTAGAATCATGTGTACCAATCGCGATGAGTATCTAGCCCGCCCTACTCAAGACGCTCACTTCCACAACTTTGACCACGCGGTCGCTGGGGAACAAGGACCCACCTCAGGCAATGTTCTGTCAGGAATCGACCTGAAGGCAGGAGGAACCTGGTTGGGTCTTACCCGGACTGGGCGTCTGGCTGCATTGTACGTCCCCACGCGTTCTTGCTCGTTATAAGCATCTTCATTACTGGGCCCCACCAGGACCAATATCACCGAACCATACCAGACGTTCAGCTCCTCCAGGGGCTCACTCGTATCATCGTTCCTCCTGTCAGATTCATCTAGTCCTCTCGAAGATGAAGTTGGCAAAATCATTCCTCGTGATGCCCAGTTCGCCGGATTCAATCTACTCCTTCTCGCGCCACGGCTTGCTCCCAACAGTCCACTTACGCTCGAAGGATCTTTTGTAACAAACAACGGTGCAGGCGGAATCCTCACTTCTCGGATGCTTTCTCCTGAAGAGCGTCCGTGTGGTAGTTTCTCAAACGGCGTTGAAGACCAAGGAGGGCGCGACTGGCCGAAAGTAAAGCATGGCAGAGATATTCTTGCCTCCATCATCGAAGCGGATTTGACAGAGGAGGAGCTGACAAGACGACTCTTCTTGTTGTTAACGTGCGTGTCATCTCCATGTCTCGGAGATGGGGCACGCAGGTTTGAACGCTTGCTGACATTCTTGGGTTTTCCCGAAAAGTGAGCAGGCACCTGAGCCCGTAACGGAGCGTTCCGACCTTCGTCGCACGATCCATGTAGTGCCGTTCCCAGTGCCTTCCAAATTTGCAGACAAGGATGGGATGTATGGCACACGACTGTCGACCGTCATAATGATCAGGAAGGACGGGAGTGTGCTCTTCATCGAGCGAGATGTTTGGCAATCTGTAGATGGTCAAGTGTTCAAGAGTAATCCTCCTACGGAACGAGTGCATCGTTTCCAAATAGAACTGTAGACTGTATGTCCTTGGGGGCTATATTGCGAATGCTACTATCTGTACGAACGCGTACGGTTGACTACTAACCCACAAATCTATGTACATCTCTTCGACAGGAGTGCGTCGTTTACATGCCCATCGTCGACATGGCCCAAAATTGGGTTCCTGGCCGGCTGGCATCTACGGCCTGGGCAATTTTCTTGCGGACTAGGAGGACTGGTGAAATCCCAGACTTCGAAAGAAGTCGACGTTTATATGGGTTACCACGATACAGGAGAGAGACATGTACGTGCATCCAACGAAGTATTCAAGGCAAGGTAATACACTGTTCATTTTACAAGAGAAAGTTCGATATATACTAGACTGAGACAAAAGAACGTATCTATGTACGCCTATGCAAAAAAATGTAGGGAGATGTGGGAGATTGCAAAACAATGGACAGGAAAAAGAGGGACATAATGTACAGAATGCGATGATATAAATGAGAGAATGCAGGGATATTCGGAACATGCCATTCGGCGATGGCTATTAGTGCACTGTAGAGGAGAAGGAGAAGGATAAAATATAAAGAAAATTCACTGCACTATGCAGTTACCAGACGACTTTGCTTTTTTATGTCGCCGTGATACATCATCAGACATGGCCCCCGGGATGCGTGTCTCCTCGTCTCCTTCTGAGAGTCTTGACCCAGATGTGAACCGAGAAGGCGCACGCTCATCGATAGGCGAGAATGTCACACGCGTTCCAGCGTCGGTTTCATTGGCAGATAACGTGGACTTTCTGCTCTCGGGCGCGGTGACTGCGCTCCGCAGACTTCCATTGACACCGGTGCTGTTGCTGGACAAAGACGGTGGTCGTTCCTTCGCCGATGTCCCCTTCCTCTGGAGCATCGCACCATTAAGGTTGCCTCGCTTCTCAGGCGAGGTAGACGCTGAAACGGGTTCAGGTGTCAGGTTACTGCGCGATCGCCGCTTGAAGGCACCCATAAACTTGTACGCGCCGGGAGGAGGCGACGCCATTGGACTCGTTGGTGAAGGAGATGGGGCATCGATACTCGTTCGAGGCGTATGACTGTGTGCGACGTATGAAACGTCTGACACGGGGCTGGTAGGATAGCTATCGCGAAGAAGATCCGCTGGGTTGGAGTAGGCACTCGCAGGGTTGCCTTTCTCAGCATACTGGGCGTATAATAGCAGCTGAGCACGGAGATCGCAGGTTGGCGGCGCGTTAACTGCGCATTTGGAATGCGATATAAGGCTGCATTGAGCGCAAAGAACCGCACTCTTCTTGACGTTCAGGAGGCACACCCGACACACCATGGCTATAAAGCAGGACAGTCAGCATCAGCCGCTATCGATAAGAACGGACTACTAACGTTTGCTAAACGTCGTCTTCACAAAAGCGTGCTCGCGAGGTGAAATGTCGTTATCGGCCAGAGGACGAGCGGAGGAGTCGGATCTACGGCGAGGCGAGCGAGGGGGCGACCCGATAACAGGCTCGTTAGCAGGATCCTCCCCGACGGGCGGCGTGTCAGGCATATCAACTTGCGAAAGGAAGCGAACGGCCTCCGTTTTCTGGATGTCTGCGCTGACCCGACGGAGGAATGGTATGCTGTCTTGCGGACGCAGTTCCTATCCAAGAGTCAGATAAAGCGAAACAGGAGAAGAGGAGTCGAACCTTGTGAGCACCCCAGTTCTTCTTCAACCACGGATGTTCGCAGAGCAACTCCGCACCCGGACGCTTTGTTGGGTCTTTGTTGAAACACTGCCTGAGGAAATCCTCGAGAAGAGGCGAGCATCCTTCGGGAATTGGAGGCATGTCATCCTCGACAATTCGGAACATCACTGATAGTTCAAATTAGTCAACGACCATAGAATATGGAAGGGAGCTTACCGGTCATGCTGTTAGCGATATCACCATAGGGCGGGCGTCCCGTGAGTAACTCGATGACCGTACATGCCAAAGACCATATATCCGACTTCGGCGAGGCACCCTTCAACTCAATGACCTCGGGCGCCATCCAGTTGGGTGTCCCAGCGACATCCTTGATCTCCCGCTCCATGGCGCGCATGTTAAGGGAAACACCAAAGTCCGACAGCTTGACATTGCCGTTCTTGGTGGTGAGGATATTAGCAGCCTTCAAATCGCAGTGCACGACGTCACTCTGATGGAGGTAGTGAAGGCCTTCAAGAATCTTCACCACGTAACTCGCAATCAGCCGCTCGTTCAGTTTACCAAACGCCTTCAGGGTTTGTCCCAGGGATCCGTTCTCTGCGTACCTACACCGCGCCAATCAGCATAAAACACGAGTAAGAGAGGTGATTTCACGCACTCAAGGACGATACTCAGAGTATCTTCATCTCGGGCCATCCCCTCGTATTTGACGATGCTCGGGTGCGACAGACGTTTCACCAAATCCACCTCCTTCATCAGCGTTGTCACCTCATCTTCCTTGAGACCTTCCAGCCGGATCCGCTTCACTGCCACCATCTGACCCGTGTTCAAATTCAAAGCGCGATACACAGACCCAAATTGGCCACGACCAATACAGTTGCCCAATTGCTGTGAAGGCTTGGTCAGTCGAGAGATGGATACGTGATGCAGAGATCCTTACAAAGTGAGTAGGCGTCTTGCCCTCCTCCCTGATGATGAGTGCTTTACGGACAGCGCTGCCATCCACGGAGTCCCGAGTCAGAAGATCACTGGCACTCGTATTGCCACTACCCAGGTTTACCATACTCTCGAACCGAGACCGCGCTGCTGGCCGAGCTCCCAAATCATCGTACGAACTTGGACGAGGTCGTCGTCGACTGGACCCCTCAACATCACTCTGGAAACGACCACGAAGAGGACGGTGCTGGTCATTCGCTGGTGCCGGGTCGTCCCCAGAGGATGAACGTGAGGACGCCCCAGTAGGTGTGTGCTCGCCGCCGGACGCAGAGCGCGGGAAGGGAACAGATGAGTCTTTGTCGGAGCTTCTGGGCTCGTCGATGCTTCCCTTGGGGATGTATGAACCGGAACGCTGAGGCGGCTTGGTGCTATGCCGGCGAAGCATCACTCGACTTCCGGACGGGAGGCCATCAGGACTGACATCTCGCCTTGATGGTTCTTTCGGGAGGAGAGAAGGAGGAACATCAATGGAATGTCGGGCGCGGTGAGCGGGTCGTCTAGGGAATTGCGGCAAAGACTCGACGCTTTCATTGCGCCTGTTGGCGCCAACGACAGCGAGTTTGCGAGGAGGAGACGAAGATATGGGTGAAGGTGAGTTGCGTGAAAGATCATCGAAAGCGTCATCGGAAGACTTGGCAGGGGGTCGCTGATTGTGCGCTTGCAGAACATCAAGAAAGTCGTCCGGCCATTTACCTTTGCCCAGGCGCAGCGCCGGCTTCTCAATACGGTCTCGTCCTACTTCAGGCTCAGCACGAGTTTTCGAGCGCCCAACGTGACCCCTGGAACTCGACCCGCTTTCTTCAGCCTCTTCTACCACCCTAGTCAAGTCAATAACGGCAGCATCACTGAGCTTCCTATCGTATTTTCCGCCCGTTGAATCTGCCCTCTTCCGAAGATCTTCGGCGATGATGCTACCCTCAGTGCGTGTTATCGAAGGCGACTCCGAAGTAGCTTCGGTGGTGACGGTCCGGATAGTACCATACTTGTTGAAATTGGCTCTTCCAGCGTCCAACAAGCTCGAAAACATGGTGCCCGTCGTCGCAGTGGTTGTATCGGTCATCATGGACGACGCAGTGGAGTGACGAGCATAAGGATCGGGAGCGCTTTCTCTGGACGCGTCGTCGGGGAAGATTGAAGACGATCCCGAAGCCTGCGATCGTTGTGGCGCCACTTGCTTGACAGCCGCAGTGAACAGACCATGGCCATCGTCGTCTTCGCCAAACTGCTTGGAAGTACGGATGCGAAGAGGAGACCTAGGCGGCGGAGTCATGATTGGAACAGCACTGGCCGCTCGATCACGGTGGTCAACTACCTGTGCAGTTTGAGGTTGACTAGATGTGCCATGATCCTTGGATGCCGCTTCGCCTGGGCTATTCGATCGTACAGTGGGCAGACCAGATGAAGGACTCCATCGTTTCCGTGCAGGCGACAAAGGTGGTTGTGGGGAAGGACTCTGCACATTCAAGTTTGGCGAAGAGGCAGCAGCCCGACTCGAACCGGAGTACGGACTCGACGACGAAGACCTCTTGGTGTGGCCCAAAAGGATCTTGGACCGATCCACAGGAGTCTCCTCTGCGTACTTGACCAGGGCTAATATGGTCTTTGCGACGCGAGCTAGAGACTCGCTAGAGGCCTCTATTAAATCATCGCGAAGAAAGAGGTCCTCCTCGGCAAGCCCCCAAGAGGCACAGGACGCCAGGAACTTGGTTATGTTGCCTGTTCGCACCAAACCATCTTCTCGAAAATCAGGGCGAACAACAGAGCTGGCTCGAAGTTTGTTCATCAATCTGATGATAGTCTAATCAGCAAACACGAACAGAGATGAAGGAAGAGAGCTTATACGCACTGGCAAAGGACAAACCCATCCCTCAAAGCCTCTGTGAACAGCTTCCGTTCCCTCTCCTCGCCACCAGCACTCAAACCAGTCGGTGACATCTGATTGACGTTGATGTTGCTCGAGCTGCCCGACACGCCACTCTTCCCCCAAATGCGCTCCAATCGCGCCAAAGCGCGTGTGCGCACCTCGACCTCCTCCCAATCCTTGATCCCTGCCTCAGTACGCCCCGCATGCACAGGAGGCTTAACAACCTCCCTACACAGCACAGTCGTCGCCGTTCGAATAAGATCCCGATGTTCCGGATTCGAGGAGGCCAACGTCAACGACGCACTGGACATGTTGAAATGCCGATTCTGCGAATACGACCGTTGATTGGGCGATATCGGACGCCTTCTGACAGGAGAAGGCGATTCTTCTCTGCCATATGGTGCGCGGGGCGCATCGAATGATGTACGGCGTGGAGACTCGGATAGCGGTTGCCGACCTAAATCAACTGACGGGCGTCGTGATGATGGACTCGGCGGTGATATTGGGAGGTGTGTGGACGAGGATGAGCGGTGGGTGGGGGGCGAGATGACGCGATGGCGAGATGGTGTTGTCGGTGACGTAGTGCGAAGAGGACTGTCAGTCCGTGAAGGCGGCGGGGATGACGAGAGTGGGAGATGCCCCGAGCTCAGTGCTGCGGACTTTGACGAGGTATGTCCGAGCTGTCCCCGCGATCGCGACATGGGCGTGGGCGAACTTGGGGGACTGACAGGCTCCCGCCGCCTGGGAGGAGTCTCCGGAGGCCGATCAATGGATATACTGGAAGGTGTGGACGGTATATTTATCGGTATGGATTTCGTCGAGCGGTGTCGAGAAGCAGGGTCCTTTGAACCCGACACAACGCGAGCATCGGTGAGCGTGGGCGGCGATATTTGGGACTGATGATTGCTGTTAGCCCGCTTGACCTTGACCTTGCTGGGAGTCGCTACAGGCGAGCTGTTTGTGTCGGGCTCGAAGAAGGAAGAGGAAGGAAGATGCAAGGTTGGTGAAGACATGGATCCCTGCCGCAGAGAAGGAGTTATGTAGCTCGTGAAGCCTGCTTGCCTGACCTTCTCGGCGGCGTCAGCAGGAGGGGGAACGGGGGACGGAGTTACTGAATCCCTGCCAGTGCCAGTGCCGAGACGAAAGTTGACGCCCGACCCAAGTTTCCGAAGCATCCCTGGCTTTGGACTGGCTTTGCCCGAGCTCTCGGTCGCCCGTTCCTTGCCCTTAGCAGTCTTCGGGGTGAGGGTCGCGAACTCGTCGACGGGGAGAGGGGATTGCTTCTTCGATCGAGTAGCTGTCCGGAGACTCTGTTCGAGGGATGACCGGAGGCGGTTGAAGGGTTTGGAAGTGTCCGCTGCTGCTGGCGGCTGGGAGGAAGAGGACGCATGTTTGGAACGAGAGGACGAAGCAGTCGGAGGGGAGCGTTGGTGGGTGGACATGGTGTAGGGACCAGACACAGAGACCGCGACGTTGGGTGTCGTGAGGACAGCTGCTGCCATTGATTAGAGGAAGAGTGGAGGCCAAAGCTGTGAAGGGTCGGCCCCGATGAATGGCGAGCGCAATGATCAGCGCGGGCGGAGTAAAGGAGAGTAAGGCCGTCGATCGGTAAAAAGCGTCCTAGTAGGGCAGACAAATGAGCACAACGGCAAACGATTGACTATTGACTGAAGGAACGAGTGAAACAGTGGGGCCGCAACGTAAAGCGCGGGATGCGCAAGGTTATCGGCGAAGAGTGTGACGGGAAAGGCAAAGATGACCGGTTATGTTACCCACCTGCAAGGCTATGGTGCCCGGCTATCAAGCGTCCTGCAGCACCCCGTCCTTCTCAGCGGGCGCACTGGCTGGCCTGGAAGCTGTCGGGAGCCCGAGCTGGTCGTCGTTGCTGACTGAGAGTGGGATCGAGCAGGAATCGCCCAGACTAGGGCTGGCCAGGGTCGGATACCGGCACGAACGACGTAAATGCGCCCGTCGCCAATCAAAGCAGTGTCGCGCCAACGTCGGCTGGCTGGCGGGGGCTGTCGGGCGTGTGGCGAGCGTCGTCGCCAGCAGTGAGACCGGAGCAGCGATGTGCCTTTCAGGCCACGGTCGGAGGAAGAACCAAGTTTGCAAACTTGCTTCGATCGGGCATATCACACCCCTTCATTCAAATTGGGCGTGCATCGCTCCTGCCCGAGTGCGGACTCGTGCTCTGTGCCAACACTCCACTTGACTGGTTATTTCCAAGCTTACAGCTCACGCTTTGGTGTACGGGTGAAACAAGCAGATAAATATCGCTTTCTGGGACGGACATGGACGACAGCACTGGGCTTTGAATTTCATAAACCGCCCGATGATGTATGGCATGACGCCAAAGTACAGAAGAGTGGAAACCACCATCAGCGATATCGACGTGCCGAGTGATACCCGACACAGCCAGAGCGAAGCTGGGACGGAGGAGGACGGACAGGCTTCTCCTATTGCTACGCCACTGTCCGACGCTTCATGCCCGACCGGTCCCGCACTGGGCGAAGCACGTCCAGGAAGCGTCCTCGCCCTTGATAGGCAGCTGCACGAAGACGATAAGGTATTAACCTGGGTCAGAACATCAGTGCACAATTCTGCAAAAGGCGATCACGTGCGTGGAATGAGGACGCGTTTTTCCCTCACGGGGCGTAGAAAGCGGCTTTTGGTCCGTATCTTCCCATAACCATCAGGTAACGGCTGGGGAACGTGTACCATGCCCTAGTCACTTGGCCTGCTGAACAATCAGAAACTTCCGGTTTAGGCTCGGACCCTTCGGAAGTCTCTTCCTCTAACGGTGGACAGAAGCATCTAATCCCGAAAGCACATTGCTCGACGCCGTGCGCATGACAAGATTCGCAGCGATGGGGAAGGAGAAGGAACCGAGCAATGGCCGTCGAGTGTTGGTCCGACCGTATTCAGTTCAGAGACACGGAACCCGCCAAGTCAAGCAGAATGGACGCCACAGTCGAGCTGTCAGAGACCCAGAGATAATTGCATGACGTGAATACCGTCATAATCAATCTAGGAGGTCAGTTTTCAGAATACAGGTCCCGGCGCTGACATGTGAGACTAGTGGCCCGCCAGGAGATCTGTCAGCCGGCAATGCGATAGGTCATATCTGAGCTCCGGTGAGGCTAGCGCGCTCAATATAGTGCGCAAGACCCCAGGTGGCAGTGTGGTCGTGGCGAGACAGATTGGGAATGATAGCCTAGACAAGTTCGAATGAACGTGGATCAAGCACAGTCGGCTGCAGTAGAGTAGCCGGGATGGGAGCGATAGAGAAGCCATAGTCAGAGGGCAACTGCCGAAAGGATCTCGGTTAGTCAGCATTCCCACGCTTATCGTGCGAGTCATGTGGAATGAGGCGTCGTCATCTTCATTGTTGACGACGATGAGCACCCGCACGACACGAGCACAGGCCGCCGCCGCCGCCGGGCCATCCACCGCGACAGCGTCGCCGCCGCCAAAGCCTGTCCCAAATGCAAAAGGTCGTTCGACTCAGTCTAACAAACAGGTCCATGCTCATTCCGCGAAGGAAAATGAGAAGTCTCGCCCCAAAGTCCCCTCCAAGGCGGCCAAGCGGAGCAGCAAGAAGGTATTTTGTCTGTGCAAGGGCGCCGACGACGGTAGACCGATGATACTGTGCGCAGAGTGCGCAGACTGGTGCGTTTCCATTCAGCGGCCAGATCCCTTTGCCTTGCTCATTTTTTCTGTCTTCGTAGGTTCCACTTTGCTTGTATCAATTTATCCACTCGGGACGCGGAAGATGTTGGTAAGCGCTGGGCCACTTCACCGGTTGTTGCCATCGTCACTGACGCTTTTATCGCAGCCGCGTACATGTGCACCTCATGCACCGAAAAGACCGGGCGCCACACCACAAGTGAGTCTAATTTTTGGTCGTCTTCTGTCTCTCTCCTCTGCGTAGCCTACTTGTACATTTCCGCCTGTTGCTCCCTTGTGCTGGTCAATCTATATGCCGAACCAACCATCGATTGTACACGGATTGCCGACGTGAATTATTATCGTGAGGCTGCTTGGTGTAGATACGTAGTTGTTATGATTGGCAGAACAGCATCAGAGGGCACGCTATTTCGCTATTGATTTTCTCTGTTTCTTTTGTTCGTACTTCAGTCAAGAGATAACGTTGCTAACGGTATTGTCGTAGTGACATGGGAGGGCCCCGACGCGCTCGAGGTGGCCACGGAGGATACCCGCGTCGAGTCGCCGATGCCCATGAAACCAAGCGAGCCGGTCGCGAAAGCAGAGGTTGATTTGGCATCCGAGTCGGACAAGAAGGCAGAGAGCAGCGAGGATGAATACGCCTCCGAGAGCCACAGGCCGAAACCCAAAGTACGTTACAAGCTTTTCTTACAGAATGTAATGCTGATCGCTTCACAGCGCCAAGCCCGACGCCTATCCTTCTCCGACAACTCTGACACTGAATCCGATGCCTCATCTCGTGGCCCAAAGCACCACCTCAAGCGCAAAGCGCCTTCTCACACTCCCGTATCACAACCGGCCAAGAAACCGAAGAGGGCCGACTCTCATGAAGATCCAACCAGGGCCTATTGTCTCACCAAGCTGCAAGACGTGTTTCGAGATATTTTCCGCAGGTATCCCCATGTACTTATTGACGGCTTCGAGGCCGAGGTCGCAAAGACCGAGGAGGATTTGACTGAGGGCGAGAAAGAGTCAGTTTTGAGTTCGGCGGATCAGTTCGCGAGGGAGCTTGAAAGTTGCGTTTATGACATATATTGTGAGCCGGATAAGCATGCTGGTGCGAAGTATAAGTGAGTCGTCCGTCTCTCATCACCGAGAAACTTTTATTAACGTGTCCTGCAGAGATCGGTTCAGGACTCTGCAGTTCAATCTTACGAAAGTTGATCGCGTCCTTCTTCATAAGCGCATAGTCTCTGGGCAGATATTGCCCAAAGAAATATCCACAATGTCATCCACTGATCTAGCCGACGAGGACACCAAGCAGTCAATCAAGATCGCTGAGCAGGAAGCGCTGGAGCACTCGATTTTGCAGAAGAGCGCCGCTCCTCGCGCCAAGATTACACACAAGGGACTGCAGGATATCGAGGATGTCAGCGGTGGCTGGCGTGAACGTGACCGCGAACGCGAGCGTGAGGAGGAAGAGCAGCAGCGCATGGAGCGTGAACGCTCCGCAAGATTGCGCGCGGCGCAACAGTCCATGGCCCGGCAGCGTACCGCGTCCGTCTCCGTGCCGCCTGAGTCCCCCATCTCGCCTCAGACCCAGAGCGCGCCGTGGGGCGCGCCGCCGCCCCTGCCTTCCCCTCACGAGCAGGACGCGACACGCCCCCACGTTTTCGAACAAACGACCACGGAGCCGTCCAGCGAGCCCGAGTTGAACCTCGCTGATCTCATCAACATCGACGATGACCCCATGGTCGATATCCGGACTGGACAAGAGGTCGTAGCGCCCTCTCCTGGCCACGACTCCCGTCCGCCCACACCTTCCTCCGCCTCCCCCATCATCGGCATATCTCCATTCGCGTCCCGCCCTTCCCAACCGGAGGCGCCAAAGCCATCTTTCGACCTCGATGCCATCTGGGGTTCTTCTGACACGAAGGAGACTAAACCGGTCGAAGAACCGCCGGCGATGGTTGTCAACGAACCTGCCCAACTAGAGACCGCAGGTCTAGCGGACGATCAGGATTTCGACATGTTCCTCGAGGAGAAAGAGCCCGAGCGCCCGATGTCGCCACATTCCATACAGGCGGCGTTTGATGCGCTTCCGCCGGTGTGGACAGGAAAGGTAAATAACAACTTCAATTTGTTTGACATGTCTTTAACTAACTAATTATATCCTAGCTCACGATGCCTTTGGACTCAAGCATCCCACAGGAAGCACCAGTTGTGGCTCGTCAGATTGGTGGTCGCTCACTAGATGTCGAGTCACCGCTCTGGCGAACTTTGTTCCCGACCCCGGTACTCACCATTGCTGGAAGAGTGCCTGTCGCGGATTCTGCTCAGTTTTTGATTGCCACTAAACGGAACGCATCCAAGGAGTTGATCGCGGCTGTGTTCTCCCCATCCGATAGGTCTGAGGAATTTAACCAATTTTCGACTTTCCTAATAACGAAAGGGTGAGTGTCCTTGATTTGATTGAAGCCGTAACATCTTTATTGACTGTATATCAATCTCAGGCGACATGGACTTGTATTTCCTTGGGGACAACGCTCGAAAGACCCTGGGCGTGAATTATATCTCATTCCCTTGCTCGCGAGTCATCCCCTACCGGACTATATCGAAGTGTTGGATGACCTCCGCTTACCCAAACTTCGGACTACAGATTACATCGTCGGTATCTGGATCTTGAACAAAGGTCAACTCAAGCCGCCTCCCGAGTCCGCAGCTGCACCTGTCATTGCCCCAATAATCCCCCCACCTGTCACCACTTTGTCTTCGTCTTCTTCCGTCACTCCCCCAGGTCCAGACATCTCAGCGCTTACGAGTCTTCTGCCTCCCCCGGCCGCTCCTTCCGCACCTCAAGTGCAGCCGACAGGCTTAGCAGCGGAGGTTGCGACTCTGACACCCGAGCAGATCCAGCTGCTGTTACAATCCCTGGCACCCTCTTTGCCTGTCGTTCCTGTTGTGCCTGGTGCCGGCTCGCCACCACCACCGCCTCCACTTCCACAACAACAGCCACAACCTGTCATAAACCGGCAGGGTCCTCCCCCACCCATGTCTGGGCCCCCAATGCCGTGGCCGCCCTCCAATGTCCCGCAGATGCCGCCAATGTACCCCTTCCAACCCCTTCTGCCAATTTCGCCCCCTCCACCTGCGCCATATTCGAATTCGCCCCGACATTTCTCGGGTTCGCCGCCGCATTTCACGGGCCAAGATCGGCAGAACGCGCAATCTGCGGCGCGGGGACGGGGAAATAGTAGGGGAAGAGGACGGGGCAGGGGCGGGGTAGGACGTGGTGGTGGGCAAAGTGGGGATGCCCACCGTCCTGTTGACTCAGGCTGGCCTCGTCGGAAGGGTGATGGTTCTTCAGCTAGTCCGCCGCGTTGGCCTTGATTATTCTCATGACTCTCTTTAGATACTTATTGCTCGTATTATTCTTGTTCTCTTCATATGTACTTTTGAGTCTTTTCAATTTCAAGTTTTCGTAAATCAGCGCTGTTATATGTGTCACTGTGTTTCGCGTTGCGCTGGCTGTTAGGCGAGGCTCGAGCTATCTGGTCCCCGTGTATTCCTGAAAACAGTTCTCATTGATATGTTATGCCGTTCAGCACCCTCTTTGTCATTTTGAGACCTTTCACTGTGTAGTAGCTCTCCGTTAGTCAATGAAACTACAGTGGTCTAGAGTACGCGCAGATCTAGAGCTCAACACGCCAATCACTTCGAGGATTCAATCAACACGTTGTATACGTAGGGGCATTCCATCCGCAGGTTCTACCGATGCATTCAGGTCAAATTTGAGATGGGACAGTGGCCAATCAACACACTCATCGTGACAGCAGCAGCAGGTTTCGCGCCCTGTCCTTCGTAAGCTGGGCGGAACTCAAATTGCGCGATGAGCGATCTAGATAGACGTGAGCGATGCAGCGTTGAGAGCGAGCAGACTAAATCGCCCCTACGCGAGGACAGCCTTCATTTCCATGAGGGCCATAGTCTTTCCGATACATGCGTGAGGACCAGTGCTGAACGTTAGGAAGGAGAAGACGGAATCATAATCCTTGGGCAGATTCTGCCACCTGCTCGGTCGGAATCTGCACATCAGACGTCAGCACGAGCGATCTTGGGTTTGAGATAACCGTTTACTCTTCAGCATCTTCGCCCCAGACAGACTTTGAGGTGTTCACACTTCGTATCTGTTGATTGATCAGATTTGTTAACTCAGGAACTTGGAAGTTGAGTAGACTTACGCCAATATGCAGCAAAGTCCCCTTTGGAACGAGATGGCCACCGAGGTAGGCGGTCTTTCCAGCTCTCTTTGTGAGTAGGGGAGCTGGTGGCATAATACGCAGGCTCTCCATGCTGTGAAAGCCAGTCAACTCTAGATTCACGATCGAGTTGTTCTCACCGTACATCACGCATTCAAGAAACCGCATCTCTTTCAGCGTCCTGTGGTCGAATCTGGGATTGTCGGCGAAGACAGGTTTCACTTCGTCACGTAGCTGTTGTTGAACTTCGAGGTGGCTAGCCAATAGCCATAGTGTCTAAACACCCTATAAGAAGACGGTTCAAGGCGCTTTGAGTCGACATAGTCACCCACGACAAACCGGTGGCGATCGTCTCATGACCAGCGCCCAGGAAAGTCAACTAGATGGCTCAGAGCTCATTTCATAGACTAGTAAGAGTCGTAGAGACATACGACTTGATCCACCATAGCCTCGTCGGTCATAGTATACTCGCCCGAATTCCTGTTGATATCAGTCTGCCGGGCACGAACGAGAAGACTCATTATATCCTTCTTCTTCGTATGCATGTCATCTGCATAAATGCCTGAAGTCTCTTGTATCTTCTCGACGAGCATCTGCTGAGATATTTTGCGAACTGTGCGAATTGACTCGAGAAGAGTAGACAGTGGGGCTAGTATACGTCAAAGGTCAAGTCTCCGGATGCCGTTTCGCCACTGACAGAAACACACCTAAGTACGGTATAACTTTGAACCACGAATGATGCTCGGCTGCCCAATCTGAGCTCAGAAGCTTGGCGCCACCGGGGAGACAGACGAAGAGTATCAGGCAGGCAATGTTGGGCCCTACATAGTGTTAAGACGAGTTAGCGCGGCTAGATTACAGACGCTACCTGATTGTAAGCCAGCAAGCTTTCCATAAGCTTTCGCTAACGCATTGTTAGGATCGTGCAGGGAGTCGGTACGATATCCAAATGCAGTCTCGCATATGATGTCCAGTGTCATCCTGCTCACTAAATCTCTATCAGTCTCGCCGGTCCCGGAAGGATAGCGTTGAAACATACGCCAATCGTACATCAGCACCGTCGTCGAGCCTGTTGTGGTCACATCGGACTGAGTCTGGATAAGCCCGTTCAGAATTTCGACGAATCTGTTGCGATCAATGTCTGTGTGTCTAGAAGTGAACCGGAAACGCGTGCATACCCTTCGATTGGCTCGTAGTAAGCGTCAACCTCTGTTGTTCAGCTTGTGAGTTGAATTCAGCCAATCATAGAGAACTCCACCGACGAGCTGTAAGATTGGCGAGTGAGAACGCTGGGTTCATCACTCTTCGCATTTGCTTATGGGTTTCGCCCGTATTGCTGAAGAGACCATTCCCAGTAAGCATCTTCATGATGCGTCGACCATACCAGGGCTAAAGTGTGGCCACATGATAAGGTACAGTTCAACACGACAGAATGATCATTCGCACCCGTGGATAATCCAGCGAGTCGTTGACGAGAACTTGCTGGAGAGCTTCAGGAGTCAGAACGATGAGACGCTCCACGCCGACGGGACCAACGACGCGGATAAATGGGCCATATTCCTTGATCCATTTCCGCTGAGCAGGTGTCGCGTCTTCAAGCATATGGGCGGCCTGTCCCAGGAAGGGATTCCCCAACGGCGGTCCTGGAATCGTACGAAGGGGAGACAAGAAGTAGGGATAGAAGACCAATTGGTGGAAAATCTTGTAGAGAACATAAGCTACGCTTCTCTATAAGTGGCCTAGAAGGTTGAATCCAATTCGAGGTGGAACGCACTGGCAAACGCGTACAAGAAGTTACGCAAGGTTAGATAGGGATAGAGCGACGAATTACTGCCCATCACAGTATGAGAAGGAAGCGACATGTTGGTGAAGCACAGTGCAAATCCTGCAAGCCTGAGAAAGATGAAACGATGAACTCAATCAATGATCGTATTTCTGATGGTGGTTGATAATTGGTACTTACAACTGCTTCGTGATGACAATGATGCTAACGCGTAGCGAACAGCGCCATGGGCTAGACTGGACCTCCAATCGAGACCCAATGTTCTCATCACTGCAGAGTAGTATACAGAAGCCACTTGAAACACCGCAGCCACAGATGTATCACATACAACTTGATACATACGTACTTGTTCGTTTGCGTATCGTCAGGCTAGGAGAGACTGAATACAAGGCTAGTTCAGAGTACAACATGAGTCCGATGGTAGGGGAAATATAACGAAAGAAAGGTAGCATACAAGAAAGGGAGCGACACAAGCGAAGCTAATGTCCATGCTAGAATACGCCCCCGACTAGAAGGTGAATGTGAAGTTGGATGAAGAATCATGTTGACTCTAAGCGTAACCTCTTCTGAGAATTGTGGCACTGCGAAGTCATTCTCAAACGCATGATCCAGTGTCTCGATGATTCCCCAATAATCATCGAGTAAATCGCCTTCGAAGATCTGCCCTTTCCTCATTGGCAACACCGCGGAAGTGGTAGAAACAACACGCATATCGAGGTCAAGCTTGGTGGAAGTTCGTACAGGTGCGATGCTAGGGTCGGCATCTGGGTTCGCGATTATGGCTTTCGCTTTGACTAGGCCCTGAAAATCTGTTGAGTCGCCTGGAGGTAGTGAGAAATTGAGGGCGGCCTACCCATCGGGGACACGAGTAGCTGAAGCAAGGCGATAGGGCAGAGCAGGTAGGTACATAACACCGGGTGAGTATAGGCAGAACTCCGGTCGGGGTATCTCGTTGTTCATCCCCAAAGAAATAGACGTTGCTCTGCAGTCGCTTTTGAACAGGAACTACACTCTCGAACAAGCCTTGACACAAAAGGCTCCAGGCAATATCTGACGCCAAGGAGGCAAATGGCCACGGCGCGTCCAACGAGTTGTGCACGTTCTTTAGCATTGACTCAATTGTTGTCTGTCAGATAGGTCAGAAACGGTGAACGGTATAACGACGACACAAACGTACGGTCAGATCGTCGTTAGTGAACGAATTGGAGTATGTTTCGCCTCTCCAAACGCAAAGCTCTCGAGGAACATTTTGTCTCACAAAGGTGGCGATGGTAGACAACGATGGAATGGAGTTGTTGTTACCGTCAAGCCATTCCTCGTCAGTCCAATCCTTGAAAGGCTCCTCCTCCCCGCTTTGATAGGTTTCCGCCGGAGTGACAGGTATATACTGCGGAAAGACAAATGCCTTGTCGGTTTTGCGAGGGGAGACGAGAAGCTCTGGGTCAAAGACTGACGATGACGATGAGTCGGCATCTTCAACAGTCTCTGTATATGAGGAAGAAGAAGAGAAAGAGCGGTCTGAAGCTGCATCGTCCACCTCACTAGGAGGAGGCTTTGGAAGTGTCGTTTGAACAGATAGCTGAGCATATGTCTCTGAGCGAGCAGAGACGGCTGTTTGGTAACGACTTTGTTGTTGAGGAGTAGCGTGGATATGCGAATGTTGGGAGGGAAGTATCGGGAGGAGAAGGGCTGGTTTTGAAGCCCCAACTTGTGTCTCTGGGTGTGTCGACACAGACAAATCATGGCGCTCCCGCTCTGGAGCCATGCGTGTTGTCTGAGGAGAATCGGGGGGCAAGTCGAAGTGAACACGTCGGCCAGCAGTACCGGCGTTACGCCGCACCAAAGCGGATGCGTCCCTCGTAGGTGGAAGGTCTGGTTCTATTTCAGAGCCAATCACGCCCTCAATAGACTGGACAACGTCTGGGGTAGAAGCCGCGACGTCGAAGATCGGAAGTGCCACCAAAGGAGGCTGAAAGAGCAACGTTATTCACTCTGACAATGTCATACTCGTTTTGTGCAAGTACTCACGTGTGATAGTTCTTTCAGAGTATAAACCACGTTCATCGTCCTAGGGCGATCTACAAATCCTTGGCTCCAGCAAGCCTGCATGAGCCTCCACAAGTCATCTGAGAAGTTGGGATCCAGGTCTGTTCGTCTTTCTGGGCGCTGTCCCTCGGTGACTTTGAGAATAATGGCAGGATCATGGTAGATCTCATAGAAGGGAACTTGGCCGGTGTACAGCTATACGGAGAAGGTCAGAGTGTTATCTGCCGAGACAGAACTACCTACCTCAAGACAAACGCAACCAAATGCGTAGATATCGCTTGCCGGAGTGAGACGAAACCGTTCCATGCCGAAAGTTTGAGGCATGAAAAGCTCCGGGGCCATCCAGCGCACAGAGCCTTCGTGCCTTGAGGTGTACGTTGCCGGGGTCGCATCGTTGAAGACTGTTAGCCCGAAATCCGTCAAGCACGCTTGCCAGTCGTCGTTGATCAGAATGTTAGACTGAAAGCGTTTATCAGTCAGTGAGCGATTCGAAGGGTAACAAGACGTACTCCTCGAAGATCACCATGGACGATGCGCTGAGAATGAAGGTACTCGAGCCCTTGCGCAATCTCATAAAGCTGTCGAAAGATGGCGAGTGAGATTTGGACATGGGTGTACCGCTTGTACATACACGTTTGTTGACATTCGCACGCCCATTATCAGCGAGATGCTTGAGTACAGTGCCGTGCCTCATCCAAGGAGACACCATGCAAAGGACGGTCGGGAACTCTTCTCCGACAATCCCGAGGAAAGGAACTATTTTTTTTTTTTGGATGCACGTTGACGACGCGAAGCGTCGTCATATTTCTTTGAAAACGGTGTCACCGTTCGCCGAAAAACGTGGTAAGAGGGGAGGTGGTCGGTCAAAATGCGTTAACGCACACGGGAGTCCCGTAGTGTGGGGCTCAGACTAGCCGTCCGGAAGAAAGCTTCCAGATTTGATGCCAGCCTACTACCCACTAAAACCCCGACCGGCCCGTCAAGGGCGCGTGCTTCCTCCCTCCTTTCGGCTAGATATGTGGCTAGTCTCTGCCATGTATTGACTACCTTGGTTCTTCCTAGGGATCTCTTCCCATATTTGGCCACGTTCAACATGGCAAAGTCCGTGCTTGCTGCAGCTGCTAGGGCGCCGTGGTATCTGTTGGTTATCTCGGTTCGTGATTGGTATCGATCTGGGTCGTCATTGAACTCCATCCGTCTCTTGTTGCGTAGTTTCCAGATCATGAACGAACCTTCGCCTATCAGTTTGGTCCACAACCTGTTCAGGCCTTTCCTAACTTCTGGATTTCCGGATTTCGCGGGTTTTCCTGCCCCGCACCCGAGGATAGTTCCGTACGTGAGTGGCTTCCATTTCTGTCCTGCGGCTTCCCACACTCTTTGGGCCTCCCGCCATATTATTGTATGTGAGCCTATGCCGCACTCGAGTTGTATGTGCTCCATGGTCTCAGTGACTCCGCACGCTGGGCAGATTGCAATTTGGTCTAGATGTTCCATTCGTTCGAAGAATTTCCCTGTCGCGTGTGCTTCGTGCATCGCCCGCCACAAAAACATCTGCGTTTTCTTGTTCGATTCTCTACTGCGTGCTGCTTTCCATATTTCCTTTTTGCTAGGTGCCGTTCCGTTCTGGTCTTTGAGGGCGTATTTGACCCGTTCCAGGTTGTCCTCTGTGTCTCGTCTCTTCTTGACTCGAAGATTCCTTTTTAGCATCCTGTACGCAGATTTCTGGGTGACGTTCTTGAGGGGTACTCCGGTGAGGAGTGAGTTAGACTGTTCTGGAACTGGAAGTGGTTCAGGTATCCGACCTTCCGTGTTCATTTTTGCAGCGTTCTCTGCCAGCGCTCGGGCGCCTTTGATACCAGGGTGTCTCTCGCTGCGCTCTACTCGAAACTCGGTCCTCGCTGTGCGAGTTCGGAGCTGCGCCGATACGCTGCACATTAGGCTCCGTTCTTCCTCGGATAGTCGGTGCCATCCTTCATATTCGTTCTTCGCCAGGTTTATGGTCAGTTCCTTGGTCGCTGTTCTTGACTGGGTGTACACTGAGAGAGGCATGTCGTCGGGGGTAAGTTCGAGTACTCTTTGCAGTCCTAGCCCTACTATTGCTATCTCACATTCTATCTTCTCCGGGACTATGAGCCCGACGTTCCTTCGGTCGTCTGTCCTCAGCCATACCCCCACTCCCAGGTCGCTGAAATCATTTTTGTTAGATACAACCCACACTGCTCGTCCTGGGTCGCCTTCTCTGGTGCGCGATTGCGCTTTGTATTGTTCTGGGCCTCTTAACTCCGGACCTTTCGTAAAAATTCTGTACAGCTCGCCGGATTCGGTGACACTGCGTGGCTTCCCAGGTGTGTTTTCATTTAGGGGTGCGTCTTCCTCGACTGGCGATTGTCGGGGGTCCCATTTCTTGTCCAGGGCGTCGAGTATTGACGTGGCTCTTCTTTGGCATTCGCTGGGGTGTGGGCACTCGGTTGTCCTTCCTCCATTCGCTACTGCAAGCGCATTCTCGACTGTTCGGACGCCATGTACTACTTGGAGGCACCGGCTCTGTCTGTCATTCACACGCCGGTTCCTATCACGATTCCATCCCTGGTGAAGCCATACTGGCTGTTCCTTGAGGACTGCGGGGTCTATTCGCAGGCCGTCCATCATCAGGTTGTTTTCTCTTGCTACCTTAATCATCCGTCTCATGTCCCCTGGCAGGAGGAGTTTGTTAGTGTCCCACGTCTGTACGAAGATATTGACGAGTATGTTCTTGTCTACCGACTTGTAGGTACTCAGCGCTCTCATTCGCATGGCGTCTTCCATTACTGACGCCCATTTAGGCTTTGCGCCCTGTAGCCCTAGGAAATTTGCTAGGTGGACTAGATGTATCGCGTCGTTACGCATCTTAATATCAATGAGATTCTGCCCCCCTTCGTCTAGTGGGAGCTTAAGGGTCATTTTGTTTATCTTGGCCATCTTCCCTTCCCAGAAGAATTTTGCGGCCACCTTTTCGAAGCGTTTTTCTATTTCTCTAGGCATATCTTCGGCTGTCGCTAGGTATTGCGATCGTGATGCGGCATACGTTTGGAGGCCGACTCTCTTTCCACTGAGTGTCGGGTGAAGACGTTCGACTTGTGATAGTACGGTCATAGTCGCGTTCATTATTCCTCCCCACGGTGCGGTTGGGTCGAGCTCGTTTCCTATAAACGACCCTAGGGAGCGGGCGCTTTCGCCATCTTCGGCGACATGTATGGAGTCGGGGATAGGCTCGGGCATTTCGTTTGTTGTCCTTTCGTTCATTAGTTGAGAGCGGTGTTGTACTGTCCCGATTGGTATTATGACTGTTTTGCTTATGTTGAATTTTGCTCCTGATGCGGAGCACCATCGGTCAAGTATCTGCTTCAGGTCAGAGAATCTGTCTCCCGCGGACAGGTAGATGGTGGTGTCGTCAGCAAAGAGTGTTACGATGAGTCTTTCGGCGACCCCCGGGATTTTGTATCCCTCTAGTGATGAGTCTCGCAGCATGGCTGCTAGAGGTTCGATGGCTAGGTTGAAGAGTAAGCACGACAGTGGGTCTCCCTGTCTTACTCCTCTGGTGACTTGAAATCCCTTGCTCCGCTCGCCGTTGACTATGATGGTAGTTCGGGCGTTGCTGTACAATTGTTTTGTGAGTTCTATGAGTATCTTCGGAAGATTGGCTTCTTCCATTACCCTCCATAAATAGTCGTGCATTATCTTGTCGTAGGCTTTCTCTTGGTCCAGCAATACGATCATGCCGTTTTGCTCGGTCGCGTCCGCGTGGTATATCACGGACTTCGCTAGTTTGATTTGATCGATTATACTTCTTCCCTTCACGAAGCCTGCCTGGTCGGAATGTATCAGGCGCGGTGCTTTCTCTGCTAGTCTCGCTGCCCATGCTTTGGTCAGGATTTTGTAGTCTGTGTTTAGCAAGGTGATTGGTCTGTAGTTTGCCATTTCAGTTCGGTCACCCTTCTTATAGATGGGGCACATCCACCCGGACGCAAACGTCGACCCCTCCACGAGGCCATACTGTTCGATGTCGTTGTATAGGATTGTCATCGTTTTGACTATGTTAAACGTTGTAGCTTCCCTTTCGGTCCCCTTTGCTCTCTTCCATCTTCGGTTCCAGCTCTGGGGGATCTGGTACTGGAATCCATCGTCTCCGGCTCCGCTGGTGGGGCAAGAGCTCATCAGCGATTCTTCGGTTTCACTTTCCTTCGTGAGCATGTTTATCTGCTGTTGGTCCTCGTCGTCTAGCCGCTGTATTGAACTGCTTAGCACCTCTTCCATGTCCTGATGTCTGGCGTGCGTTTCGTTTATATCTTTCGTTTGCATTCCGTCGTGATGTTCGTCAAGCATCGACGCCATCTGTTTAGGGTGTCGAACATAGCGCGGTGGATTTGACCCCGCCTCTTTCAGAGACATGATCGGGTCTCGTGCTTTCTGACCTTTTATTAGTTTCGTGTAGTACTTGCTGTTGGTTTCGCCAAGTATCGTCTGGTTCGCCTGCGCTGCAGCTTTCTTCTCTTGATAGAGTTCGTCGCCAAGATTTGATATGCTTCCTTCTATTTGTGACGCTTTCTCTTGCTTTTCCTCCTCAGTGAAAGCCGTGCTGTTTAGCGTTTCGTCTAGTTTCTTTTTCAGGTCGGCAATTTTTGCTTTGGCTTTCGGGATTCTTCTTTTTGCCTCCTTCCTCATGCTATCCCTCCGGTCGGTTTTCCATTTCATCCATAAAGTCTGTGGATTTCGCTCCGCTGTTCGATTTGCCCCGGATGTAGCAAGCATCTCCTCAGTGAGTTTTGTTCCGGTGATATCCACCTCGCGGCTTATGGCTTCCGTTTTACATATGTAGGGGGGGATTGTATATCGACCGTGTCCTTGTTCAGGAGCTTCATGGTTTGTTATCTCGCATGAGACACGCTTATGGTCTGTTCCGATCCCGTCGACTCTTGTGCCGTCGATTTCCCAGCTGCGCGTCTGGGCGTACCGTGTTTTCTTTATGTAGATCCGGTCTATTCTTGACTGGCTCGGGGTTGTGGTCATCTGCGAGTACGTGAAGGCCGTCTTTCCTGGGTTTTCTTCTCGCCAGCCATCCACTAGGTTGCAGTCCGACACGAATTTTTGCATTGCTTCAACAGTTGTTCGTTCGTCTTCCCGTGTGGGTAGTCTGTCTATGGCCTCCTCGACCCTGTTGGCGTCGAAGCACGCGACGTCGGGTTTCCACGAAGGGTGTTCTTCGAAGAATTTCGTACACTCCTCCCAGTATTTTCTGTTCTCGTCTGCTCGGTTGGGTGCGTATCCCACCATGACTTTGAGGACATCTGATCCGTGCCATGGGGTCGATATTACGAACGCTCGTCCTGGTATGATTTCAATTTTTTTAATCCCGGTTATGTTCACTGTGGGCTTGTAGAATATCAGCGCCACTCCTTCCGCATTTCGTGCTCTCGTCCCTCGTGGCCGCGAGTATTCTATATGTATGGTATCCCCGAATTTAGCGATGATTTCGGCCACGTAGTCTTCTGTGTAGTGCGTTTCCTGGATGGCTAATATGCCTATCCGGTTGTTTCTCATTAGGTTCGGGATTTCATTTATCTTTTCAACGTTGAATCCGTCGTTCGTTTTTGTGGCTCTGCCTTTGATATTCAGCGAGGATATACGAATATGGGCCTTGGTACTAAGTTTGCCTTTCTTCTTGCGGCGGTGTCTCGCTCTCGGCTCATTTGCTAGAATGTCGACGTATTCTTCGTCGTTTTCCTCTTCGACTGGGTTAGTCCCCTCAAGGCTTGTGCCGAAGTCGGTGCCAACCCGTCGTCGAAGCCCATATCGATGGGGTCTGCTGAGGCTCGCTCTGGACGTTGAGGGAGTTATACTTGCAGGGGTAGCTCCCCGCCTAGAACGAGGTGGACCAGCGTTGGAGGTCGCATCTGTCGCGTTACTCGTGTTTGTTACATTGTGTTCTGCCATAGGTGTAAAGTGTTTATCCAGTCTCTCGAGGAAAGAATCCTCGGGCCTGGGCTCTATCTTCCTTCAATCCTCTTCGTCTATCCTCCAGAGGTCTGGTGTTCCTGCCTCCTCTCGCTGCTCTCTTTTCCGGACGGTTGCGGCGTGTCGTCGATATTGACGCGTCTTCTTTGCTCGTTCTCGTCGTTGTTCCTTTCTTTGTTCCTCTCTTTCTTTCTCCCTCTGCCATTTCCTTGCCCACCTTTTGTGTATCCTTGGGCGGCGTTTCGATGGGCTGTCCGCCGGTGGTAGGAAGCGGATCAATGGTTCGGTGGTGTGTGAAGGTTCGGTAGCTGGTGGCGGCGGGTGAAGATATGCGGGGGGCACTACTAGCGCCCCAAGTGTCCACTTTACTGGTCTCTCCTTTCGCTGCCTCGTCATGGTGTTTGGGCAGTGGCGCGGTTGTTGGTAGGAGTTTCGGTTGTCTTTGTTGTCGTTTCTTTGAGGTGCACGCATATGACACGGACAATCCTTTATTCATAAATATTGGTACGTAGAAAGTTACAGGGCGTTCTAGGTTTTACGGGATATTCATGGGCTACTCAGCATCGTGTATGGATCAAGGTGGTAGAGAGAAAGGTAAACAGGAGTCCATGCTCTTCTTGTCTCGTCGCGATAGTCTACTGGCGGCGACGGCTGGGGTCACCACCGCGTTCGGTAGTGGCGGCCCGCTTCTGTCTGCTTGGTCCTGCGCCGCGGTCAGTGTTCTGGCGGGAGGGGCGCGGGGCTGTGTCCTCGTCATTGATCGGTGCGAAGAGGGACTCGTCCCCTGCCGTATCCTGCTCTCTCCTGGAGCGTCGGGGCTCTTCGAGGCTCGAGCCTGAGCTTTGAACTGAGCTCTTGGTGGGGATGAGGCTCTTGAGCCTCGGTACAAAGCAGTGGCCAGTGGGGTGGTCGGTTGCGTAGCAGGTGACGCAGTAGAACTCATCTTCGATGATGGCGACTCCTGCCTCCAGGGACTGGTAGGGGAGGCTGCGTGCAAGGCGTGCGAGGCTGTCAAAAAGGGCCGGGCTCATGAAGGGTGGCTTGACGTATGCAAGGTGACGGTAGCTCGTGCTGACTCCTCGAGCGTGATTGCCGGCCATGACTATCGCCTTCAATTCAATGGAGGCGACAGTAGCGTCAACGACTTCATCGTCGGTGACGTCGTCGTCGAAGCGGTCTCGGTGGGTGGTGAGGAACTGTCGCATGGCGCTGTTGCGCTTCCAGGTCTTGGAGATGAGGAGTTCTCCAGCTCGGAGGTCCTCGTCGGAGTCATCGAAGGATAGGCCGGAGAGAGTCAGAATGTGCTCGGCGCACCGACGTGTGAAATCTACCACCCCGAAAGAGAGCTCCTGAGGGTGGATGAAGAGTTGTTTGTCGACAAGGAATTGGGAGTCCGCGGCAGACAACCGTGAGATGAGGATTCCCATCGCGGGGAGACTGCTCTCCTTGGGTTTAGACCAGTCGAAGGAGGGGGTGTTGTCAGGGGGAAGGTCGACGTCCATTTCGTCGCTATCATCGTCTCCTTCGGATAAGAGCCTGCTGTAGTCCACAGCTCGCTCGAATTTCGACTTGAAGGGGATAAGGAGGGCTTTGGATACGTCGATGCCAAAGTCTTTGGCGACGCGCCGGATCTGCTTGACGACATAGCCGACGTAGGTGGGTCGGTATCGGTTGCTGAACGGAAAGAGCATGATGGCGTGGGGGTCCCTCTGGGCAATCTTGGCGAAGAGAACAAGTTGTTCGTGGGCTACGTTCCTCTTGAATATGTTCTGTTTAGGCTGCCAGTTCGCCAGCCGGTTGCCCTCGACGTCGACCACGGGGGCGTAGTCTGGGTGGGCCCTGAGGAGGGTGGAGATGGCCAGAGCAGGCGCATTGCCTTCATCATCGTCGTAGCCGTCGTCGGCGAAGATGCCCAGGTCAAAGCTTTCGGGCTTGGTCTTCTTCGGGATACGCGGAAGGTCCTGTTTGGATTAGATATGGGTTGTATGTTTATTCGATGGGCTTACTTTGATGAGCATGGGCTTCGGCGCAGCCAGCGTTCCGATTGAGAGCGGCTCTCCGGAGTGTTCGCCAGGCTCAGCGTCCTCAGTTGCTTTGAGGAGCGCCGTCTCTCTGGTGAGTTTCCTGTGGGCTGTGGACCTCTTGACCTCCATCTCGGCGTCCTTCTTCAGCTGAAGGGCGACCGCTTCCTCGGCGTCAACTTCGACCTCCTCGCCGAAGTCGTTGACCATCGCGACAGGTTGGTGTCTGGCTCCCTTGCCTTTGGCTTTAGGGACGGGTTCGTCGGGAGCGTCAAGGTGGGCTTTGACCAGCTCTGCCTCGTCTTCGCTGCCTTCGTCCTTGTCGTTACGGGCGCGTCCCTTTCCTTTCTCCTTTGCGCTGGGACCTATATCTAGTCAGGACATTGCACATGCATCTACTCGTCCGGCGTACCCTTGGCTTCAGCTTTCTTCTCCGTGGTTGGCGCGGGCGTGTCCATCACATCGGCTTGCACATCTTGTGTGTTGGTTAGCGGTGTTATAAGGTGCGGTGCGGCGTTAGGTATTCACCTTCCACTCCGGATCCGGTGTCGTCGTTGTCCTTGGTCTGGGGCTGGTTCTCGATGTCTGCTTCGGTGGGGGTTATTTTGTTGCGTAGGTGCTATCGGGGTAGATCTTACCTTCATCCCCAGCTATGGTGGCATCGGGTTTGGGAGCGTCGTTCTTCGCTGCTTTGGAGGCGTCGTTCTCTTCAGCTCTCCTCATGGCTTCGACGTGCTCATCGAGGGTGGCTTTGATGCTCGCTTTCCTCTCCTCGATGGAGGGCAGCCCGATGCTCGGCCTAGCGCTGGTCGCGGTTGAGGACGCTGCCTGGGGTTGGAGGGAGGTGGCGCGGCGGCCCTTGGCGGTTGTGGTGGGGGGCGTCGCGTTAACCTCTGGATCTGCGGGAGCTGGGGTGGTCTTTTTCTTGGGCGCCATGGTGGTGGGTGGGGGGGAAATGAGAGAGCTCGCGTCTTGTCTGTACCATATAAGCGGGCCGTAATCGCTCTTTCATCGTCCTCGTGTAGGAATTTGACGCGTTTGGCACCGCGTGTGGTGATAATGTGAAGAGTGAGTGGATGTGGTGGGCGGAGGGATGAGGAGGGTGTTTCCTTTTCGGGATGATCGTTTCTCGTACTCGAGTCTCGATCAAAGCTACAAGTCTTGTGTCAGTCTTTTCGTCAGATAATATGTCTGCCGCGACGAATTGTATTTCATATTCCTTCATCGATTTCTTATCTTTTCAGCTGTTGTTGTTTCAAGTACGTATTCGCGGCCGGTTCTATCTAGCATGCATGCTTCGCGTGGTCTAAGGTCCTCTAAGAATCTCCGCATAGGCGCACTGCGCCTTTCTGTGATCTATACCCCCGCAAGTCATGCAGAGGACCGGGAGGTGCGCCTCTTCTTCGTCGTACCAGCCGTTCGGGGCGCGGACCTCCGCTTTGTTCAGGATGTCTAGGAATGTCGGTAGGAGGAGTGGGTCCCTGAAGGGGGACGTGAATTTCATCACAAAGTCGAACATTGTGTCAGGGTTACGTGGCGAGGGGTTGGCGGGGATAGGCAAGATCGTGAATGATTCCAGCGTGAGGCGGAGAATGTCCTGGGGGTTAACGTGTCTTGGGTATCTGTCGCGGTGGGCGAGGATAAAGTCGACGAAGTCGTCGTCTCGCTTGAGAGCTCCAGTCGTAAACCGAAGGATGAGGTGGGAGTCATATGGGGAATCAGTGAACGAGGTGTCCATGAGGACAGTGGTGATTTCATCGACTGGGGCATACGGGTCGTGGAACGCAATGTTCCAGTGATCATCCTTCGGGTCGAGGTACGCGTTCGTCTGGAGGAGCTGCGACTTCTCGACGGCCGTGAGGCCTGAGATGACGGCCATTGTGATGGGGAAATTGATGCGGACTTCGAGGCGATCGTTCGCGATTAGGGGCATGATCTCTATGCCTTCGCGGATCGCGACGGTCTGGGATATCGCGTGGGCAATCTCTTCTTTGAGGAGTGCGGGTGGGGTGTTTGTTTGAGAGCGGTCTAGCGCGTGAGCCAACAGGGTTGTCGTGCTCCATTCGCGATCTACTAGTTCGCGTTGTGCCGATTGGACGTTCATCCATTCCACACCAGGTGGGAGGTTGCGTGCGGGGAGTTTGGTAGTTGTTGTCATGTTAGGTGCGAGGTTGAGTGGCGGGTGAGGTGGTTGGTGAAAGGAATGGGGTCTTTGATCGTCCCTGCGTGAAGTCCAATTTATAGTTGTCGTCCACAGCGCGTTCTACGCGTCGTTTTGGTGATGTTTTTAGCTGGGAGTGTCCCGGGTGCTGTCGGAGGGGGGGGGGACTATGCGTGGTATGCGCTTTCGTTAGAAACCAGGACGCGGTATACCAGTGAGTGGCTCACGTGGTGGTACCGGGTCAAGGGCCCTGCCGAGGAAAGGAACTATATAGGCATGGTTCAGGCTTTGCCATGTCAGGGCCTCTTGACAGAATTTCTGAAGATCAAGAGTGAGCTGGCGGAAGGTCATGAGTAAAATGAGGCATACCCGGCGTTTTTGTGCGAGATCATGATCTCTCTGGAATATCCTCATACGTTTCAAAGCCACGACCTGCCCCTTATACATCGCCCGGAACACGTCACCAAACCCACCACCAAAGGTAGCATGCTCCTCCGAACGCGTCACTCCTTCAATGAACAGCTTTGATGGCAGCTTGTAGCAGTTCGCAGAGAGCTTCACAAGCAGTCGGCGAGCCTGCGCCCCTTCGGCAGGATCGTGCAGTAGGAATCCACGATCTAGGACCTGTAGTTAATGAACACCGGTTGGAATGCGAAACCAAGCAGACACTCACATCCTGTACGACGTTCAGAAAGCTCTGCGCCTCGTCGCCTTCGAGCGCAATGACTGCTTCGCGATCAACAACCGAAAGAGAAACGCGGTTGAGTATGCCCGCTATATCCGTCTCGTCAGCCTGTAGGGCGCGTCTCACACGAGGATCGTCGGACAGCCCTAGGACTGACGCGATCTAAGGCCAAAAAGTGAGAACAACGTCGATATTCACGTGTATAGAGGCTTACCTGCAGCAAACTCCCTCGATAGATGTGGCATCTTACTAGAGACGTAACCGCATCGAACGAACCTAGTGACTCTGCATATTCATTCAGAGTTTCGATGACACTGGAGTTGCTCTTCTGAGATAGCCACGACAGTAGAGAATTGAGAAGACAGACCTCAAATTAGCAGTCGTATTGTTGACCGGAGATACCTCCATCAGTAAGAGAGACATGAGGTTCTAAACCGCGTCAGCGGGCAATAGTAACTGATACCACAAACCAACGCATACGCACATGGTACAATGGCTTGAACGGGTTTCTTTGACCGGGTGATAGATGCTCCTCTATCTGAGTAAGACGCTGAGGAACTTCCGAGCTTTGCAAATACGAGTTGCCGTCTGTGTTCTCTGCACGCCTTACAAGAAAGACATGAGAATCATAAGACGGCGCCTTCTCTGAGCTATCCCCTGGCTCGTCCCAGTTATTGCTCGGGGAGAGGCTGGGGAATGGTAATGGACGGGAACGAGAGGGTCCAGGCTCTACACCTTCGCCGAAAGATACCGAGGGTGAGAAAGATACAGATGCTTTGCCACTTGAGTACGCCGACGAGTTAAAGGGCGATGGCTCGTATACGCTGGCAGCATATGACGGCGGTTCAACATCTCTGTCTACCTCATCCTGTTCGGGGCTGTGAGCCGACATTTGGAACGAGTGGATGGCAACGATAGAGCTTGTGTCTGGACTGTCCGATTCATCCGTAACTTCTGCAGAATGGATGGGTTGACCAAGGCCCTGCTTCTCCGGAGGATACTATACAAAACATGGTTTCAGCAAGCGTAGAAAGGGCGGGAGAAGAACACACCCGTGGGGTACTGCCCACCGAAGATGTGGCCCGAGGACGACATTCGTCCACCAAGGGAGAAGATTCAGTTATAACGGAGTCAACCCTCGAAGGCCGTTTCGTTATGTGAAGAAACTCAAGCAAACCCAAGACGCCCTTCCGTGCCTTGAGGCCTTTGCTTGAGCGTTTTCTCCGTGGTCCTCTTGGGGGAGCCGGGTGACTCTGAGATCCAGATGCTGTGCCAGAAAATGGTTGTGAAGTGGCCAGTGGACGGACATGTGGTGGTGGTATGTCCACATTCGGGTGGTCGTCCGGTGTTGGAATCGGGTCCCCGGAAGAGTCAGTCAAGCCAGGAATTGAGATGAAGTAGGAAGCGCCGGCCAAGTCCCTCCCGCCAGCAGCGTAGTACTGGGCCCAAGCTTGGACATTCGGGTCCTCATAGATGCCATCCGGATCGAACACATAGGACGGTGTTACGATGCGGCGCGACTGGTGGTCGACGTTGGAAGTGGACATTTAACAATCGACGTAGGAGGAAAGCATAGAAAAAGATGGACGTCAAGCGATAGATGCGGTGCCTGTGCGGTGCTTGAGTAAGTTGAGTTAGTTCACAAGGCTGGGAAGGGTCGCTTTGAATGCTGGACCATTCAGGGCAGCATCATTTGTTTCCATGATGATCACTATCATGGCAGTGCAAGTCGCGCGGCGCGGCGCGCCAATGCACTTCCAAGCTGTTGGCAGTGTTGCAAGTCAAAGTTTAAGTTCAAAATTCAGTGCAAGCCGCAGTGGCTGTGTTCCGACTGATCGAGCTTTTGCCAAATTGGGCTTTCAGCCGCTTTCCCCACCTTGCCCCCGAGCCCCGACCTGTAAGTAACTTACCTCTAGTCTCTACACCACTGCCTTTGTAAGAGCTTCGATGTGAAAGGTCGACACTCACTAGCGCCACTGCTGCAAGACACCTCATTAATATTGCGGATCCTTCCGGTAATACAGAATTCGTTCCCTCAGCGTCGTTTCTCCTCAATCAATCTACGCCTACACCACGATATTCCAGGGCCCAGGCCATGATTTTGTCTGTTTGGTCTAAATCTAGCGGTGACCGGTGACCTTCTGTAAGTAATAGACACGAAGTGCAGCTATTCAAGGTCTTATACCGGCTCAATACCGGCACAGTCCCGAAGTTGGGTTCCAATTCAGATATCCCCGCCACATTGACGCCACCTAATATTCTGGACACTGTCAGAACTTGTTCTGCAAGTTCTGAGCATATATTGGGCACACAGATTGTGCTGTAGTTCCTCCGAGAGCCGGCTCATTTTCGGATATGCGAAGCGGACCGGGAACCGGTCCTCCTCCTCTCGCCCATCCTCTCTGGTTCCTTTGGTCTCGTGGCCCGTGATTCGCTAATTGAAAAAGATGGGAGTAAGCCGGTTCAGTTATCGTCCCCCTTGGTGCTGCCATTCCCTGCCGAACTCCGAGGGGACATCAGGCTCCATAAAAGGCTTCATATCTCCTCTCCATCATCAATAATCCGCCATGGTCACCCAGAACCCATCCATCTACGATCCCGCCAAGGTCCTCAAGCATAACGAGTTCAAGATCTTGGCTCCCGGCGAGAAGACTGATAGCGATGCCAACATCGCCGCGTTCTACAACCCAGCCCACGAGATCCATCTTGTGCAGAAGCCCAAGCCCACCCCAGGACCGGGCCAGGTCTTATTGCACGTCCGAGCAACAGGTATCTGCGGGCAAGTCTGTTTACTGCTCTGATTGAACATCCACCTCAATCCGTCACTCTATCTCCTCAGAAGTGACGTTCATTTCTGGAAGCATGGCGGTATTGGATCTATGATCGTAACGGATGAGGTAGGTCCTTGTGTGCGCGTCGGTTCTTTGTATCATTCAATTGATTTGTTAGTGCGGATCAGGCCACGAGTCTGCCGGTGAGATTGTAGAGGTTGGCGAAGGCGTTACACAGTGGAAAGTCGGTAAGTCTGAATCTGTTGTTGCGCGTCTTGTTCTCACAATGTACAGGCGATCGCGTCGCAATGGAGGTCGGCATCCCTTGCTCCCAGCCCTCTTGCACGCCTTGTCGGACAGGCAGATACAATGGATGCCCCGATGTAGTCTTCTTCTCAACTCCCCCATACCATGGTGAGTAACTCCTCCGTTCCGATCTTGCCACCTCAGTCTTATCTTGCGCTAGGTACTCTGACCCGCTGGCACATTCACCCAGAACAATGGCTCCACCGACTCCCAGACAATGTTTCCTTCGAGGAAGGCGCTCTTTGCGAGCCTTTGGCCGTTGCATTGGCGGGGATAGACCGCGCTGGTCTTCGTCTCGGTGACCCGGTACTCATCTGGTTTGTGCTTCTGTGATTACGCGTGGACACTGCGCTGAAAGCCGTGTAGTGGCGCTGGTCCTATCGGTCTTGTGTCCCTCCTCGCTGCTCGTGCGGCAGGCGCAGAACCCATAGTCATAACCGACCTTTTCCAAAGCCGCCTCGATTTCGCGAAGAAGCTTGTTCCAAGTGTCAGAACAGTGCTCATAGAACGCGGTCTGTCACCTGAAGATCAAGCTGCAAAGATCAAGGAGGTTGCTGGTGAAGAGCTCAAGCTCTCGTTAGAATGTACTGGTGTAGAAAGCAGCATAAGTACCGCAATCTTCGTGAGCCATCTATCTCTTCTTCACACCTGACGGCAAAGCTCATCTTCAATCAGTCTGTTCAATTTGGCGGTCAAGTCTTCGTTATTGGTGTTGGCAAGAGCGAACAGAAGGTTAGCAAGATTCCATACGCGAAGCGATACGCACTGACCGTCCATTCCAGTTCCCATTCATGCACCTGAGTGCCAACGAAATAGACCTCAAGTTCCAATACCGATATGCTGACCAAGTAGGGAAACTCTCTTCTACATGATTCGCTTTCTCATATCTGCTTCTAGTACCCCAAAGCCATACGGCTTGTCGCTGGAGGTTTGATCAATCTTAAGCCTCTTGTCACCCACCGATTTGCGTTGGAGGATGCCATATCGGCGTTCCACGTTGCTGCTGATCCTGCTCAAGGCGCTATCAAGGTCCAGATACAAGATTGATTATTTGTTTGTGTATTGTTATGTGCAGAATGAACATAGAAGAAGTGAACTGTGATCCCAGTGAAATTGCCAAACTTATGCAATCGCGCTTGCACAAGTCGCGAGATAATTCCAATTCTGGGTTTGAACACCCCTTCCACCACTACTTACATCGTTACCTGTTGTTACTCTGACTGACAACCCGACAATGGCCAACATCGGCAGCGTATTTCTTGGCGACTCAAAGCGAATACGCGTGCTCTCTTCGACTTCGTCGTCGTCACCACCATCATCACCCCCACCGACTTCCCTCATGTCGGGCATGATGTCGGGTCTATCATCACCGCAGTTATCGAGCACATCGCCAGAGGCCACCGCCTCGACCTTTCCGGCAGAGCCCACGTATGACCTACCGCCGCCGCCGCCTCCAGCAGCCATTGCCCCAGAGCTGTCGCTCGAGCTACGATTGCGGTGGCTCGAGGCCATCGTCTTTGGCGTCAAGAAGGACAACAAAGGGAAAGGGAAAGCGCCCTCGAACCAGACCTTGCTACGCGCGGCCGATGGCCTGCAACGCAAACTGGACACAATCGTGGAGGGGAACGATGGGCTGAAGAAGTTCATGGGCCAATGTACGCGACCTCCGCCTCTTGCTCCCCTCAACTATTAACTGTCCTTCACAGACGACAAACACGCACACCTCCTCACGCCCTCATTCGCACTGGCTGGCCTCCTACCAGACTCTCCAGCACATCAGAACATGTCCCATGAAGCACTAGACGCCCTGATCACTGAGATGGAGAACGATATACGCGCGGCGGACCGCGACATGCAGGAGATAGAGGCGTTGCAGAAGAGAGGCGTAACAGGCGCAGGGAAACTAGCAAGTGAGTTAGCTAATTGTCATACGGTCTTCAAGGGTGCTCACCAGTCCTGCAGGTTACGAGCAGCTACAGCCGCGGCTGGAAGCGTTGATGCAGGCTCAGGACGAGGATCTTGCACATGCGGCTGCACTAGAAAACCGAATAGCGTCTATAATGGACCGCCACGCGACCCAGGTCAGTGATGCGCTTGCTCAGTTCGAGGCAGTAAGTGAATAATGTCTGGCAGATCGACGCCCTTTCGGAGCTTTTCGTAGCATGGGACGATACCCTCACGGACGCAGAAGATAAGGTCTCAAAAATGGAACGAGAACGAGCAGAAAGAAACAAGTTAGGACTTGAATAGTCCGTTCAGGCATCCTCTAGCAGTACACATGGGCGTGTAATTATTGGTATCACTTGATTTGACGGTGCTTTAGATTCTCAGATCTCTCAACAAAGGCTCTGTATATTGTAGTACATATTCCAGCCTGCAAGCCGAAAGGCCGCCCGAACTTCGACGGGCTTGGTTTGGCTTAACAGTTGTGTGCGCTACCTTCCTTTCTCTTACCGTCGTCCTCATGCTCAAATCCGACTTAGCTTTGCCTGTGATATAGGACATCGGCGTCCGAACCACTGAATGAGAATATGTGTCTTCAAGGTTCAGTGCGCCGCGCCACGAACTGCTGGTGCTTACACTATACGTATCGTTACTATGGCCGGCGCTTAGCCGTGTCAACGATTCATTGCTCCATGAGTTTCCCGGCTTGACCGTGTCTCAAAGTCCAGCGCTCAGCTTTCGCAATGCTTGAATATGTCCTCCACCATCATGTCGCCTCCTTCTCAGACCATGATGCATGATGGGCAGCGATTCATCGTTCTATGCCTACATATCTGTAGTCATTAAGACATGTAGATTTCAAGAGTCTATATCACCAAACAAGAAGCCAAACAGTCGTTCTCTCAAAGTTTACTCCTCCTCGTCGTCTTCCTCCTCCTCCTCGTCATCGTCGTCGTACACAGACAGACCAGTCATTTCCTCAACGAGGTAATGGGCATTGATCTTTGGTGAGGTGTGGTACGGCCGGCGACCCACCCAGATCATAAACGCCTCCATCTCTTCCTCGACGCTAGTACGAATAGCTCGCTTCGAGATCTGCGTCATGAGGTGGAAGATTCTGTCGTCGTACATCAACCTCTCGTTTGCCCTGTGGAAAGCCCAGAGGATTTCTCGCACTCTGGGGGAAAGGCTTGAGTTGATGAAACCGAGCTCTGAAAGACACTCACTCGTCAAGTCTCCGATCCATCATCTGCCAGTTCAAGGTGGAGTCCAGATGCCAAGTTGCGACGCATTCCTTGACGTCGGGTTCGGCTAGGACAATCTTGAGAGGCGGGCTGGGATTCGACTCCCCTGCCTCCGTCAAAACCTCCACAATCAGAGAATTGGCAAAATCTACGAATTCCGGTGACAGCACAAGGAGGATGACGAGATCTTTGGCGGGCGATAAAACCTCTTCAACAGAGGGTCCGTATGTGAGTCTTCTGACTGTGATAGAGTCAGGGATCTTTCCGCCAATGTCACTGTACGACAGGTTGTCGCAGAAACCACGCTTTTCCTTGACATTGAAATCGTCGATACTTTTGCAGAAATCGGGTATGTTGAAGTTTTTGTCCCATTTATATCTGAAAGTTGTCAGTAAGGGAAGTCATTCAAATGAATGGACGTCGACGTACTCGGGCGTGTCATCGTAGGCCATGGTTGCGAGGCCTTCTCCGTATGTGTTCTCCGCCCATAGCTGGTCATAAATACTGTGAAAGGTTGGGTGTAAGTAGCCTCAAATGGAGACCACTCGGGCACGTACACAATCTTTCCCTTCACTTCTTCTTCCCACAAAGCAACATGCCGCATCAGGAGAGAGAAGCCAGTCAGACAACTTCGTCCCAAAGGTTCGCTTGATCTTTGCATGTTACTTTCCAGCATCGCATGCGAGAAAACGGGACTTGGACTCTGCAAAGAAGGGAATTGCTTGTTGCGGTCGGGCCAGTAGAAAGTTCGGGAAGCGTGACCACGCTTGAGGTAATTCTGGATGCAGGCGTTAGTCCACTTGCGGGACTTCTCACTCAGTGGCTCCAAGGAGAGTGGCGCTGGGAGGAGGTCTTCGCCTCGCGAGACGAGGGCCATCTGCTTTGACGTCGAATATGTAGACAGAGAAGACAAGTAGGACGGCAAGATTCGCATCCCAAAGCCTTTGTTCGCGTATTTGAAAACACTGAAGTCAAAATGTGAGCAAGGTGGTCAAGTAGAACGAGTGACAGTCTTCACCGAGGATCTCGCGATGCCTTACGGTCTCCCAGATAATGCCCATTTACGATGTCCATAGTGAAAATTGTTGTCCCCGCTGTGTACGATTATCAGCGACGGCGCGATAGTATGAATTGGTCAACACACTCTCCAAGGCTCGGACGAAACGAGGGAGCATCCATGTCGTCGTTCCATCAAACCCAACGGCGCAGGGATCAAGATCAAAGTTCATCAGAACTTCCCTCGGGCTCTTGACGAGTTTCAAGACGATTTGGACGCGCTTCTTTGGCCAGGCAGAGTAGAACGTGATCGTCTGTGAGTTGCGCACGGCAAGGAATGGTGTGTTGGGCGGGAGGTTCTTCTGATAGATCTCCGCTACGTGCTTGATCTTGTCTTCAGCCTCGTGGACAGAAAGTCCATAGATATAGAGGTCTATGTCGGACGACAGCCATTCCTCCCGCTTATGCACTCCTTCGTTGGGTACCTGAGGAGTCAAGAGCGTCCCGAGAACAAGCCCGCCGGCCACGAAGACGTTATTCCAATCCAGACCCTGGAGAAGATTATCGGTCATCGCATCCCAGTTGGCATTGAAGGCGCTCTGCGATGCTTGCACGTATATATGGGGCTTGCGCTTCTCTCCAAGGAAAGTGAAGCCTGGAAGTGAAGACGCGTCCTCTTGTCTTTTAATGGATAAAGCCGCGGGGCTGCCGGACGACAGCACTTCCGAGTACTCTTCGGTGAGGACGAGGCGGAGGTCATCGAGCCCAACAAGTCCGTAAGTCCACGACCGAGCGTCTCCCGAGTTCAAGGCGGCTTTGCGCGAAAGCAGCCGGAGGTGGTGCTCGTTCTGTATGATCCTAGGGCGCGCCGTTAGCAAAGAAGGCAAAGCGACGCGTGGGACAGTACCATTCGTCCTCGTCCTCGATCAACTCCTCTTCGTGCTCAACCTTGGCTTTCTTTTTCTTGCGCTCCCCGTCATCACTTGCTTCTGCGTCCTCTCCTGATCGCGTGGGCAACCCAACCTGTCTAACGGCGAATGGCAGGCGTTTCCACGTCCAAACGCGTCGGGCGTCATTGGCTTTGACGGCCTTTCTTTTGAGAAGTTCCTGCATGTTCTCAACGGCCGTGTGAGGGCTCTGCCCATTGGTACCGAGCGGCGCACTGAAATCAACGCCAAAGATATCCAGAGAGTCGCTTTGCTTGCGCGCCTCGGCCTCTGCCTTGCGCCAAGACTCAATCTGGAGGCGAACCGCGGCTATTCCCATACCATACGCATCTCCTACACGATACTGCTGTTGAAGAAGCGCGCGCAACTCCTCCGAAGAGGCAGTGCCGACTATTGGCCTACCATGGTAGCGAACTGGGCGCGCGTTTTTGACCATGACGCTGCTAAGTGCAATATTTAATGTAGGAAAGTCCGTTGAGCGCGAATCCAACAGAGTCGATGGAGTGCATACCGTTTGGTTTAGTGTATCTGAGAGAGCAGACAGAAAAGGTTGTACTGAGAAAGGCTGGGAAAAAGGCTGGAGATGAAGGTAATTGAAGAAGAGACGGAGACACGTGTGATTGTTACAACTGTCAAGAGTCGCCGCTACGTACATACATATTACGTCTGGTATAAGGGCAATGGTATAGAGCATTGAAACATAATGCGACGCGCAAGCACGAATGAAGACATTGGTCGATCTTGGAACCCTGGAAACCAGCAGCTCATTACGTTGTCTGAGGATTGACATACATTCTCGGCTGGAAGTATTCGGATTGACTAGACTGGGAGTAGACGATATCGGTGGCGTAGTCAAAGTTCATATGCCGCTGTTCGACAACGTCACTTTGGTGATATCCGGAGTGCACCCTAGTGTTATCCTCGTACGGACTTGGAAAGTCACCCTCTATGGAGAACGATCGTCAGCGTGTCGCGTAATTAGTAGGCTTTTGAGCATACCAGGATAGGTCTCGCCTTGAAATGGAGCACGGCGAGCCTGCTGATCATCCGTAGACACTGCTGGGCGACTCGGAGGTGGCGGTAGTGCCCCATTACTACACTCATAGTTCTTGCGATCGCATGGTCCACAAGGACTGTCGAAGAGCATCTTGATGAGGGTGAAAAACGTATACAAACGCGATATGCTTACTAGTCCTCGTCACATCGAACCTTATCGCGTCTATCGGGGCGGTCAAACCAAATGCAAGTGTTGGAGCCGATCAACATATACCTGCAGTGAAAGCAGGCCTTGTACATCATCTAAGCGAATGAGGCTACAATGCAAGGTTGAACACGCGTACCTGCTTCATTCGCGTCCCTGGGCCGCCTCGGCGCTTCTCGTTTTCGACGCACTCTTGGCCGCTCTGCGAACACTGTCGACAAGGCCTCTCCTCGCCACATTTCTTGTTACTCAGGCGGCACGCGTCACAACGGAGTTTGGTTGATTTGGGACCTCTCTCTCCTTCAACGCACTGCTTTTTCTTTGCAATGCAGCGCGTACACGGTCTCTCTGAGTCGCACTGAGAAGATTGTCAGTCACCGACCACCAATCGATCTGCTTAGGTATTACCTTCTTGTTGTCTCTGCGGCAAGACTGGCAGGCCAGCTTAACTCGATCGCCATAGGGCAGTTGATAGGAGTCTTCACGTCGATGTCGTACCTTCGATGAAATGGACGCCTGACGGGCATCGATACACTCCTGGTTCATATCCTCGCAATTTCGACATCGACGGTCCACTCCGCGTTGACATTTAACCCGTGCCTTTCGACACGCAACGCATCCAATGTTGCACTCATCCTGGATCCCCTTCTTGAGGCAAACATCGCAAGGCCTGAAGAATCTTAGCAATAGCGGAAAAGAAGACCCAGAGGGACCTACTCTCCCTGGTTGCACTTGACCTTATCCCGTCTGATTGGAGCAGTTTAGCGCGAGATGAATAGGGAAGAGTCCGGACAGTATCACCCACCGGCAACCCGAGCATGCCTATAAGTGGATCACGATCGAAATCAGTGTGGCGGCAATAAATACAGCTGTTGTAAGTTCACCAATCCAGTCTTGGGAAGTTGGGCAGCCTTTGTCACCGCCAAAGCGTGCTGTAGTGCTGCGTGAGTAGCGGCTCCGTCCATGTTCGGATTCATGGTCGAAGTTCAGAAACAAGCGAGTCCAATGTCCTATTTTGGAAGAATGCTCTGGTCTGCATTATCATCATTATGCTGTATCGCTTGTGGTCGTCGGGCAGAGCCACGGGACCTATTCATTTCATGTCAATTCATTTTAGTACATACAGATGCGACATAGATAACAGCAACTAAATATTCAGAAACGTCATGAATTCGAATCGTTGCAGGCTCTGTTGTGGGTACTTCAACTCCCAGCACACAAATTGCCCTTGGAGACCTCTGTCCAAAATGTTATCAATGATATGAGAGTACGGTTGAGGATTATTGGAGGTGACAGTGAAACCCTTCTCCGACCTATGTCGAAATTCCACAGCCGATTCGAAGCCAATCCTCCACAGGTCCGCCTCAGAGCGCGTTTTCATCTCTCTGTCCGGGACATACTGCACCACTATGACAAGCGGGTAGTTAGAATTCTCAGGGAATTGCTGCAGGTACTGAGTCTTGGTTTTACTGAGCCAGGTTCGCTGGTAGAATAGATTGGTCATGACCCGATGACGCAGGTATGCAAGGTCTTGATCAGACAGCGGTGGCGTTTTGAAAGCTGGAAGAGGAGGTGAGCTATTGCGCCTGACGAGTGAAGACCAGTACCTCTTCTCCGGTCCTGGATCTGAGCACACTTTTCGCGATGACCGCCTTCCCAAGCGATTTTCTGGCATTCGATAGAGCAAAACAGGGCTAACCGACATCCCGTACACTCCTTGGAGCTCTGGTTGACGCACTAAAAGTAAGACTGTCAAGTATGCAGATACTCGATTGAAGGGACTGGAACGCACCTTTGACCTCGAGCAGGGACGAGCAGATAGTGGAATACCAACTCGTTTCAGATTATTGAGATCCTTCTCAATCTCTTCGATGCACTTGCGCGCCGACAAGCAGGAGTCCCAGAGCAACGTGCTGTCAGATGTGTGTTGGAGGTTTCGCCGCCTCAGCCGTCTGCAAGCCTTGGCGGCTAGGTGGAAAACGGATCGGTGAATGAGACTGACTTGCACGGTCTCAAAGAACCCCGTCACCACTTCAACGACAGGCGCCCCCGGGTTCGGTAGCTCGGCGGAAATAATTGAGATGACCTCGAAGGCATGACGTTCCAAGGATTCAACCATAGCCTCGGGATAGCCGCCACTGATCCCTGGACGCTCGAAGTTCCAGAAGTACGAGATGCAAACTTGGAGGCACCGCCGTTGGTTGGACTCTATGACCTTCCATCCCACTTCGTTGCCATCACTGGGAGTCAAAATGAGACGTTCAAGATAGAGGAAGATCAACGAAATGATCCTGTGATTATGCAGTTCATCATTGAAGCTGTCAGAACCCGCTGACATGACAAGCATCATCTCCAGGGTGTTGACAGTGATACCCAGAGGATCCTTGATGTCTAGAAAGCCTAGACGAGTAGAGATAGCCTGGCGGATACTGGTGAGACGTTCGGGCTCTATCCCAGTGAGAATGTCGCGACCACGAAGCTGCCGCAACATCGAGTCACGGCCGTCAGATTTTGTCAAATCGGTCATGACGCTCATTGAGTTCGCAAGCATCCATCCCAATCGATTGTCGCCATCATCATACTCTCCTAGAAGAGACTGGATCCATAGGTGGCAGAAGCAGTACGCTACCTCATAGAGACATCCAGCCATGACTGAGACGAGGTAGGGTGCCATGACGTCGGTCAATTTGAGCATTGCGAACAGCGTATTGTGGATGTGCTCCGGTGCGCGTGAGTCTATAGATTGACGCGATGCCTCCGACGAATCGAGGACGTATGCTCGTATGAAAAAGCACATCCACTGGCAGAGCAGCGGCCAGTCGCGTTTTAGGGCAGGTATAGATCCTGCATCCATAAGTACGCTACGCGCTGCAAGCGAGGTTCGCAATGCCGCCATGCATCGGTGGGTAATGGAGATTTGGTCAAAGTTCGACTCTGCACGCGCGTGATACTGGGAGTATCCAGCGTCTACGGCTTCCGTAGCATGATGTTTGATCCCAGAGAGGATGGACAAGAAGTGACTGGGTCGAATCTGAGGTCTCTTTGCCAATTCCTCGATGTCCGAGATTGAACCTCCTGCGGCTAAGATCTGGTTACGTATGAGGAGATATTGACAGGAAGGCGCATCCTCCTTTACCTGCGTTCGCTGCATGAGTCCGAATGGTTAGTCGCAACTTGAGGTCATTCGCAGGTCGTGGTCAAAGTAGAAGGTGATGCACTGGTTACATCGCGATAAGCTTAGTGACCGGTCCGACTCCGAGTGTTGCTTGATGGTCAGGTCTGTACAATATCTGTCCAGAAGACTGGAGCTATGCGGAGGAGGTGACTGCGAGGCTCAGCCTTGGGCTTTTTGTTATAAGTATGCATTTGTGATAAGATATAAGGGAGCTATAGGTACATATATTCATGACGATCGCGAGTAGATGGGCTGTGTAGTACAACGTACATTCAATCCGTTCAGACTTGTTTACACGGTTTGTTCATGAACAAACGCTATGCATCCCAATCGTCTTCGTGAGTAGCCACGCGATCGGACTTTGCAGCTCTAAATTCGGAAGGAAAGGTCACCGCCGACCATTGCTCCGGAGACCTTGTCCTCCCAGACACGACTCTGGATAAGATCAAGGTTGGAGCAATTCCCTGTTGATGAAATTAGAAACGAGGGCCGACGATATCAGAGTCAAACTTACAGTGATACCGTTGAGTATTGCTCCAGAGTAGTACGTTCCCCATCTCGCGCTGACGAAGCTCAGCATCACATGTAGGACCAACATCAGAGCATAAATGAAAGCGCTCTCCACAACAATCTCCAGGACGCCCCGATACGACTTGAGGGAAATACTCATGCGCACAATGCGGGTGATGATGGCACCTGTACAGTAGAGCGTTGTGGCCAAGGACAGACAGAAGTAAGTCACACTGAATATGCTGTAGATCCCTGTTACAGTGCGGTATGGCTCGACCTTGGAGTTGGAAGCAGCATTGGTACCGATGGTGGCCAACAGAAGCGCTGGAAGACGCCGTTAAATAGGCACAGGAAGATACACAGAACCCGGACACGAACCAAATTCGGCAAAGGCAAGAAATACGGGAAGTATCACAATTCGTTTACTTTTGCACCAGACGACATAGCAACGCCATATCTGCAATGGCAAGGAAGAGGTAGTCAATCTCTCGACTTGCATTCCAGATGATTGATCAGAAGACGTACCATAATCACATCGGCGATGACAATGTTGATTCCTGTGACAGCCTCAGCGTAAATTTCTCGCCACTTCGATACACCATTGGAATCTTGGCAAAGGTAGTCGCCGTCGTTTCCGTGAGGCCCGAAGACATCGGCGGTACTATGCCATCTTATGATGAAATCGCTAGTTGCGAGGCAGTACATGACTGCTATTGCAACAGTCATCACCCCACTCGAACGCGCGCCCCGCTGGATCTGCTTTTTGTGAGCAGAAAAGACGTTTGTGGCTGTGGAGATGGTCTGCATGTAGTGAACTTGGATAGTTCGATAGAGGAGACATACGTCGTAGATGGACGAAGCTTTGAGCAATGGCTTGTAGAAAGATCACGGTATATATGCCTGTCAATGAGATGAGAACACGACATCAAGGTAACAGGGATCAAGCTTCAAGCTTCAAGAGCCTCACCTTCCATAAATGTGGACGCAAGCGCACTGTTGACAAACGTGGCACGTTCACGCGAACAGTCGTATTGAGACATTGCTGTTGACAGTAAAGAGGAGAAATAGAGGGTGCCAAGTGTTAGCTGTATGCGAGTCTGCATGGCAGTGCATGCGGGAGACTAAATGGGATTCGCTTCAAGGTCAAGTAGGGTCTGATACTTATCATTTGCTCCGAGATGAGCAGGATGGTCGGCAGATAATCTGGTAAGATTGAGGGTGGGAGGATGAACGATGAGGCCCGGACTGGTAAGCAGTACGCAGGACCAACTGGGTTGCTGATAAGGTAGAACGGCTTATTGAATCAATTATTCAATCCCAACCTTCATGCTCTAAGCCGCAACCATCTGATTTTCAAGGGAAGCACCACTATCATGGCCTGATGGTCTAGTAGTATGATTCCTTGTTAGGGTTGCACAACTGTCTCGAGGAGGTCCCGGGTTCAATTCCCGGTCAGGCCCATTCGTTTTGCACCCTCGATCGACGTGTACAGTGCGGCGCATTTTGAATAGGGTGGCGCAGTAAACCTCCGGGGGGTGTTACTAACGGTATCGATACCGACCCTCCATTTGGCATAGGTTTCGAAACCGTTACTAACGGTTTCGGTACCGACACGTGATCGTTCCACGTGATGGGCGCGCCGCCCTCCCGCCTCGATCCCGCTCATCTCCCGCTTGCCCCGCGGTGCTGCAGACAGCACGTGAATTCATCACGTGCCGGTATCGAAACCTACCTCCCGACCGGTGGGGGTTTCGATCAGGCTCCTAAACCATCCGTCGCTGGCGCTCGATTTAATTACTGTGGCAAAGACGAAAGTTGAATATCGAATATTGATTTCTTGAGTTGTCCGAGAAAGGCAATTTGATGAGCCAATGAGAAGACAAGAAGTGGGGGTGAATCGAGCGCCAGGACGGCTGGCACAAACCCGTCGGCAAGGTTTGGCAGTGTCAACCTGCCGTGGTTCATCATCCCCGCTGTCCCGTCCTTACCACCGTTTCATATAATCAAAATCTTGTATTTGAGTTGAATAATGGGTGTTGGGGATTTTTTGGAGGCTCGACGATTCGCACAAAGACGAGGAAGCAAACGTTGGCGTTCGGACTTTGAATTTTGCTGACAGCTGCCGATTGTCTGCCGACGGGTTTGTGCCAGCCGTCCTGGCGCTCGATACCCTCTCACTTCTCTTCTTCTCATTGGCTCTCAAAATTCCCTTTTTTGGACAGATTCAAAATCTCGTTTCATTTGCCATAGTATTGTATCGAGCGCCAGCGACGGTCGGTTTAGGAGCCTGGGTTTCGATACCGTATCAATACCGTTAAAAACCGCAGTAAACCCGAGGTGTATCGAAACCTAGGGTTTACTGCGCCACCCTAATTTTGAAGTTCGTGAGTCGTGACGAACTGTTCGTCTGGAGTCTCAGTCTGGAGTCTGGAGTCTCTGGATAGGGCTGTGGAAAAAAGTCCTGGGGGGTGTAAGTTACCGATTTTTACCTGCCCCGCCGGGAGACTCTGGACTCTGGATTGTCATATACTTCGCATGTACTATTCTGAGGGCGAGGTTCGAACCATGTTTCATTTTCTCAGAATTCTTTCCCTCTTCACCGACGTTTCGCCGTTGATAACACCTGTTAATATTACATATGTATTCTTGAAGGATCAATGCAGCGGGATGATAAATTACAGTATGTACAGACAGCAAGCAGACAACAAGAAGATACACGTTCCAGATAGATATCAGTTCTTACAAGCACAATTCCGCCCCCGCCAAATTTCATATGGCATTACCACATCGCGGACATGTATACGCCTCCACTTCCTCGACCGTCGCATCTGCCCACAGGATTGGAGGGAGTTTCTTCTTCTTGGGTGGCACCGTGAGCATGACAACAGGTGCGCTGGGGCCAATGTCGAGATTTTTCTTGTGTTTCTTCTTCGCCGACACCGCGATCTCCACTTCCGCCTCCTCCTCGTCGTCCTCCTCTGCAAAGGCAGGATCACCCAAAGCCCTGAGGACCTCCGTACGCGCCTCTGTCACCTCGCGGATGTTGCCCACTATCCCGAAGCGTCCGCCGCGGACGATTGGCTGCCCAGCGGCGGCGAGGACCTCTGAGGGGATCCCTGTAAGGAGTTCCTTCTTGAACGCCGCGCGTTTCATATTCGACGACGAGGAGAGCACGCGTTGGATGGATAGCGAGTCCACGAAGGGCGTATTCTTCCTCCGTTTACGATGAGGCAGAGGCGGCGAGTTTTCCGGGCTGAAAGCGGTCGAGGCGGGGGAGAGGCAGCGGGTGTGCCACCAGTGCATGCAGGAGGCGTTCGGACACAGATGCATCTCCTCGCACGGGTGGTACGCGCCACACCTCCGCGTCTCCCGCTTCCGCTTCCCGGCTGGCTTGTCATCCTCAACCGCATCCGATACGCAGAGAAACGGCAGCGGTTTCGGCCGCACACAGCGCATGCCGCGCTCGTAGTCGTAGCGTGTCCAGAAGGTGCCGCGGGCGATGCGCAAAGGCGAGCGATCGAGCTCCTCGTACCGCGTCACGGAGACGACGCCGTCGATCGTGGCGTGGTGGATGATGTCCAGGTGGTCGGAGAAGATGCGCTCGTAGGCGCAGAACGACACCGACGAGGACGAGGGCAGCGAGGACGCGTACGCTTTGACCAAGCCGGACAGATCCGCGGGCGAGTAGTACCACTGCACGAGCAGCCACACGTTCGCGGAATCCGACGACGGCGAGCGGATGCCGCGCACTTTGGCGACCCAGAAGTCGGAGAGGGAGGGTTGGGCGGGGTCGGGCGGGAGGACGCGGACGCTGGGAGGGGTGGTTGGTTACTTGCATCCGTTCAAGGCAAGCACTCACCAGTCTCCTCGGTGCACCTCATGGCTCACCGCATCCGTGTCGGTCACCACAAACCTGCCGTACGAGTCCCACGACTGGAACTCCTCCTCCGTCGGCGCCCCATCCGCCCGCATCTCCCGGTATTCCCTCGTACTGGCGTAGCTGGTCTTGCTGTGCGACTTGGGCTTGGGCGTTATCCGTGTCCGTGTCTTCTTGCGGGGCGACATGATAGCGGCTGGCCAGTTACGAGATTAGGCTCAATCGGAGCCGAGCATGTGCGCTCGAGTCTGCTCTTTCGTCGTGGTAGCACTTTGACATCTGCGGCGGTCAGGGTCACAGCTGCTTGGTCACTTCACATCCAATCAATGCATAATTCTGCCCGTGTCTAGTTTTACTACTATACAATTTTATATTGTCCTTCCAACCATTAGAGATCTCGTTTACTGAAAACCAGAAATCAGTCAACGGACGAACGGGGAGGCAATCAACTCACAGTGATAACAGTGGGCTTCTCGCGGCCAAGGAACTCTTTGAGCTTGCTCAGCTCCAGAGCAACATCAATCAGCCCCTTGAGACCCTCCGCGGCTTCCTTGCTCAGCGCCTCCTTGCCAGCCTCAGCTGCGAGGTACCTCTCGACGTACATCCTAACCGTGGCACCCTGGCTTCCAGTTCCACTCAACCTGAACACCACTCGCGACCCATCCGAGAACGTGATGACCTGGCCCTGGTTCTTGGACACGCTCTTGTCGATGGGATCGGTGTACGCAAAGTTGTACATCCCCGACACGGTGTACTTCTCGCCCGTCGACGCGGAGGTGTGCGTGGTGTCGGTCAAGGAGCCAGAGTCGAGAGCCTTGTTGAGGTGCGCGACCATCTCGCCAGCACCCTCCGAAGGAACCTCTTCGTAGTCGTATCGGCTGAAGAACGAGCGGCCGTAAGTCTCGTAGAAGGACTCGAGGATGTCGTTGATGCCAACAAGCTTGTTCGGCGAGTCGCGGTTAGCAGCCGCGATGATGTTCAACCAGGCTAATTCGAGTCTTGATTAGTGAAAGTACGAACTCAAAGTATCGTTGACGTACCCACGACGGCCCACAGACCATCCTTCTCACGAATGTGGTCCGAGCCGGTACCGAAAGACTCCTCGCCACAGATCGAGAGGCGCCCAGCATCCATCAAGTTTCCGAAGAACTTCCATCCTGGCAGGAAACGTGCGTCAGAATCACCTCCAATCAGTTTCCCAAAATCGACACGAACCAGTTGGTACCTCAAAGTACTCCAATCCCTTCTTCTGGGCGACAAGATCGATGGCCTTGCTGGTGGGCATACTCCTAGCCAGGCCCTTGACACCGCCCTGCTTCTTGAAGTATGGAATAACATGGGCCCAGTGCGCGATGACGGCAACAGAGTCGGAAGGCGTAACGAACGCGCCCTTTCCGTAGATCATGTTTCGATCACCGTCGCCATCGCTCGCAGCACCAAACTCGATACCGTTCTTCTCGACGGCGTCAACAAGAGTGTGGGCGTAGGTCAAGTTGGGATCGGGGTGTCCTCCTCCAAAATCGGGGAGGGGAACGCAGTTCTGGACGGATGAGGGGGGAAGGCCCAGAGCGTCAACGAAGATCTTGGACGCGTAAGGGCCGGTGACACCGTGCAAGCCATCGAACAGGACGCGATAATCATTTGTGTGGGAAGACAGGAAGCTCTTGATGAGGGGGAAGTCGAAGATGTCCTCCAAGAGAACGAGGTAGTCCGCGACAGAGTCGATGATGGACACCGCCGAAGGACCGTAGGTGAACTCTCCGATTTTGCCTAGATCGACCTGATTGAGAGAGAGATCGTGAGTGTTAGACCAAAGAGGCAAGCTAGTCCGCGCTCACTGGCGTGTCCTCGATGATCTTGTAGCTGGAGATGGTCTTGGTTATCTCGAAGATCTTGTCGGTGACACTCTCGGGGGCGGGACCGCCGTTGGAGACGTTGTACTTGATGCCAAAGTCGTTGTTGGGACCACCCGGGTTGTGACTGGCAGTCAGGAGGATGCCGCCGTACGCCTTGTACTTGCGGATAACGTTGGACGCAGCCGGGGTGGACAGGATGCCGTCCTTTCCGACGATGAACTTTGCGACGCCGTTGGCAGAACCGATCTTGAGGATCACCTGGACGGCCTCTGGCGAGAAGTAGCGGCCGTCACCGCCGATGACGAGGGTGGCGCCCTTGGCGTTGATGGAGTCGAAGATGGACTGCACAAAGTTCTCTGTGTAGTGCTGCGGGGGCGTCGATGTCCAGCGAGGATATAATCACGCGTACTGGGCTCACCTCCTGCTGGAAGACCTTGACCCTGGACTGGTGTCAGTGGTGGTATGGCCAGGCGCTGTAATAGGCCCACCTCTTCCTCAGGCCGGACGTGCCCGGCTTTTGGCCCTCAAAGGGCTTGGTCGCGATTTCTTTGACAGCAAAAGACATGGTAGAGCAGAGCAAGAGGCGTGCTGGGCGACGGCACTGCCAGGCAATAAATAGTGACGTCAAGCCACGTGCGGCGTATGGCGGCTGGCTCTCCCTCTGTGTCCTTGCTTGTCCCGGGTTGTATTGCAATGGACTTTGCAGCAGGCCCCCAGGCCTCTCTCGACCTCACCCATGTCTTATGTAAGCCCACTCGTCCTACCCAGAACTCCCATGTCAACGGCCTTCTAGACGATGAATCGTCCACGTCCTCGCTTTTCCTGGCGCTGATGACGCTCAGCCCAATCCTGCTCATGGTATGCGCCGTCGAGCATACCGCATCCCACCCTCTCATCGCCATGCCCCGCAGCCCGCGTATGCAGCACTCGCCGTCCAGACGCGCGAACTCACCATCATCGTCATGTGGGCCGGCCAATTCGCCTGCGAAGGCCTCAACTGGATCGTGAAGCGGATCGTCAAGCAGGACAGACCCATCGGTGCGTTGCGATCAGTACTTCCGCCACAAGACTGACATGGTTCAGCGAGCAGAGTCCATTGGGAACGGCTATGGCTTTCCATCGTCCCATAGCCAGTACATGGGCTACTTTGCGTCGTTTCTTATATGCCACATGTTCTTCCGACATCGATTCGTCTCTACCGGGCATCGCCTACTCGACGCGACGTGGCGCGCAACCGTGTACGCTGGGATCTCAGCTTGGGCCGGTCTAGTCGCGTATTCAAGGTGGCTATAGACCACACTCGTTCTCTGCGCCGAACTCAAGCCTACCTAGGTACCGTCTTGGCTACCACAACCCCCACCAGATCGGCTGGGGGCTCGCAATCGGCGTCTTCCTCGGTCTGTCTCTCTATGCCGTTGCGGAATACCTCCCTCGGCGCTACCCACACTCCGTCTTTGGTAAGGTCAAATTATTCCTCATCGAAAATCCCGTCTCTACGTGGCTTCAAATACGCGACGGCTGGGATGTCTGGGCGGATGGTGGTCGCGGTGAAGAATGGGAGAGATGGAGGGCTGAATGGGAAAAGCGCCATTCATCCCCTTCGAACAAGAAAGAGTAATCAATCCCTGTGCTCGTTATACTCTGTGTATAGTGATGAGTATCGCGATCCCCATCTTCGGACCATCTACCGAACAAAAGACCTCCTGCCAAGCTGTCGCTACACAACTTGCTTGTCCGCTGTTCGTCGCTGTTGCCAGCTTGACTCGGAACAATTCAGGGAAGGGGCAGGTTCTCCATTCTAGGGCATGCCGACTCTCTGAACGTGTACAAATTGTGCAATTTCTGCCAGAAGGTGCGTCGATTCGACTGCGGAAGAACCCTTTGTAGGTCTCTGACTTGTCTCAAAGGCTCTTCTTCTTACCGTACACATGCTCTACATACAGCTACAAAGGTCAAAAGAAACATTGCACCAAGTACGGTAAGGCATCAAAACACCGAACTGCCCAGCTATCTCAATGGCCGAGACGCATGGACTATCCACACGCATGCGCAAGGCTACATTTTTATGATTCTATTATCAAGTCATCATGATCAAAGGTCGTGGCGCCTAATCACAGAATTGGAGTGGCCGAAGTCCTTGGTATGAGACTCCTCTCGTCAGATTATCGGGAGGCTGTTGGAGGCTGTAGCTCGGAGTCTCGGACGTCCTGGTTGGAGCAGGTCGGAGCGTACTCGTTGCCTCTCGTTGCGGCGAAATCGCACTGTCGCAGCATGTCAAACCGGCAAGGCCTCGGCACACAATAGATCGTTCCAAAAAGAAAGACATCAATCAGGGATGGTCTGATTGCCAGAACAATGGCCAGGGTTGCGTTTGAGCTTTTAAAGGAGAAATTGGGCTCCTTGTTCGCACCAAGGTCTCTCCTTCCCTTCCTTACGACCACTGTCATCTCCTCTTGGTAGACTGCCCCTCCTTTTCGCCGCCCATTTACACACATCTATTGCTGGTCAACACCGCCCCCCTCACTCACTGCTCACTACCAATTGGAATCAAGATGCTGTCCCTCACCTCTCTTTTTGTGGTCCTCCCTGTCCTCGTCAACGCGGGCTTCCACGACGCCCTCCCCCCTTCCACTCACCACCGGAAACTCGCTCGTAACTCCCAGTCCTCCAAGCGCTCAAAGAACACGACATATGAGATCGATGTCATGTACCAGGGCGAGGACTTCCTCAAGTGCGCAGTCTCCCCTTCTCCTATGTTCAGCGCTCATCTTCTCCGCAGCGACTGGGACTTCTTCTCTTCGTCCGACCCGACCAACGGGAACGTCAACTACCTCACCAAGAAGCAGGCTGTGTCGGCGGACCTTGCCTATGTTCAGGACGACGGGTCCACTATCCTTCGGGTGGATAACACCACGACGTTGACTGGGTCCAACCCGATGCGTGATTCGTGCGTTCGGATTTGTCTTTCATCGGGCTTCCGAGACTTGACTTGTGATATGATATTTCCAGTGTTCGCATCACTTCGCAGAAGACGTTCAATGGGGGTTTGTTCATTGCGGACTTTTACTCTATGCCCCATGGTTGTGCGACATGGCCGGCTTACTGGTACGTCCTATCGATTTAGTCCCATGGATGGATGGATGGATGGATGCTGATGGTCGATGTATAGGACTGTCGGACCTAACTGGCCTGCAGGTGGCGAGATCGACATCATCGAGGGCGTTAACCTCGGAAGCACGAACCAGTTGACCCTACACACCAGCGAAGGCTGCACACTGGATGCCTCATCACTGAGGTCCGACATTTCGTCCATTTCGTCTATCCTCGGCACCCAGTGCGCGACCCTCAACGGAGACAACTCTGGATGCGCGTTCACCGTATCCGACGAGCGCTCCTACGGCTCTGGGTTCAACGACGAGGCGGGAGGTGTGTATGCCACCCTGTGGGACAGCACCGGCATCAGCATGTGGTTCTTCTCCCGCTGCGACATCCCCGACGACATCGAGGCGCAGAACCCCGACCCGACCAGCTGGGGAACCCCCGTCGCCAGCTTCCCCTTCGATGACTGCTCCGCGGACCACTTCTACGACCACTCCATAGTCATCGACACCACCCTCTGCGGTGACTGGGCTGGTTCGTCTTTCTCAAACGACGGCTGCCCCGGAACCTGTGCGGATTATGTTAAGGATCCGTCCAACTTTGCCAGTGAGCCTTCCAACAAAACATCATATTTCTGCCTTGTATACTCATCATACCTTCCATAGCCGCCCAGTGGGACATCAACTACATTGCTGTCTATCAGTCCTCATGAAACGATTGACGCCCCCCTCATATATTTCTTACTCATGCTCGCTGTATCATACATACTCACAGTCGTTAGCCCGGATGCTAGCATCCCCCTCACACACACCTACTCACGTTGACGTGCTGGTTTTGGTGTTACACTTACTGTATACTTTGGATTCACGATTTCAATTTTCTTTTTTGGTACTTATCTACGGTGGTCGTATTATCAGGTATAACAGTATAACAAAGAAATAGAGTTTCTTATGCACAACGCAATTCTTGCCGGCGTCGTTGTCTCTTCTTGAGCGGGTGAGCGGGGTTCTGGAGGGCACTGGCGGGGCATCACTGTTCCGTGGAAGCGATCGACATGATATCGATCGGATTGATACGGCGTGCAACCTTATAGCCGATGATCTCCTTCCATTTCGCGGCGCGCCTCTCCTCTCTGTATCTCCTTGGTGACCTCAATCTCGGGCTTCCGCTTCGCATTGTCTGGCCAAGCATATTTTCTGAGGCTCTGAGCGTGTTACATGTCCGACCTTGCCCGACTCTGGATCAGCGTTACCTGCAGCAGCGCCCCCACGAGCGTCCCATGATGCCCTTCAAACGACACGTCTCCCTTGGACTGCCGAGCCCTCAGCGTTGCCATGTAACTTACCAGGAATCATGAATGCTATAAGTATAGTACCAGCGGACGCGGTCGTCTGTATCGGTTGATCCCATCCTCAGTGCTGGCCACAGTTGCAAGCTGGTCTTGTCCCCTCCTTTCCGAGTCGTATTCCTCCATCTCAAGATGCTGCGCATCATCGCTTTCTTCCTTATGGTCTCTTTCTCAGTCGGCGCGGTTCCTACTCCTCGAACGCCCACGCCGCGCTTGTCAAAAGTTCGAGTTAAGGGTGGAGTGTCGCCTCTTGATATGGATCCATTCAAGTACAGGCCGCTAAACATAACTAAACGGATACGCTACGCTACGGACGATACGACAGCCGACGATGGCCCTGATACGACACAGAACCCCGACGGTAGCAGCGAAGCCAGCTCGTATCAACTGGTTGATATGTTTCAAGGAAAAGACTTCTATTCGTGAGTTTGCTGTTGGTTGCTGAAAGCACCGCCTGAGTCTAGCGCCACAGGTGGGATTTTTTCGACTACCCCGACCCGACCAATGGAAACGTCCTCTTCCAGAATCTGGACGCCGCTCGTGCTCAAAAGCTTGCATATGTCGATGATGATGAGGCTTTCTGGATGACTGTTGACGACCAGACTCACTTGAGTGAGAACCAGTACAGAAACTCGTGCGTGAAGTCTCTTTTTTTGTGTAAGAGCTCTTTTGACGACATACGTACCTGTAGAACTCGTATCAGCTCTCCGAAGACATACAACGACGGCCTGTTCATTGCAGACATCGCACTGATGCCCTATGGTTGCTCTGTATGGCCAGCTTGGTGGCAAGAGGAGTGCGAAAACGCACAAAATGACACGAACCGCTAAATCTACGTAAAGTTAGATGCCGAAAACGATGGTCAATTAGGATTTTTGTAAATATGTATTTTTGGGGGAGAAAACGCGTTTCGAGGTAATTTTGGCGGGGAAGTGGTCCGGGAGAGTCCAGAATCTTGTAGACAGACCCCTATTATCCAGGGGGGTTGGGGGGGTCCCGAGGCGATTAGAGCAGTGGTTGTCGAGTTATTGAGCCTCGACGAAAGATATGTTGGAGGAGTTTCCTAAAAAGGAGCGCCACTTTTGGCAGAGGTTAGTATCGCCGATCAACGAAACGCACTCCTCTTGCTTGGTGGTAATGCGCTCTTCTTGCATGTCAGTATTCATTCTTTGGATCTGATGTCTACTACAGGACTGTTGGGGGAGACTGGCCGAATAAAGGTAAGGTGCTGTTCGTTCACGACCAGCATGTCAACTAAGACAGCGTCCGTCTTTGTAGGAGAGATAGACGTCCTTGAAGGCGTCAACAACAACATGGTCAATCAATACACCTACCATACAGGCAGCAGCTGTATGCTCGACGACACTCAGAAGATGTCGGCGAATATCCTCAGCACTCAGTGTAACCAAGGCGGCTGTGGAATGACCGACCCATCAAAAGCTTCATTCGGAAAAGGATTCAATGATGGCGGAGGAGGTGTATTCGCTCATCGGCGGGACTCTACCGGAATCGCCATCTGGTTCTTCCCTCGAGATGAGATTCCCGACGACCTCAATTCAAAGATGCCCGACCCGTCGAAATGGCCGACACCCGCCTCTTACCTTGCGAATGGCGACAAGTGCGATGTTCCAGGTAGCTTTGTTGACCATGTGTTGACCTTTGATGTTACTCTCTGTGGGGACTGGGCGGGTGATCCGAATAACTACAAGAGTGCGGGGTGTGGTGATTCGTGCGCTGCCACTGTGATGGATCCATCGAACTATTCAAGTGAGTATCTTTCAAGTTGACTTGGATGAAGAAGTGCTGCTGACTCTTTTTGGGATGTGTAGATGCCAAGTGGAAAGTCAATTATGTTGCTACATATTCCATTGGCTGAGGGACATCGGCACGATGTTTGGCCCTTGTAATAGAATGCCTCTTTTGTTGACATTTTTTCTTGGAAGGCCCAATTCTTCCGTCAGTAAGGATGGCTCAACTGATGAGCTGATTACTCGTATGTACATGTGCCGGTGCTAGTGTGGCGCATCCGCTCAATAAGTTATCGCGCCTAGCTGGTCGTGACATCTTGACGTACATCGTACTACTTAGCTTTGATATGCACAAACTGCATCTGTATACTAAGCAGTCATGTTCATATACTTTCCGACAGCGCATCGCCCAGTTGGACCAAGGCGGATCAGCGGTACTTTCCCTTTTTGAACAAAGGTCGCTGTGATCGATGATGGTGTTGTAGCACGTGGAAAAGGTTCCTGCCGTACGTCCACCACGGAGCGCTGCGCGTCGGATCACTATCATTCTACCACGACACGCTATACCCGACAATGGCAGGCCCGACGCTAGACAAAGCCCTGGATGCGCTGAAGATTGACGACGCCGACTCGACGCCAACTTCTGTGGCGAAACCCGTGGATGCGCCTGCGGACGACGAGAACCCATGGGAGGACTCGTCGCCGCCGTTACGGCCCAACAGGCTGAAGACACCCGATCCAGCGACACTGGACGAGAACATACACGGCCTGGAGGGCAAGAGCGACGACGAGGATATCATTACACGACGAGTGTCCGCCGACAAGGAACGGGAGATTCTCGCAGAGTTTGATCCCGTGTTGACTGAAGGCCAGGCTGGAGATGTATGGGCCGACTCGGTCAGGGATAAGGAGAAGGAGCCTCTGCCGCCCACCCCCGAGTCACCCTCACCGACAGCGCCGCCCTCCGAGCTGCCTTCATCATCATCTCAGCCGCCGCAAACATCTATTCCCTCCTCCTCCTCGTCATCCTCTCCATTCACCAACATTGCCGCTCTTGCTCGCACATTTAGCATCCCAAAGCACAAACGGATAGTCAGCGTCGATGCGGCCGCGGCAGTACCCAGTCCACGGACACTCAGTGGCTTTGCGGAGCAGCAGGCCGCACCGTCAGTTCCACCTCCAAGCTCTTCATTACGGCATGAAGCAGTTGTGAACAAGATGGAAGAGGTAGAAGAGGCATCCAGATCAGAAGAAGGCCCCAGCAGGAATGAAGCACATCCACAGAGCAGCGGAGACCCATCTTTCGATTTCCAGAATTTCCTGGACCAGATGAAGACACGATCTGCGGAGCCTGTGAGCAAATACTTGAAATCGTGAGTCTTGTTCAAGTCTCCGGTTATTGTCTGCTTAGAACACATTAGCTTCCTGACGAACTTTTCGAAACGAATCTTCACCGTAGCCGACCAGATAAAGATTATCAACGACTTTATGGTTTTCATTGCGAAACAAATGCGCGAGGTCGATATATGGCGGGACGCGTCTGATGCCGAATTTGACAACGCGATGGAGGGCATGGAGAAACTGGTCATGAATCAGCTATATCAATAGTAGGGCATGCCGCTCTCAGCATCTGCATTGTGGCTTACAGTCTCCAGCACTTTCACCCCTGCCATTGCGCAAACAACGCGTCGTGGTTCAATAACGGCCGACGATCTCGAGAGAGATCGTGTTCTTTCACAGCGGATCATGCTATTTCGCTGGATAGAACCTCGTCACCTTGATCTACCCTCTGGAGGTGGGAACGTGGACGGCTTCTTAGCGTTCGCGCAACAAGAGCTGCTCAAGGTTAACTCGTACAAAGCACCCCGCGATAAGCTTATATGCATCCTGAATTGCTGTAAGGTGATATTCGGGCTTATTCGACATCTGCAGTCGGTTTCACCACCATCCACAACATCTCCCCCATCATCTGCATCCTCCCCCAAGCCGCCCCCTGAAATGGTCACCGCCGGTGCAGACGAATTCCTCCCATTTCTCATATACGTCGTTGTGAAGTGCAACCCTCCCCACCTTCTTTCCAACATCAATTTTATTACCCGCTTCCGAAGCCCGGACCGGATGGGAGGCGAGGGCATGTACTACCTGAGCAGTCTAGAGGCTGCCGTTGGATGGATCGAAAGCCTGAGCGATTGGAGTGAAGGAGGGAAGAGCGGCCTTACGATAAGTAAGGAAGAGTTCGAGAAGAACGTGGGAAAGGCCATTAGAGACATGGAGGAGAGCTCCCCATTACTGACTTCTAATACGGCGACGACGTCCACGTCAGCGACTCCGTCACGCTCAACTACGCCAAATCCGTCACTTTCAAGACCTTTCACACCTGATGCGCTGTCTCTTCCTGCAGTGGAGCGTTTACTGCAGAAGACCGGTAGTGCGATTGGGCGAATGTTCAATGAGGTTGTTGATGGCGTTGATGGCGCCTTCGATTCACGGCCAGCGCCTCCTCAGGTGAACAATGCTACTAGACCTCCCACGACCGGGAGGACTACTGGGACTGGCTTGAGGGAGAACGCTCAGGCCGGTGGTGGCCGGCCGCACTCCTTTGGCGGACTACAAACCCCATCTAATACCGTTCCCCCGACTGGATACCAGACGCCTTACCAGCCCCGTGTCAGGCGGGTCTCACCGTCCCCATCGTTCGAAACTCCATCGCGGTCGTCGTCTCTGGCGTTCAATCAGCCTGACCAAGAAATCGGAGCTGCCACCCCTTCGTCGCGCCAGCCGTACCGCAACCCGCAGCCAGATTTCGCACAATACCCAGGACAGGCGGCGTTCCATCCTCCACCACAGCAGGATCTCGATTTGGGAGAGGAAGAGACCGCTGCTAAGATGGACACACTATTGCAGATATTCCCGGGCATGGATCGTGAGATTGTCGAGATGGTACTCGACGCGAATGGTGGTAATGTTGAGCGGAGTTTGGAGGGGTTGTTGGAGATGAGTGTAGGCGCGTAGAGTATCTTATGTTGGGATACATAGTGGAATCTGGATGCTTGATTTTGGATTAAATAAGTCGATCGAGAGTCCTAATTAGCCGACGATTGGTAGTCTAGTCTTGGTCTAGTCCCAACGTCGATAGTTAGCAAGTGAATCTCGAGCACTACTTGCGAAAGGCGCTCATGCTTCGTCAGTTCTGCAATGCTGTGTGTGTGTCACTGTTGAACGTTGAATGCTCACTAAATGTTAGAGGTCGCGTCTGATACTTTATCAGCACCCATCAGAGCTATTTTGACATTGTCTATACGAAACACTGCTGAAAACTATTCGGTCCTCGCCATTTCTTTTCTTCAAATCCACTCTCGTTACTTTCGTCTTCCGTGCCTATACTAACCTTCATCGTCCGACCGCCTTTCCACCCAATGATCGATCCTGGCGCAACAGTGAGCGCACGACATCCTTGCTTGAGCATGTCTCTCATCATGTTGTGCTCGCATGCCATGCTCGCGAGAAACTTGGACTGCATTTCTGCCGAGGCAAGGTCTGGCTGGAATCCACCCGAGTCGTTTCCCGGCAACGCTAGACTTGGAAGAGGCGGTGGCGCATACTCGGCCGGAAGAAGGTTAAGCATCGAGTCGCAGAATATGGGGCATACGGCGCCATTGATACTATCCACCAATCGCCAATGACACGCTGGATTCTTAAACTGTGACGACTCCTGGACATGCACCCAGGGAGGATTGACATTTCCGATCTCAGCGAGCAACTTTCCAGTCGCCCTATTCTTGAACACGAAGGCATCTCCTCGAGGAAGAACAAACCACTCGTGATTCGAGTTGCGAGGGTCCCACTGCGACGCGTTGACGTGGAGAGCTCCCCACACGTCGAGGGTATACCATTTCGTTTCCGATAGAACAAGAACGAGCAGGAATGCATCGGTGCTGCAGCTCTCCTGAGTGTTGTAGACGAATTGCCATTCCCCAGCCAAGGCACGGACTGTTTGAGTAAAGACATTAGGCCTCTGCGGGTCCTCGTGGTGGAGAGACATGTATCGCTGTGAGTGTACGTTCTGTAGGAGGAACCGTCTACGGGATGGGTTGAAGGATAGAGATGGCCTGCCCTGTGGTGATACAGACACAGGAAAACGAGCGAGGTACCAGAGCTGACTCCGTCGTGCTGTGTTGGACTGGAGGTGGGTGCAGTGCAAACAGTCGCACTCAAATCTTGCTGGGCATCTCCCGTCGAACACAGACTCCGTGGATGAGGCGACGTTCCGAATTACACAACAGGTCCTTCTATGGTTATCGTCAGAAAGATAGAATGAATTGGGATGAACACGCTGTACGTACCCGTCTACCTGTGCAGCATGGAAAATCCATGACCGGTTCGGACTAGCCCATTCACAGCCAGGCCGAGGCAACACTTGGGTCCCCTCGGTTGCAGTTCCGCACCACAAATCCAACAGCATTCCGGTGGCCATATTTCGAATCCCATACTGTATGTTTGGTTGTCCGTGGACTCGGTAGATCAGGAAGAGTTGCGTATGCGCAGGTCCCGAACGCAGCGTTGAGAGAAAGGTGTGCCCGTCTACACCATTCTTCTCTATTTCAATAGCTCGCATGTCACTGACATTCTGGATTGTGTAGATGCCTGTCGGAATCTCGAGTATATGAGTTGATACGGGGAATGTGGTTGGAGCCTCCGAAGATCCAGGAGTCTGATTACACTCAAGTCAACGCCAATCTCCCATAGAACGAGTGGACTATTTCACTAGACGTACAGAGGGAGTCGATGTCGATGCCGATGGCGAAAGATTATTTGTGCGTGCAAGGATTTCGTCAATCCCAACCCGTACAGTGGACATAGATTTGAGCTAAATCCAGAGTTCTCTTGAGTTCAATTATCTCTATCTATCACTGGGCAGAAAATACTGGCCTGGAAGATGTTGAAGGCGTGTTCAAGTCGGCGCTCAAGGACAGCGACGGAAGCAGATATGTCACTCCTGAAAATTATCTTCTTGACGCCTCTCAGTGCTGCCTGCTTCTGCGTAAATTTAAGAATGTCGTCCATGGTGCTAAATAGCCGATTGGCAATTGCGATTCGCGGATGCGTCGGATGTTAATGATGAGAGCACGTACCTGGTTAGCTGCGCCAAGTCCTTCTGCAAACTTTCAGCAGAGCTTGCTTCAACACCTTCAGATGATTGCGCGACCGCGAGCACAATATCGGCAGCCCTCGTCGCGATATGACTGAGAGCATCGTTGTTCGCACGTATATCCTACAACGACACAGAGTCGTCTCGGGAGAACCAAGCAGTTGATCATCCACTCACAGATGTGATTTTCAATATCGTTATACCCACGGTCGCAATGTACTTGACACACGGAAGTCCAGAGACCGCTTCACAGACGTCCTGAAGACCTCGAAGTGCTGCTATATCGGGTGTGGGTGAGGAATTGCTACTAGAGCCAAGATCGGTGGCCAGATTCGTTCCATCGTCGAAAATCTGACTTATGGCGGCCTCCTTAGTACTAGAATGTCTGGCCCCAGGATGCAACGCTCCCTTGACAGATGAATAACCTAACGTCGAAGAAGACGATGCAGCAGAGCGATCGGAAGGTAGCGACATGATACGCCCACTGCAGGTATCTTGTCTCTCGTGAGGGTGTGAAGAGAGAATGGCGATGATGGTAAGTTAGCACTTCGCATCTTTGATGTTTGTCAGGGTATTCAATCTGTGACGTGTCACTTCCTGAGGTGTTGACAATTGAAGACTTGGAAGTAGTTGTACAAGCGGCGCACGCTTGCAAATGTTAGTAAATAGTCCCGCGGGTGTGCGTCTCGGATGTTTGAGGCGAGTAGTGGTACCTGAGTGGCACTGTGGCAGTAGTAGTCTCGTTTCACTGTGGCAGTGCCAAGTGGGCACGACCGCCGCCGGCGTCGGTGATCGCCCAAAAAGGACAGCCTTGAGCATGTGTTGAAATTGCATTCGAATCTGCCAGTCCACTTAGCACTACTCTATGATGCCCCTCTACATGTCAGTGCTCGATAACTTATGTGCTGTATTCTATGAGGCATAGTGACAAGTCCGTTCTTGCTTGCTTCGCGACGTCGGTGACGCGCGCTGGAAATCATAGAAGCAGCTTCTCTTTCAGAAAGCGCAAGCAGTGCTACCATTCCCGCCGTCTACATGTCGATACTTATGTTTGCAGCTTGTTAACAAGGCTTGTTGTCCTCTGTTCCAACACAGATGGGGACCAGAGTCGCGTCTGGTTTGACATCTTGTCCGTCGTTATTTTGACATTGTCTAAGCAAAACACTCCTCGAAACTATCTGGCCCTCGCCATCTCTTTTCACCGAACCTGCTCTCGTCATTTTCGTCGTCCGTACCTACACTAACCTTGATCGTCCGACCGCCCTTCCATCCAATGATTGATCCTGGTGCGACAGTGAGCGCGCGACATCCTAACTTGAGCATATCCCTTATCATGTTATGTTCGCAAGTCAAGCTCGCGAGGAACTTTGCCTGCATCTCTGGCGAGGCGAGGACCGGCTGAAATGCGCCCGAATTGTATCCCGGTAAGACTGGAAACAAAGGAGTCGACGACGCATACTCGGGCGGCAGAACGGTGAGCATCGAGTCGCAGACTATGGGACAAACAGCGCCGTTGGTGCTGTCCACCAATCGCCAATGACATGCTGGATCTTGGAAATGCGACGACTCCTGGGCGTGCACCCAAGGAGGATTGACATCTCCGATCTCAGCAAGCAGCTTCCCCGTCATCCTATTCTTGAAAACAAATGTATCTTCCCGGGGAAGAGCAAACCATTGGTGATGCAAGCTGCGCGGGTCCCACTTCGACGCATTGATGTGGTGAGTATCGCCCCACACGTCAAGGGTGTACCATTTCGTTGGTGATAGAACAAGGGCAAGCAGAAATGCATCGGTGCTGCAATTTTCCTCCGTGTTGTAGACGAACTGCCATTCCCCAGCCGATGCACGGTCGGTTTGAGTGAAGACGTTGGGGTCCTGCGGGTCCTCGTGGTGGAGGGACATGTAACGATGCGAATGTACGTTCTGTAGGAAGAAGCGCCGACGAGAAGGTGTGTAGGATAGAGATGCCCTGCCCTGTGGTGATACAGACACAGGATAACGAGTCAGGTACCAGAGCTGACTCCGTTGCGCTGTGTTGTACTGTAGGTAGGTGCAATGCAAACAGTTGCAATCGTGTCTCGCCGGACATGTCGCGTCGAACACCGATCTCGTTGATGAAGCAGCATTCCGGATTATACAACAGGTTTTTCTAAGTCACCATTTGAACGTTAGAGAAAAACTCCACTGATCGGACATCCTGCACGTACCCGTCTGCCTGTGCAGCATGGAAGGTCCAAGACTGATTTGGACCACCCCATTCACATCCAGGCCAGGGAACCACCTGAGTCCCTGGGGCTGCATATCCTTGCCACAAATCCAACAGCATTCCGGTGGCCATGTTTCGAATCCCATACTGTATATTGAGCTCCCCGTGAATTCGGTAAATCAAGAAGAGTTGTGTATGCGCAGCGCCCGATGCCAACGGCGAAAGGAACGCGTGCCCGCCTGCATTCTTCTCCGTTTCAATAGCCCGCATGTCCCTGACACTCTGGATTGTGTAGATCCCTGTCGGAATTTCGAGAATGGATGTCGATACCGAGAATGCCGTCGGAGGTTCAGGGGTCTGGTGAAAGTCAAGTCAACGCCAACTCCCTAGGAGCAGTTGGATGGACATACAGAGGGTGTTGACGCCGGTGGCGAAAGGGTATCTGTGCGTGCAAGGATTTCGTCGATCCCGACCCGTACGGAGGACATAGACTTGAGCTACATCCAAGGTTTCTTTAGTTTCCATGAGCGCTCAGACTGGGTAAGAAATACTGACGTGAAAGATGTCGAAGGCGTGTTCAAGTTGGCGCTCGAGGAAAGCGACAGAACTGGAAATATCGTTTCGGAAGATCATCTTCTTGACGCCTCTCAGTGCTGCCTGCTTTTGCGTAAATTTGAGAACCTCGTCCATGGTGCTGAATGATTGACAATTTAAATCGCAAATGCGTCGTATGGTACTAGCAGGATCACGTACCTGGTTAACTGTGCCAGGTCCTTCTGCAAACTCTCAGCAGAGCTGGCCTCAAAACCTTCACATGATTGTGCCACTGTGAGCGCAATGTCGGCAGCCCTCATCGCGATATGATTTAAGGCGTCCTTGTTCGCACGTACTTCCTACACGACACGTCGTCTCAAAAGTGTTGAGCAGTTGTTTAGACACTCACAGATGTGATTTTCAAGATCGTTATCCCCACGGTCGCGATGTACTTGACGCACGGGAGTCCAGAGATCGCTTCGCATACGTCCTGGAGACCTTGAAGTACTGCTAAATCGAGTATGGGTGAGGAGTTGTTACTACCGTCGAGATCGATGGCAAGGCTGGTCCCATCGTCGAAGATCTGGCTTGTTGCGGTGGCTTTGGAACGTCTGGTTCCGGTATGCATCGTTGCCTTGACAGTCGAGTAGCCCAGAGTCGAAGACGATGCTGCAGCGGAACGATGGGGATGAAGCAACAGCATACTACCACGGCCACTACCTAGGGTGTGAAGAGGTGAGAAGAGAGGTAATTCACGTCATGTTTGTCCGCAATTTACGACGTCTCATGAAGCGAGCGCTGGGCGAATGATGGCTTCTCAAAAATCTGTTTCAAACCTGCAGCTGTCGCCGTGATTGCCGAGCGCCCTGCTGCCAGGCAGACTTCCAGACCCAAAAAACAACAACTGACAGCCGTAAGAAGTTCAGCGTCGAGATGTAGGGCACGCGCGGCACACGGTTATAGAGGTTGGTATGGTTGGTGAGTATGAGTTAGTCGAGTGGAAAGGGGAAGAACCGTGTAAAACACGCAGGCGCACATTAGCGTGCATCGCAATCGGCGACCGGTGATTTCCCACCAAGAGACAAAACGACCGCCGACTGTCTTTTGGTCTGCCTGGAGGAGACTAGGACAGGACAAGCTAGGGACAAGTTTCACATAGAGCGCGAAAGTCTGAGGCCATGTACTATGAGTTCAATGAACACTCATTGAACCATGGCCCCATCTCAAAGCTTGTGTGTGGCTGCTCGGTGGGTGCCCACCGGATCCGCGGCTGTCAGAGGTCGACGCGATGGTAGGAGTTTGGGAGTGTATACAAGGCTTCAAACAAAAGATACACCTCATCGTCCAATAGAATTGTGGCGGAGCTACTCCTCAATCGATGAAGGAAAGTAGAATACGTCTTCTGGGTCGTAGATAGACTTCAGGCTCTGTAGCGACGGATAATGCTCTCTGTAGTACAGATGTTGCCCTGGACGCTGCATTTAGTTTTGATAACTAGTTGTTCTGCGGCATGAACTCACAGTTTTCGAGCCTGTCCTCTATGTAGTTGGTATAGGCGCTAAGACACGAGCTGTGAACATAGGGAATCATATATAGGCAATCACATACCCATAATCCCAATTTGCGGGCATCAAGTTGATGATACTCGACGCCATACCTGCATTTGTGAGTACGATGATAACAGTATGCATACATTCCCCTACCGCTGATGAATGTGAAGCCCGTTTTGGGAAACGGGGGAAGAGTACTCGAACCATAGAGCTGCATGGTGAATCGCGAGCTTCGATGAGCAAAGGCGGTGCTATTCAAGGGCACTCGATTGATGGCAGAGTTGCTCCCTCCGTACAGTTCCACTTCGACGAACCAGAACTATACAATGCCATCAATACTTGTACGCAACCCCGGTATGCAATAGACACTTACAACAGGTGCATAGAACCCGACTGTAGCAAGATACGTGACAAACGATAGCATGGCTGCGTATGTCATCGGTTCTGCCTCAGGCGTCATGAGAGACTTCGCGTAGAAGGTGTCCGTGTTGTCTGGTGCACTGGTGTCCAAGGAGGGAAACGAAAGAGCGTCGAACGTGTCGATCCAATTCCCAGTGAAGAACGTTACGTTGCTCGGTTTTGGTAACTTGCCTAGGAATGGCTCCAGCGTGGCATTGAAGTCGGCGACAGGACCAAAGTACCCAGCAATATACTCGAGGGTAACTGTACCGAATTTGGAGCCTTGGAAGAAGTCGAGCTGGGTGCCTAACTCTGACGGTATCCCGCTGTCTACGAACTTTTGGAAAGCAGATAAGGTCTCAGTCGCTTTCAAGATACCCATATCTGCCCATGTGTAAGTCGCAAAAACACCAGTGTCGGGAACCTGGTGCGTGGAGACGGTGATCAATGTGGTGATACCGAAAGATGAAGCAGAGCCGCGCAAGGCCTAGAGATTGAGAGTTGAGTGGAGAGTCATGCCACAAAAAGTGTGTGCTCACCCAGAAGAGATCTGGATTCTGCGTCTTGGACGCAGTGGTGATTGTACCATTTGCAAGGACCACTTCGACGGCAACAACAGCGTCCAGCGTTAAGCCCCACATTCTGGAAGTGAAACCATATCCACCAAAGGCTAGTCACGTTTACATCAGTGTGGCCACAGCATTCATACGAAAGACCACACCTGAATGACCACCCAGACCAACATACGTACACCGACCATGAGGTATAGCACGACCATACTCATTTAGCGCGAGCGCAACATCTCCCAACCTATTTCCAACGCCCAGGACGGCACTATTGTCAGCTTCGTTGACGGAAATACTGGTGAATGAGCCGAGGTCGATGACCAGCGCCCCGTTTTTCCCGCCCAGGCTGTTAGCAATGTAGCTATGCTAAAATTGCGAAACGACCATTTCAAGTTTGTTGACCGCTGGAAACGATAAGACTCACTCCGCCACTTCTAGCGACAACGTTGAGGCCTTCATCAATTCCCGCGAGAAGAGAAGCCGCGACTTGCTCTGTAGTCGTGGGGTATGCAACTGCAATGGGTCTGTAGTCGAAGCGTAGATTGTCTGGAAAGTCCGGAATAGAGGTTAGTGATCAACGACAGACTCGGAGGAGTGTTAGGGCAACAGACAAGGTTGAGAGGCATTCGCATAGCTCGGGTCATTGGGAAACACGGCTTTGACGCCCGCTCCGTCCAGATCGCTGCAAAGCTTGGAGCATTCTTGACCAAAGACGAACCCGACTTGGAGGAGGAAGAACGCCAGCGAAAGCATGATGGGGTTCGAGTAGGGACGCGTTGTTCCTGCCCAGATGAGTACTCCCTTATGAATCTTTTTCGTTGATGAGATTTGGGGTTGATTGAGGAGTCGCCATCGGTAACGGTTCCGGTCCACGAGGATATTATCAGACGCGCTTGCATCAGCCCCATGACCTATTTGTAGGCTCTATTGGCACAACGGCCGAGATGCGTTTGGGTAGCTATTGACATTGTTGAGGACACCGTATCGAGACGCTTCAATTTGATGATACAGGGCACTCGTCAGTCTCAAAGTTGCGTGGTAAGGTGGTCGTAAGAGGAAGAAGAGCAAGATCACTTGGGGTTAGGGTTTTAGGTCTCGCTCTCTAACTCTCATCAGGAAACTTGTCGAGATCATACTCAACTGACCACGCGGCGTCGACATTCATCTGTAGGATGGACCTCTGTCAATCCTGTTTCTGAGCGTTTCGGTCTCTGAGGGAACACGCCGACATATGATAGAATACTCTTCATCGAAAAAAGGTTCCGGACAGCAGACGGCCTGTTTTGCCGTTGGTTTCAGGGATTCTAGGCGAAGGCTAGTACTCAGGTATTGATTCCAAAGATAAGGCAGATCCTTCAAGTTCCAGGTACATAAGTCTCCTAGGTCACGAGAACACTGTACGGCCGCAGGATACCTCTAGCCCGATGACCTACCAGTGGCCTGCTTGTACAGTACTAGGAGCACTGTATTAACGCTTGTTCAATACAGGAGGTCGGTCACCCGGATGTATACGACGTTCTATCACATCCCGACGTCATAGCTCTTGCGCGCGTTCGTTCAACAACCAGAGCAACATGCAAAGGTCTAACAGTAGATGGCCCAGTGAGGAGTCATTAACCCAGCTGAGACCCCGAAAGATCTAGATGTCGTCAAATACCTATTCTCGGCGAGCCCCTCAAGTAATCCAGGCAGGGTGAAAGTATGCGTGTGGCGCCACACAGTGATTCCTCAGAATATCGGGGCTGGAATGGCATCCCATTCTGGTTATCGATGCGAGTGATGATGGGGCTCGATATTCCTAGATGTAAAGCCAAGCCAAACTAGGATGATTCCATGAGTGATTTTTGATAAAACTTCAGCACCGTTGTGGGCTAGAAATCGGACGTGAAGTAGGGGTGTTGTAGGTCCCATCAACAATCGCAAGCTGATCTCGACTACCCTCAAAATCCAAGTACGTAGACGTTTTGCGGAATGATTGCTCCCGCCGAAGAATTTCCTTGCTTCCACCGATTGGACCTGGCTCGAATCAAGGATAGCTCGTAGCCGCTAAGCATACATAGCGCCACGAAGAGTCCGCGAGAATTGCCTTGACTGATAGTCTTCGAGTCAACAGCGAAGCACACATCATCAACGACAATTAGACGATGAATTCATTCACTTGGAGCTTCCCTCTCGTCCAGTGATCGTTGACAGCGATAAAATCACCCCGAACGACCTTTGCCCGCGAGACAGCACGTCCGAGCCCCTCCACCTTGACATACACGCCTTCCACACGACCATCCCAGAACGCTGATCCCTTCTGTATCATGTCCATCAGCGCAGATTCTGAAGGCATTTTGCCTTCGTACATGACGGGTACTGCTGCAACGGAGGTATCAGCCAAGGCACTCGACAACCTCTGGCGATCTGCAAACGTCGACGTGACGCAGTCATACAGGTCGAAGGCGATGAACATGTCCGGCAGGCGCGTGTACGGGATGGAATGCTTCGCGTAGACCCACTCTCCATACAGGATGCAACGTTCCGGGAAGTGTTCATCGCGATCCAAGACCTTCCTCAGATCCTCGTTATGTCTCTCCATCCACTGTCCCAATTTCTTGAACTGCGCATGTGTGAGAGGGTTGACATACTAATGCGACCTGTTCTGGACGAGGACTTTGGTGCCGTCCGCACAGAGCGAGAATCCCATGTTGGCGCCATCTACTTTTTCGGTGATGACGACGTGTCCTGGGATGAGGTTCGTGTCGAGGACGAGGTCGTCTGAGGTGGCGCCGCCGACATCTATGAGATGTGGTGTACGAGGGAATTTGAGGATCCCGACAAATGGAGAAAGCCTCTGCACCAGCTCCACGCAAGCCTCAAAAGAGCGAATGATCACAACGCCTTTGAACCCCTCCTCAATCGTCGGCCGCTGGAACTGTTCCGACATTTGCGCCACCGCGCTGCGAACGCGATTACTGGGAGGTAGGGTGGGATGTCCAGCACGCTGTTGAGCACGCGAGACACAAAGATCACGTTCGTAATCGAACCACACAGCAATGGGCACTTCGGACTAGATGGCCGCAAGTTGCAACCATAGGCGTCTGTCTGCCGACGATGGGTTATAACGGTCCAAGATGACCCGCTTCGTCAAGGGACGCTTGCCAATAGCACTCTCACACGAGCTACAACAGGCTACGACTCCCGAATTCATCCTGGGAGATGTATGTCCATCCTTTCGGATCCCGCTTCATGAGGGCTTGCGACAGCCACGATTTGCCCGACCCCGGCACCCCTACCAGAACAAACAAGTCACTCTCTGCGTCCAGCTGTCCCTCCACCTCTAACGGCCACGGTGGCGGCTCAGACGGTAAGTCAGGCAAGACTTGTTGCTTCCAGATCGTGCTGCACCATCGAGAAACGAACTCCTCCTGTTGAGTCGTCTCCAGGCTGCCAGGCCGGACCAGACGAAGCGCCGCAATGGCGTCTATCGCCGACATCTCTGGGTGTCCTTGGGGCGGTTTCGGGAGCCCGAACCCGTATGCTGCGAGATAGCACGCAGCTACCGTCCCCGCACGGCCTTTTCCGCCACCGCAGTGTACCAACAGTGGGACATTACGGGGATCTTCGAACAGCCTCAGGATGAGCGTCATCTGCTTGATTGAGGGCGGCTGATAATTGGGAATGGGGAAGAAGGTGTTGGATATGGACTTGCCGGCGAACCAGGAGTCCGGGAGGGGTTCCTCTTCCGTCAAGGTCAATACTCGTTTGATACCCATATGCGTTAGCAGAGATATATCGTTCTCGTTGCGGGGAGTCGACATGAGGGCGAATTGGAAGGGGATGAGCCAGCGAAAGAAGCGTGGTAGTCGATGATAAACCAGGCGGTCTTTGGATGGAAAGCCCAATGAGAGTGACTCCCTTGAAGACAGCTGGAGAGTCGGAACAGTATTCATAGCCACCAGCGCTTGGCGCAAATCGAGAGACCAACGCTCCAAAAGTTTTGGTAGAAGGGCCGCTGGAAGTTGCCAGTCCTTTTCGTGCTCTAGAAACACACTCTCCCACTCTGTGTGACATCCACAGTCGGATATTTTGCGCAGACAATATGACCTCACCCTTTCCTCCTCGGTTCTTTGAAAGGCGCAGGCGTAGGCTAACATTGCCAGCTTATATGTCTCGAGGCAGAGAGCAGCGTCTGCAAGCCTGATAAAACCGCGGTGGGAGTCTGGTGTGGCGTTGATCAGCTGGATGCAATAAACCTCCTCGGAGCGGTAGTCGGCAAACAGATGGAGTGTATAGATGAGATGATCTAGAAAGTCGGGTGAAGGGCTGGCAGTGTATTGACCAGGCAGAAGAGCGTGGATACCCTTGGGTACGGCGAGGTCATTGTCAGTCAAGGTGATGTGAAAGTCTTTTGGCGAAAGACCAAGTTTGCGGCGAAAGTTCTGCCCAGCGGCCCATATAGTCACGACGAAGTAACCTTCATGAGTGTGACCTTCGATACCTGAGATGTAAATGAATGAGACTCTACGGTGACTGTCGAAAGACGTACCGACAGCATAGATGCGAGATACGCCAATTGTCGGCAGATCATCACTGAGGCTGGTCCGTAGCTGGCGGTGTTCGGCCTTTGAGAGAACCGTGATATGAAACTCGTCGACGCGTTTCACTTTGGCAAGTAGTTCCGTTGATGCTTCAACAGCCTTACTGTATGAGCCAAGGTGTCAATCAGAGGACCGGCAAGGTCCAGAGAGCCCCCATGGAAGTGCAAGGATGCCTCCATGGAAGGCGGGTGTTACAGAGAGTGATCTTATGGACCACCATTTAAACGTCTGGAGGGCAGTCAGACATTGTCACTAGCTCTGTCAAAAAGTCGGCATCGCCTAGAGACCGTGCACTGCCACACCGCCCTGCAATCCCCTTGCCGACTAGCCATATTCTAGACGAGTCGAGTGAGGAGAACAAACAAGACTTCCCGTTTGAGCTTGTTCGCGCGTCCTGGCAGTGTTTGCAAGGCTGTAGAGCCAGGCGCCAGAGCTAGGGAACATGGCTGTATTTGGCAGGGCGCTTCAGGTACCCGAGGTACGGCTGATCGCGCGGGACCTAAAAAGGACCCTCACGTCATCCGGAATTTGCAAAAACAACTCCGTTTACTCTTCAACTTGAACCACTTCATCGGATTGTCAGCTTGTTCTTCACGATACTCACGACCTCAGGACACTGTTGTTTTCCCTTATCCCTGTTGCCGATACCTGCTAGATTTCCATCATGTCACAGACCCCCATGCCGGGCCCCAGTAACGCCCAGTACGCGCCGATGCAAGGCCAACAAGCCACAGGAATGGCCCAGCCGCATCCCAGCCTGCAGCCGCCGCCACCGCCGGGTGTTCACCCCCAGATTATGCGCAACCCGACCGAGTTTCCCATTCTCATCTGGATGCTATCCCTCAATCGCGAGTACACGGAAGAGGTGTGTTGTTATCTCAACCACCGTCGCCACCAGCTCACAAGGCCAGGAATATGATGCCTGCTACAATTTTCTCAAAGAGTTTGTACCCCACGTCAAGCTGCCTGACTATGAACCAGCAAACGCCGACACATTCAGTGCGTACATCCGCCCCGATCGCCGTCTCATCATTCATTGCTCTGCTAGGATTCTGCATAACACAACTCTTACCTGTTCTCATGATGCGCCACCGCCGCATTCCTCGCTCCAAATGGCGCGACTGCTCGACAATCTCAGGCAAGCATTGGATAGAGCAGGTCGGTGTGCCTCATGGCTGTAGACCTGTCACTCACTCGGTCCGCCCAGATGCCTGACGGAATGCCTCCCGAAAAGTTTCTCCACTCCATGATAGGCTACCACATCGAGTGCGGACCCTCCCTCTGCGGCATTGCCATGACCCAGGGCTTCCAAAAGCGCGTGATCAACATCGGTCTAGGAATCAAGCAAATTGCTGTGCATCCTCGAGGAGTTAGAGTCCTGGACTTCATTGAGTCCATGAGCCACAAAGTCAGTGACCTCATCAGAAGAACTCCCTCTACTCGTCATCTCATCTGTCCGTACAGCTTACAGATTTCGAGAAAACCTTGATTCCCAAAGATGAGGGCGATGAAACCGCGTTGCGGCGCCTCTTTATCATGCTTTGCTTGAAGGAGGCGTACATCCATGCCATCGGTCAACCTAAGGGATTCGACTATCGCCGTCTGCAGTTTGATGTGCCCGAAGAAAAGGCCTGGGGAGATAACGCTCCTCTCCAGGGATGGGAATTCCGGCTCTGGAACGCAAACCTGGGCGTCGCCCGTCGAGATCAGATCGTCGAGGAGCTCTACATCTGTGTCTGTGCATTCTTCCGGGGAACGAAGGAGTCGACGTTTATCTGGAACGACGAGAAACGCAAGCTGGACACTTGGGTCCAATTCGTGGACATTGATCAGATGATGAAAGTCATTCCCAAGCTTGCGGCGTAAGAAGGCGATTAACGATGAACTCTCTATGATGTTCGAGATACCCTGTTGTGAAATGCTTCTGTCTCAAAATGCACGGAAAAATGTAAATAAAATGTACCGAATGTAGTATTTAGTTATATAGTCGTTGTAAGTATGTACCGTAGTCGGGATCACTCCTCGTTTAAAGTAGCTTGTATGTTAGGACGGAATAGACGTTTCCATGGACTCTGACTCCCATCTATGAAAAAGTATCGTTGAATTCGAAACAAGGTTATTACAAGACCGTCAGATAGTGGGTTCCCACTTTACCCTTCAGAGGCCGAGAATAATAATGAAGGGGAGATCAAGCCTCGCTCTACAGAGCCCATGCGAGCCATACAACACGGGCAGATCGACACAGTCCACCTTACACCCAGACGTAACCGAGCAAACGTCTACCCAAGTTCACATCGAGTTCAAGACAGAGGTATCGTTCCACCTGCATTCCACTCTTTCAATCTGACTAGAAGAGTCTGAGATGAGGTGAAGAAGTGCATCCCGGATGACACGAATGTCCCAGGGGTAAGATGGAATGCCTTCTTGGCCAGGAACTTTGCAGGAGCGGCCATACACTAGTAGATCATAGTCAGTACACGAGCTTGACCAGAGATGCCGAGGCTTGCGCGTCTTGGTACTTTGGCTGAACAAAGCCGTTAGTAAGAACATCGGCGGGAGTTGTTGAGCAACTTGAAAGACGTACATACCTCCAGAAACGCTTGAGCTTCCCTTCCAATGTCCAAATGGGTGAGCCCACTCCTGGCTCGGAGGCGCTGATAGACCAAGTGCCACCGACAACATGGTCATTATCCCATGCACTATCCTCATGTGCGCTTAACAAACGCACGCCCACGCTGCCAGCCTGAGGTTCAAGTCTCGCCAAACTAACGGCTTATCCGCCAATGAAAGCCGCATGTACGGAACGCCAGATTGGCGTGGTTGTATATCGACGCGGCCGCGTATCAAGGATACATATGTTGACCCCGGTAGACAATAATCTGCGGAGCACAAAGCTCATCCTCGTGGTGTTCCCTGGAAGAAGTTTGGGGAAGACTCGTCCCTCCATCCTATACTTTGAATGCTCGACTACCTTTTCATGGCTTATGAGAACCTTTGATTCGAGAACGCGTTGTCCAGCGCGCCCTTTGCTGGCCGACGCGCTTGAGTTCGCGCTGGGGATCGGTGGAGGGAGCGTGATCAAAACCGATCAAGATTCCGCGCACGTACATAGATAACACCGAGATACTACACCACCGAAGAGCTTTCCGGGTTGATTGATCTATGGGAGCCCCAACATTGATGGGGCCGATGTTTTGAGCACTAATAATGGCCAAAAATATACCTGATTCATGTAAAATGTAGAAGGTCCAATCACTCCAATATCGTGGCATTTTTGACGTGTGATCTCCTACCTTGAGTGGACCTTGGACCACGCCCGTTGTGAACCTGAATCGCGCTCGAACCCATCTGTGCATAATTTCCTGCATACAGTCTTGAGCCATGGTCCAAGGCAGCTCCTCACCAAGCCTCACGCTGGGCAAATGACTTGATTTTGCACAAGTTCATTGGGACTCCGCTTCACCCACCGCTGGCACGCGCGCAAAAATTTCTTTTTCCTTCTGCGATTGTGCACACTGCACCCGACCCCGCACCCGACAAAGCTCCTCGTTCGCATCTGCCCGCCGCTCTCGCACAGTGTGCACTGGTACATATGGGTCCAAGGTGTGTTGTGAATTTTTCCCGCATTGCCGTTTACTCATTTTGCTACACCAGAGCTGAGAGCATGCACCGTGTTGTGTGTGGACACAAATTTCACTGCCTGTCACAACTTTCTCCACCGCTTTCTCTATTCTGCATACTCTCGTCAACACGTCTCTCGCGTCCCATCATTTGCTGATTACGACACCTGGCTTTCCTCATCGCGCGTAGTCTTGTCTCGTGTCTCAAATTTTATATACCAAATGTCAATTGAATTCCTTGTGTTTCCCTTGCGTTATTCCGGGACTGTAATGCTGCAAGAATATTCTGCATCGAACGAAAATAATATCCTCCCTACAGAAGGATTCCCCACCTCGATATGAGGTCGGAGGCCACTTTGATTGAGCCTAGGTTGGGGCTAGGATATGATGTCCGGTCGCTTTTGAGGTCGAACCCAGGTCAAGCACTCCCACCTGGGAGCCAGGTGGGGGACCTTCGGTGGTGTAGCCTGCAACAAAATAGTCAGTGAAGTTGCCAGAGATGGCCAGATAAGCGTTCCCTATGACTACTGTGAGCTAGGGCCCGGTAGGTGGCAATTCTCGGGGCATGCTGCTGCGTAATAAGGATGCCTGTTAAACAGCGCAGTGTGGTACAGGCGCTAGCAAAAGATAAGATGGGCTATCTTCTGCTATGGTCAGGCCATGGTGCCAGACAGGGCTTGAGTTTGGAACAGAAGAAGCGTGTACAGGTTGCAATTGCCGGAGTCTCACATCACAGTTTCGTGGCGGAGATCAGTCACACCGTCTTAGATCTCAGTGCAGACAGAAGACTTGTTTTCTTGTGAAATGAAATACATTGAATTTTACTACAAAACTAGTCTGATGAAGAAAGTCAAACAGTGACACTGGTTGCCGTGAGTTGGGTGAAGGGGAAACGGAAACGAAACGAAAACTTCGAGTCGAAACCGTTTCTCCGAGTGACGAGCTGAGTGAGAATGGGATCCGATACCCCATATGGGAAACCAAGTCGACTGCACGTCGCGATCCCAAACGAGCGAGACAACCCCAAGCCACGGCAAGCTGTCGCCTGTGCACCTAAGCTGTCCCCTCCTCCGTCCCCTTCCCCTCTCCCTTGGCTAAACCCTCAATGTGCAGGACTCCCAATGCGTCGAGTTTGCGCCAGTACCTCATGAACGCGTCCGACGACCATCTCCCCATTGCTTTGACGACGTCTGGGTTGACCCCGTTCAACAGGAAGAACGTAGTCCCCCCGATCCTGAAGCAGTGCCCCGAGAGACGCGAGAATCCCGCCTTCTCCCAGACCTCGTTGCACCTTGCCATGAAGGCCCTCGCCGTCAGAACCTTCCTCGTTCCCCCTACTTCCAGGTACGACGCCAATGGCGAGTCGTCCTCCAGCTCGTTCGCCTGGATGTGGAACTCCAAGGCTGCGGAAGGGCAGGCGTCTCCTAGGTCCGGCTGGGCGCAAATCATCACCCGCTCTCCCTTCTCCTTCTTCGTTTTCGACCATGGCAGGGTGAGGGGACACGAACCCTTCGGCGAGAATGGCCGGCCCGGATTTCCCTTCGTCGGGTACTTCCTCGGGTCGAAGTCCTCCATGCGTTCGGAGGTCGGGAACATCTCCCCCGCCCTCATCTGCGCAAAGGTGAGGGGCGACGCCGTACCTAACACGGCTATATCCTTCGGATTCTTCAAGTCGAGGTCTCGCGCTAGAACCTGCAGACGCTCCACCGTCACCGGTTCCCTTGGTTCGCGCCTCTTGTCCTTCGGCGCTTCTTGCTGAACGCCCTCCATCACGTACCCGAGCTGAATTGACGGCTCCCAGGGCAACCCGTTCAGAATGTGGAACGCGCGTACGCCGTAGAGCTTGGCACGAACGCCTCCGCTCCCAGACCTCCCAAACCACGAAGCTGCGAAGTTCTCCAGGTCGCTCTGTCTGGCGGGGAACCGGTCTCGTTCTGCCAGATTGGCACCGTCCGCCCATTTGAGGTAGGCTCGGAGTCCTGCTTCGTGCTGCTTCCTGGTTCCTCTCGCCCAGGCGTTCTGGATAGACTCCCTTGTCTGGCTGGGGATACCCGGGAGGAACTCCAGGTAACTCGTCCTGACCGTCTCCATGTAGTCTGTGCGTTTCTCCCGCTGGTCCTTCCTGAACCGCCCTTGGCCTGTTCCAACTCAGAGAACCGCTGATGCAATCACAAACACTGCTGCGCACCTGTTCTCCGCCTTCCGTTGGTATCGCTCGGCATGGTTCGTAGATATCTCTTCTGGCGGTCGTAGTTGTAGTTTGAGATCGGCGGGGGTCTAGTCCCAAACCGGCCCGATCGTGTCTGGTTTCTTTTAAAACCCCCGCGATGCCCTCTGTTTGGCATAACCGCTGAGCTTATTTCTCATTTTTAAGCGCCGGCGCTCTCCAAATCAACTTAGACTTGAACCAGCATGTCTACTCCCGCTACCGCTGTCCGAGGGCTTGGCGCCGTCCGCGACCGTGCCCGCACGAAAGTTCGCCAGCTCGTGAAAGAGCTCAAGGGCGTTCACGAGTTACTCCTTGACGAGTACCGGCACCGTGCGTCTTCCTTTCGTTCTTTCCTTTCTGACTCTCAGATTCTTTTCTTCTAGACGTGCATGAACGCGTCTCCACCGCTTTCTTCGGCGACTTCAAACAAGATCTTACCCAGGCTGACCGTGCGCACACTGCTCCCTGGCTCCTTTCTCTCCTTCTGACCATAGTCCTTAGGCCTCGCTTGCGACCTTACGGATGTCAATCCGCCCGCCGTCTACTCTCCTATCACTGGGGAAGGCGACGTTGGTGAAATGCTTACCCTCCGCGACATGTTGGAGTGGGCTGGCGCCTTTGAGTCCATGGGCATCCGCACTCTCACTGATCTCCGCTTCCTGGGTGTTCTGTGTGCGTGCTGCCGACCCTTCCTCACCCTTTCCTGCTGAACTCTTCTCAGATAAATCGAACGCCACCCAGGTTCGCCCTCTTCTGAGCGAGGCCCTCGCCATCGACAAACTCTCCCCGGAGATGCAGACCCTCGACGATATGCTTGATCCTTATCCTTAGTAGTCGTACCGCTACCTTCGCGACGTCGCCTTTGTACTTGTATCTCCGCCTCTGAGTCCTCCAATCAATTGTGAAGTTTTCGAACTCGGCCGAGACCTTTTTCTTATTTGACTGAAAACAAATGATTCGGAACACCCTTCGAAAGCGAGTGGGTGGCCTATGCGACCATTTAAGTGCCCATCGTCTTAGCCATACTACTACGCCGGCTTCCCTGTGGCGTCTCTTTTAGGTTTCTGACCTGATCTTGCTGACCGCAAATCCCTCGTCTTGTCTGTGAGCGATTTTCGTCCTAACCTGCGTGGCTGTCTGGCCGACCGGTCTCCACGACTCACTCTTGGTTGGTTTCCTTCCTCGAAATTCGAACCATTCATTTTCTGCTAAGTTCATACACTAATTCTCAGAGAGCTTCGTATGCTACCGAATGCCTGACGAAGGCCTTCAAATGACGCGGGATCCTCGGTGGGTACTGGAGCAAGTCCTCCTTCGCCCCGAATTCGCCTCTCGACGGCGCATCCGCTGTGTTCACCTTCGTGTTCACATACACTATGGTGAGCCAGATCCCGTAATCCTGCATCAGACTGACTATGCGCCGAAGGATTGCGTTCTGCTGGCGTCCTCTCGAGTACCCTGCCTTCAAGCCTCCAATGACGCCTTGATTATCCGACCTCAGTCGGATATGGGTGTTCTTGTACCCCGCCGCGTGCAGCGTCCTCAGAGCCAGCTCGATAACGACCATCTCTCCCCAGCCGATATCTCTGCCTTCGGATTTCCAACCCTCCTTGAACTCCCATGCCAACCAACGTCCGTTCAGCACTAACCCCATTCCCCATGACGTCGAAGCGTCTACCATGAGCTCTACGTCCTCTCTGATGGGTCCTGGCGTTACACATCTCATCCCCAGGAACTCCTTCCCAAGCTGGTCGTACCACCACGATAGGTCCTCCGCCAGCGAAGCGGACACCTTGTGCGCCACGAACCCTGGGGTACCTTCCTTGAAACTCGCTCTCAATCGGTAGAGCAACGGCATCCTCGAGCGTCCCTCCGGACAGATGAGACAGACGTGATTCAACGTCCCGGCGATGGAATCCACCTCTTTTCTCGTCATCGGCGCCCCCTTCTCCCTAAACCTCTCCAACTTTGCCCTATACTTCGCCTTCTTTTTCTCCGGGAGCTGGACCACCTTCGTGACCAGGTCCCAGTCGAAGCCTATGTAGGTGAAAGCCGAACTGAAAGGGACAAACTTGTCTGGCGCCCACGGCCAGCCGAGCTTCTCTGCCACTGACCAGACCAAACTCGCGTCGTACGAATAGAGGTAGGATCCGTCTGCTGTGCGCCCCTTCGGATAGCGGAAGAAGATAAAGTCGTCGACCCACTTCAAGACCGCTTCCACACCTGCGAACAACAGGAGCAAGACCATGACGTCCGCTATCCTCCCAAAAATCCCTGGGGACGGAGACGCTCCAAAGTCCAGCAAGTAATTCATGTGGAAAAGGATGCCCAGCAGGATCGTTGTAAAGATCCTCTGCGAAGGTTTGGTCGGAACGTTTCTGAACGCCGACTCCACGTCAAACGTCGCTACCTGCGTCCCTTCTGGCGCATCCGCCACTTTCAACAAGCACTCTGAGAACGTTCCCCACTCGCACTGGAACCGATCGGTGTCGATAATTGCATTTATTGAGGTGGTCTTGGGATCTATGGCTAAAGGCTCCTCGAGCTGTAATTCGTCTATCGAAAGCGTTTTTCTTCTCTGTAATTCTTGCTCCAAATCTGGTGGTAGCGTCGACCTCGGGAACGAATGATCAGTCGTTATGCGAAGTTTCCCGGGTCGCTGCTCCACCACGTTCATAGGTGCGGATCTGAAATGGCCTATTTCCCAGTCAGATGCGCACACGAGAATAGAGGATCTGACGAACCAATTCTTGATTCTAATTCTTCCTTCGTGTAGCCCTTTGAAAGGCGACCCAGCGCCATCTCCGCGCCGTACTGTTTCTCAATGAACTCTAAGTGCTCCGGTATCTTCGCGTGGTTCGGCGGCGTGAAAGTCTTGGTCAAAGCGATGCCGTCCAGCCCCAGCGAAAATCCCTCCCGCATACCCTTCGGCACGTCAGCGTACTCCTCGAAGATCCCCGCCACCTTCATTGCGGCTTCCCACTCTCCCGCCTTGAAAGGCGTTCGAATCGGGAAGAGATCCTCGTGATCCTCCAAAGCTGTCGGCGCCCCACCGACCCCCCTCCCCCGGGCACTCTCCTCCTCCGCGGCCCCCTCAGACGTCGGGGCACTGCTGTGCTCCGTGACCCCTCTTGCCACAGAGCGAGCATGCGTGAGCAAACTGGGCATCGCAGGACTTCCCCCCGCGCTGACACTCCGTGTTGGTGTTGAACCCAAGACAGTAGTAGGTCCGGCCGTCCTTCCACGTCCCCTTTGAGTTGGGCTTGCACCTCCTGGACTTGTCGGGGGTGCATTCGTGGTGGATGTGGTCGGTTCCTCCGCAGTAGCAACAACGGGTGCCCGCTGCATACGTCCTGTGGGTGGAAACTGGCTTTGCGGAGGACTCCTTGGAAGACTTGGTCCCCGCTTTCGCAGCCTGGGCACCGCTGCTGGAACTTGATGAGGTTGCGGACGCAGGCTTCTTGAACTTCGTACCGAACGAAGTCCCACCAGCTCCAGCCACCGCCGCCAACTCGTCCAACGCCTTGTCGCGGACCTCAGTCATGCAGGTGTCCCACAGACCCTGCGCCCATGCGCCGACGTCCACCATCCCTTTCGTGGTGACGAACGCCTCCATCATATCGCGCATGTACATCTTCGCCGCCAGAAACTCCTTGGGCTTGCCCTCCCCCATCTTCCTCATGAGGGTGTCCCGCAGCGTCTCGAACTGAACTGCTAACTCCTCGGCCGTCGCCAGCTCGTCGTTCCTTGGAACAAACGAGGCTCGGATCCCGTCGACGAGACGCTGCACCCTGGTGAGCCACACCGGCGTGTGAAGAGTGAGGTCCGAAGTGAGGGCCGTCGTAGTCGGGACGTTCTTCAAAATGACGCTCCCGCCATCCTCCGTCAGGACCATCGCCTCCGGCACCCCGGAAACTTCCTTCTGCTTCTCCTTTCGGCTGTTCTCCTCCGACAGGGAGGACAGCGAAATCAGCGTCGGCCAACCCGCGGCCAGAATCTTCGCAATTGGGCGAGGGAAGGTAAACTCATCCCTTCCCGGCAATTCGTCCCTATTCATGAAACGCCTGCCTGCCAGCGCCAGCTTCTTCGCGACCGGGGGGGAGCTCGGAGAGGGTGGGGTGCGCGTCATCTTCAAAGCGCGCTTCACCGGCGTGAGCTGGTGACGCCTCTTCCTCCTCGACTCCTCCGGGCTCAGACCCGAGAAACCGCCTGTCTTGGGGGACGGCTTCCTCTTTCGCTGGGCCTTCTTCACCAGGTCGATGCCCAGTGCTGCCGCCAAGCGAACGCCTAGATAACGTCAGAGCGCTGCGCCACTCCACGAAATTGGAAAACAACGCACCAGCAGAGCCTTCCCTCACGAAAGCCTCCCTGAGTCCGTCGTCGGGATCCCGACCGTCGGCCAAATCCGAGCCTGACTGCTCGGAATCGCTGCCTGACTCCGCGCGCGCTGGCGTACGGGGAGTGCGAGGAGTACGAGCCCTGGGCGTCGCCTCCGCCTCCTCCCTGCGGAGACGATCCCTCTTCAGCTTCGCCTCCTTCTCGTTCAAAGCCGCAATCCGAGCTCTGGCCGCAACCACCTCCGCTGCCCGGGAGGCCCCACGCTGCGCCTTCGCCTTCCGGCGCGCTTTCTCTTCCTCCTTCTCCCTGGCCTCGGCCGCCACCCGGGCAGCCGCCGCCAGGACCTCCTCTCGCTTAGCACGCAGGCGAGCCTCTTGTACCTCGCGGGCGGCGTCCAGCGCCTCCTGCGCCTTCCGCTCCTCCTCCGCCTTCAACCTTGCGGCCTCGAGCTCCCTGCGCTCTTTCTCCTGGGATGCAGCAAGCTCCCTCCGCTCCCTCTCTTCCCCTTCCAGACGCTCCCTTTCGAGAACCTGGGCGGCGTGGTTTTGCCTCTCGGCGGCCTTCCTCGCCCTCTCTTTCTTCTTCGACTCCGCTGCCTGCGCGGCTATGAGAGCCTCCTCAATCTCCACACGGCGTCTCGCCTCCTTCTCCTCCGCCCGGATCCGCTCTAAAGCATCCCCCTCGGCGTCGGAAGAGTCCCCCCCTTCCCCGACGGGGGAGGGGGCTGCCGCTGCCGGCTGGGCCCTGGGTGGAACCTTGGATGAGCCGGCCGTCCCTCCGGGGGCCGCTCCTGCTAGAAAGGAGAAAGGGGAGTCAGCGACTGTTCGCAAACCCCTCGCACCAGACACTGGCGTGCCCCCTGCACTAACAGCAGGGGTCCGCGCTGCTCAACCCCGCGGGGGGGATCCGCCCCCTCCCCTATGGGAGGGCCCCCCCCCTCCTCTAAACGAAAGGGGGGGGGGGGGCGAGCGTCCCCCTCCTCGCAAGGGGGAACACTGCAAGCGACTAAGGAGGGGCTCAACCCCGAGCGGCACTGTGCCGCCCCGACCCCTGCAGGCCGCCCCCAACTCATAGCAAAACAAGGAACTCACCCTGCACCGAAGCCGACAAACGCGTTGCCTTGAGCGCAGCGAGGTCCAGATTACGGGCCGGAGTGAACTTCCCGGACCTCTTCACCGCGGGCGCGGCACTCCCCGAAGCGACACCCTCCCCAACGGGGCCCCCCCCCAGTCCCCCCCAAGCGGTCCGCGGACCCCTGGAGCGTTCTGGTGAAGGCGCTGTCAGCTCGAGCGCGCGTGTCCGGCGAGAACAACGGAGGCGGCAGAAGACCGGGTCCCGGACCGACGTCGAAGCGAACCCTCGACGTGACAGGTCCCCCGGTCGCCACGGGAGCGGTGGCGGGCTTAGGAATGGGCGGCCTCTGATTGGCCCCACGGCGAGCATTGGACTGGAGAGCCTCCGGGCTGAACGACTCGATGTCGTCCCGGGTCTCGCCCTCGGCGAACTCCTCCACCGGAGACGACGAGCGAACGCCACCACCGTCGCCCTCGGCGGCGCGAATGATGTCGCCCACAGAGTACGCCTCCTCCTCCTCGCTACTGCTGTCGCCCTCGGCGGCGCCCTGCGCACCGTCGTCCTCGTCGACGACATCGACCACCGTCGCCTGCTGCGACTGGCCGGAACGCTTCCTCCTCGCCTCCAGCGTCTTGCTAACCTCCTGATATCTGTCATCATCCACGTCCTTCAGCGGGGCCGTCTTCGGCGCCGTCGCTCTCGTTAGGCGGGTCGACGGACGGTAGTCGCCGTCATCGCCCTTGGCGGGCTTGCTCTTCGGAGCCATCGCAAATCTCTCTAGACGGTTGAAGTACGGCTTTATCGAGCGCAACCGAGGTGTCCAGAGGTCCAAAAAAGTCGAACCCAGACTGGCGAGGCTTTGCTATCGACAGTTGCTGGGTACCGAGAACTGAGATGATGACGGTGAGCGAGAAAGACGCGCGTCCACGATCACGTGTGGCGTTCTCTGATCTAGCTCGAAACAGCGCCTCAATTCCTCCTTCCCGCGCCAGCCCCCTCGAGGCTTCCAATAGTCACAATCCCATAGCGCCGAGCACTGTATCGCTATGTCTGTCTAGAATTGCAGTCTTGAAGACTATCTGGTGAGCACTCACAACGGTCATTTTGAAGTTCGAACGCGACGTTACTCGCACCCCCAAGTTTGACGGTCATTCCGCTTGCTGTACTGCGTTTGTGGTCCCTCGCTCAATGCCTGCGCGTAGTCTCCCATCAGACACAAGTTCTAAGAAGAAATCAACATGGTGTGCGACAGGTATGGGAGGCGTGTCTTTGTGTGGCCATTTTTCGTACTGATAGTGTGCCTTAGTGTGCACAGTGACAGTGGAGGGCAAGGGTCGCGTGGCTCAATCGATCTAGACATTGTTCGGTGATTTCGGCCCGACCTGTTGACGGGCGATGGTCCCGTCAATTACGGCTTGCTCTGCTCACTTACCACCACCACCAAGACAGCCTGCTCTTCCGCATAGACAATGTTCTTCTGCTGCTCAATTCATACTTCAAGTCGCTGACATTCCTGTTACGGGTTACGTCCGTGACATATTTGCCGCGGCGTGAACCTGAGGAAATGAGTCAGACGCAGAATTTCAGTCTGCGTACAAACTCGCGCAATGACCACCAGCATTGAAATGGAGGACAGGCGCTCCCTGGAATTGCAAAACGCTGATTTTACCCAGAGGGCCTCCAGTGTATCCATGTACGTACGTCTGTTCGCGATACACTGCATCTGTTGATTAGATTTTCAGTGCAAGCAATGCGACGGAGCGACTTCCTGGCGACGAAGATGGCCCCGATACGACCAACGCGCCTTTGAATGCAGCACTATCCCTTCCACCAATGGATCGAGGCTTCCATGCCTGGGCTTACCTCTTCAGCGCGTGGGCTGTCGAGTTCCTTGTCTGGTCCTACCCCTTCTCCTACGGTGTATTCCTCAATCACTACGCCACACACGAGTTCTCCCACGTTTCCTCGACTACCCTCTCCCTTGTCGGATCCACGTCGTCAGGACTGATGTACCTGCTTTCTCTCATCCTTCTCCCATTCATGAACCGATATCCGTATCATAAGCGCAAGCTCATGTACATCGGACTGTGCCTGTGCATGGGTGGTCTGGTCGGTGCGGCATTCGCCAAGGAGGTTTGGCAGTTGATCCTCACTCAAGGAGTGATCTACGCGGTTGGCGGAAGTACGTGGGCTACTCTTTCTATTCATGTGAATACATATTGATGCATGCTTCATTGCTTGTTAGGTATGCTCTATTTCACAGTGACGACCTATCTCTGGGAGTGGTTCTCCGAGAAGAAAGGACTCGTACGTCCTTGTCGCGCTTTCATCGATGTCATTATTGAGAGAATCATGTAGGCCAACGGATTGATTTTCTCTGGGACGGGTTAGGACCTTTCGTCGAATGTTCTCAATCGTAATCTGATATTGAGTTACAGGTGTGGGCGGCGTCGTTGTGCCTTTCGTGGTTCAGTCACTACTCGACCGTTACGGTTCGCGGACTACTCTACTCGCCCTCGTGAGCATGACGCATCTACCTTGTTTACCGTGGCTGTAACAATTCATCACCCTAGGGAATTAGCTTCGCTCTCATTATCCCTGCTTTCCCCTTCATCAAGTCGCGTGCACCCATATCACAGGTCGTTGGCCCACGCAAAATAAATACGAAATTCCTAACATATAATCCTTTTTGGATTTTGTTTGCGGCGAATATGTTGCAAGGATTAGGCACATTCTTGCCGACGCTGTATCTGCCAAGTATGGTTCTGAATTTACGAACCTAAAGCGCATCACTGATTGCTCATAGCGTTTGCCGCGGATCTGAATATGAACGACGGCGGTACGATTGCGCTGTCCCTCATGAACGGTGAGTATCTGTGCTTGTTTTGCATTTTCTCGTCCGCTGATGTCGTAGGCGCCTCTGCCCCTGGTCTTATTTTCTTGGGATATCTCTCGGACCGCTTGGACCTCCGTGCCTCCATTCTTCTGTCCTCACTCGGTTCTGCCGTAGCTGTACTGCTCATATGGGGCTTCGCCTCGAGCTTAGCCCCACTTCTTGTCTTTGCGTGCATCTACGGTTTCCTTGCCCCAAGTTGGTCGGCCTTGTGGCCCCGCTTCGTGACCCTTTCAAAAGCAAGAAGTACGGGCGGAGAAGACCCCAATGAGAGCGCTACGTTGATGTGTATCTTTGTTGCTGGCCGAGGGATCGGGAACGTCCTGAGCGCGCCGATTGCATCCGGCCTGTTGAAGCCATGGGCGGGAACAGGGAAATCATCATTCCCTTATGGTGTGGGAGGTTATGTGAGCTTCATCGTTGCTCCTCCATTACTAATTCTGAACTCACCTAAGGGCCCTCTCATCTTGTTCACGGGTATCATGATGCTGACAAGCACAGTCGGAATCATCCATCACAAGTTCCAGCAACCGGTCTTGCAGCGATTACCACGCAGGTTCCGGAGAACGTCTGTCTCACTGCCCTAAAATACGTACCAGATACGTACGTACGTACACAGATGTTGTGTTCATAATTGCCCCGTGTCTTTGTGGCTGTTGTAAGGCGGACAACCTTGCCCAGGTACACTCGGGTCATGATTTGTCCTCTATCGATTTCCCACAATCATTCCATTTTTTCTGCTGTATGTTGTTTTACATCACAGATACTACTTAACGTGATTCGCTTTCAATCAAACGCGCGAAATCTGGACGCAAACTGCTATCATGTCAAACGATATCGAACTGGAGGCAACAGATCTTTCGAAGGATTTGTTGAACGACGAGAGGGCGTCAACTGGGGGCGTGTCAAGGTTCGCGGAGTGATCTTCCAATCATGTATGGACGCGCCTGACTCCCTTATCGTCAGTGATCCCTTGAACAAAATCTCGGTGCTTGAGGAGGCCGTCGTTGTCCAAGCTCTCACCTATACGGCGCCGTCTCTTCCCCCTGTTGATCACGGTTTTCATGCCTGGGCTTATCTCGTCAGCGCATGGGTTGTCGATTTCTTCGTTTGGTCTTTCCCCTTCTCTTATGGCGTCTTCCTGAATCATTATTCCACCCACGAGTTCTCGCACGCCTCCTCCACTACGTTGTCTCTGGTTGGCTCAACATCCTCTGGGCTGATGTACCTCCTCTCCCTCCTCCTTTTGCCGTTCATGAACCGATACCCGTATCACAAACGCAAGTTGATGTACACTGGGTTATGCCTCATGATATGTGGTTTGGTAGGGGCGGCATTCGCTAAAGAGGTTTGGCAGTTGGTTCTGACCCAAGGTGTACTCTACGCGCTGGGTGGAAGCATGCTGGATTTTACTGTGACTACCTATCTGTGGGAATGGTTCTCCGAAAAAAAGGGTCTTGTATGTTCATACACTCGCTGATCTCTCACTGCATATCTGACGACCTACTAGGCAAATGGCTTGATCTACTCTGGCACTGGTTGGTTTCATCTACTAGCGATCGCGTATACATTCCTATCAAATTTTCTTCAGGTGTCGGCGGCGTTCTGATGCCCTTCCTGGTTCAAGCTTTACTGAATCGCTACGGAGCGCGAACAACACTGCTAGCAATGGTCAGTTGCACGGTCGCCATAAAGTTGAACTGTACTGAGACCTCCGTCAGGCAATGAGCTTTCTCCTCGTCATACCCACCTTTCCCTTCATAAAATCCCGAACTCCCGTGTCCCAAATCGTCGTTACCCGACGAATGAACACCGACTTTCTGAAGTATCGGCCATTCTGGATATTATTTGTAGCCAACATGATACAAGGGCTTGGAAACTTCCTTCCAACGCTGTATCTACCAAGTCCGTATTTTGCTCGAAACTCGTGTTCGTATCTGTCCTGATATTCGACCCACAGCCTTTGCTAGCGATCTTCATATGAACTCCACTGGCACCCTCGCTCTCTCCCTGTTGAATGGTAAGCGAGTTTCAACTGTCGTGATAAAGTCTGTCTGATTGTACGAAGGTGCCTCTGCCCTAGGGCTCATATTCTTGGGATATCTTTCTGACCAACACCTGCGAGCCTCGATTCTTCTTTCTGCAGTGGGATCCGCTGTGTCCGTGTTCTTCATATGGGGCTTCGCCTCAAGTGTAGCACCGCTCGTCATCTTCGCCTGCCTTTATGGCTTCCTTGGTCCGTCTTGGTGTGCGCTGTGGCCTAGGTTCGTGACACTGTCAAAGGAGAGAAGTTCCGGTGTCGAAGACCCGAGCGAAAGTGCCACCCTCATGTGCATCTTTGTGGCTGGAAGGGGTATTGGCAACGTCTTGAGCGCGCCTATCTCATCGAATCTGTTGAGGCCATGGATACTGTCAGGGAAGACGAGTTTTCCGTACGGTGTTGGAGGCTATGTGAGTGTCCATGTCATTCAGCAGCAGGCGATTTTTCTTCTGACAATCGTGTTAGGGGCCTCTCATCCTGTTCACGGGTGTCATGCTGTTGGCCAGTACAATTGGAGTCGTGCACAGTGCATTCGAGCGTCCGTCAGCAGGGCGACTATCAGGGAGAGCATCGATGTATCCATAAGAAGCGTACAACGTTGTACGTCAACCGGCAAGTCTGATTCAATCAAAACTTAAAAGTACTACGCCACTCCATTGGCCGGGGCCATTGCACCCTTGAACGGCCACATATCTTTGATTGAGTAGCATGACAAATGCTGGAAGATTAGGAATATGACTCATATTGTGGTGACTTCAGGGTTTTGTCTCTTACCATGGCCGTGAGTCCGACACAGAATGAAGTAGTCTCTCAAATGGCTCTAGACGCGTCTCTGTGAGCTCCCCACATATGAGCTTGCTTCCTTGTTGACCTGGCGGGCAAGTAATGGCGCTGACTCGGAGAAAGCACCCCTTCCACTGCAGATTGACGAGGAAGAGTTCAACGCTGCCTCAGCCCTACCACCAATGGATCGTGGATTCCATGCCTGGGCCTATCTTGTGAGCGCATGGGTGGCCGACTTCTTCATCTGGTCATATCCATTCACCTACGGCGTCTTCTTCAACCACTACGCGACACACGAATTTTCCCACGTCCCAACGTCCGTCCTCTCGCTGGTTGGATCCACATCTATGGGTCTACTTTACCTCCTTTCACTTGTGGTCCTTCCTCTGATCAATCGATACCCATATCATAAACGAAAGTTCATGTACGTTGGCCTCGGAGTGTGCATATCGAGTTTAGTCGGGGCTGCGTTTGCGAAGGAGGCTTGGCAGTTGATCTTGACGCAGGGCGTCTTGTACCCTTTGGGTGGCAGTAAGTGTTGATAGGGCTCGGATGACAAGTTCGAGCTTAACAACATCATGATGATAGGCACTTTGTATTTCACGGTCACGACTTATCTCTGGGAGTGGTTCTCCGAGAAGAAAGGATTGGTACGCCCCTCTTGATACTTTTTTGGTTTACTCCCTGATGGGAGGATAGGCAAACGGTGTGATTTTCTCGGGTGCAAGTACGTTGTCTCCCTGGCAAGCGATACCAGCTACATCTAAGTTGCAGGCGTCGGCGGCGTGGTTATGCCTTTCGCCATCCAAGCCTTATTGGACCGTTATGGAACGCGTACCACATTGTTATCCATGGCAGCGAGCATGTTGATTATACTGCTAGCATTCCCGTTCATCAAGCCGCGGGCTCCCGTATCTCAGATCGTCAGTTCACGACACATGAACACGGAATTCCTCACATACAGTCCCTTTTGGATCTTGTTCACGGCGAATATCATACAAGGATTGGGGACGTTTCTGCCCGCCTTGTACATGCCCAGTACGTTTCATTACCCCTTCCTTGACCCAAGTGTTAACGTTGAGAGGTCAAAGCTTTTGCCTCGGACCTCAAGATGGGTGGTGGCGGCACCATCGCGCTATCTCTCTTGAACGGCACGCGTCTTATAACTTTTTAAAGGTGTATCTATCTCATAGGTCTTCGTAGGCGCGTCTGCCCCAGGGGTCATATTCATGGGCCACCTTTCCGATAGGTGGGACCTGCGCGCTGTTATCACCATATCGGCATTAGGCTCAGCTCTCTCCGTCCTACTTATCTGGGGCTTCGCGTCGACTCTGGCGCCGCTTCTTGTATTCGCCTGCGTATACGGCTTTCTGGGTCCCAGCTGGTCTGCGCTGTGGCCTAGGTTTGTGACATTATCGAGACGAGGCAGAGACGATCCTGGTGAGGGCGCTACGCTGATGTGCATCTTCATCGCTGGGAGAGGTATTGGGAATGTGATCAGTGCGCCTGTTGCGTCGGGACTGCTGAAGCCGTGGCCCGGGACAGGGAAATCTCACTTCCCGTATGGTGTTCAGGGATATGTAAGAGTCAGCTTTGCGGCGCGCCTCGTATTCTAACGTATTGAAGGGCCCACTCATCTTATTCACCGGAGCCATGCTCTTTGCAAGCACGATGGGGGTCATGTATGGAGCTTTTGGACATTCATCATTGCAAAGATTACCGATGAGGTTCAGGCCGAGGAGAGCAGAAGTGCAGCGGTAATAGAGCGGAGCTGTCTAGTTGGCGGATGTTCGAGACGCGTCAAGATGTGTTCGAAGATAAAGCGGCTGTATGGCAGCGGTGATTAGATGCAAGGTGGCATATTTGTTCGCCCTGTTGACAGATTGTGTATTCTCCATCCATTGAAGTTCGCGGCAGAAGTGCTGCGTTTGCGGGCCGCCTGTGGGCTACCGATGGCTCACTCTGGACGGTCCAGGCTCCTGTGGGCTTTGGTCGCTATGGTGTTTGCTGTCTGCATTCCCTGAGAATTGTCAATAAGCAATCCACAAACAGAACACAAGTGGCGCAGGAAACAATAACAGGGGCGGTGCAGATGTGGGAGAATCATTAGTCAGCATCAACGATTGATATGTTCATTTGAAAATTCACACTGCGCGTCTCTCACAGCTACACTCACTATCCCTCCACTGTCGACACGCTATCTCTGCTTGACGCGAAGACAAAAGTATCTTATACATAATCGTGCGTTACACTGCGTCTTCTGCCCGCAATATCCAACTTGACGCGCCCGAAATGAACAGAAAATGGGCCGCGCACTGTACTCTACTCGCTACACCTCCACCCCCACGGAATCAAAAGTATCCATAGTCGCAAACGACGGTGCACCGACCAATCCTCTCCGCTCGGAATCGCCGCTCGAGGACGACGGTGCCTCGGCGCTACACGTACACCCACCGCTGACCTGGGACGAGGCCCAGTTTGATCCCGACTCGGACGAGTTCTTCGTCGACGCGGAGTTCGAGGCTTTCCTGGACAGCGACGACGACACCTCCAGCGAGGGCACGCGGGCCGACGACGTTCGTAGCATCCCTTCTTCTCCTCAGGTCGAGGAATGGCGTAGCAGTCCTTCCCCAGTGGCCCGGGATTGGGGTGCGCCTCTCGGCGAGCTTCGAGCCGTACGGGCGTCTCTGCCTCAGCCACCGAGCGCAACTACCACCGAGGACACGTCGGCGGATCCTGCTCGTCGCCCGGCGGACAGATCCAGCAGGGAAACCCTTGTCCAGCGCCTCAGCGCTCTAGAGGACACGGTCCGCGTCACGAGAGAAAGGAACAGAGCGGCGCGGGAGGCAACGCACGCCGCGACCCGGGAGAGACACGCCAACCCGCTCGACAGTCTCCTTATCCGCCGCGTCACCGACACGTCCACCACGACCCACACAGCGAACAATGGTCGGTGGCGCCAGATTGCCGATCTCCCCATCTGGACGCGCACGGCCCCTCCCTCTCGTCCTACCCCGCCTGATACCCCGCCCGAGTCTCCTCGCTTCCCTGCGGCCATCTCGTCGCCGCCCTCCAGCTCGTCCCTGTTTGCGTCCCCAACGCCGTTCAACCCCCACGTCCGCGCGAGCGCAGAGGCTGGCAACATCTCAGACCCTGCCATGCCTCCTCGTCCGATGTACCCCGGCCGTATGGCGGGAGACATTGATCTCATGAGCGAGGGCTTTGCCGAGTACGACAGAATGAGGAGGGAGGCGTGGAATTACAGTCCTCCTCCTGCTCAGGTTCCTATGCAAAATGTCAGTGCAAGGGTCAGCCATGCTGCCCTCACGCCCACCGACGTTCCCTTTTAACTTTATGCTCTCATCTTATTTGTTTTGTAGCTATCTGTTCATCTACATATACCTCGGCCATCGTATATATACTGCACGTTATCTCTATGTATCTAGGTACGATTGAAGTTTTCACTGTGCTTTGGTGTATACATGTGGATTTTGGAGTTGAGTTATTCAATGATGTTCATCCCCCGCCAAAAGGGTACAGCTTGTTTCTGAGTCGTTGCAGTCAGACAAAGGTTCAGTTGACGTTTGCACCACCGTTGCATGCAGTTACGCAGGCCAAAGAGAAATGAGTATCGCCAAGGCCCAATGTCTTGGAGGCTAAAGGAGCCAATCGTATCATTTGACATGTACTACTTAGGTACATACAGTAGGAACCAAGACGCCGAGAGACGAAACAGGATACGAAAGCAGCCATGGAAGATTCAAAAAGACGATAGATTTGTTGCGCGCCACCGAGAAAAGCGATCCAGGCGATACTGGAATGCCAATGAACAGATAGCACGCGTCAATGTTGCCGGGTAGTTTAACGTCCAAGCATGTAATATGCATATGCAAGGCGTTGATATTCCCGGCGAAGGTCTGGCGAAGCGTGTTGGGGCTTAGATGAAAGGTGGTACGGAACTGTATTGCGCATGTTGGATGACGGTGAGTGTCAAGAAGGAAAATCGACTCTGTACTTATGCCGATTTTTTGCCGGCAATTTATACGCTGCCTGTCTGTATGTGTATGCTTGGTCCAGAGGCTAAACCACCTTTCCTCTGCCCGCTCACTCAGAACCGTCTCCAACTCGCTGTAGGCGACAGCCACCACTCGCGTTGCCCACCATGCCCGACTTTGACTCGCTGATGGAGGATGTGGGCTTCCAGGGATCCGAGCGCGCCAGGATAGAGAACCAGGTCATCTTGGACGAACTCGAAAGAAAGAAAAGAGCGCGCACGACCGCGGTGCCTACCGACGACAACAAGGTCAAGATACGCCTCAGGGAGATTGGGGAGCCTATAACACTGTTCGGAGAACGCGTGAGTAGGGAGTTGGGATGCTGTAAACATGTCCTGAACTCCTAGTAGGCCGCGGATCGTAGGGACCGCCTTATCTATGTCTTGACCCAAATAAACGCCGCCCGTGGCGAGGATGGAATGCAGGTGGATGATGATACGGATAGCGACAGCGAGGAAGAGGTGTGTGCTCAATCCTGCGTAGCCGAGGGCTCCCATCTCACATTCGTGTGTTCGTGTTCAGGAGGAAGAATTCTACTCTCCGGGGTCCCTTGAACTGCTAGAAGCGCGCAGACGAATAGCCGAATATTCACTTCCCAGGTCAAATCTTACCCCGATAGGCTGAAAGTCCAAGGTGCTTACTGCAGTTCTTTGTTTTCTCTCCCAATGCAGAGCTCAAAAGCGCGTCGCCCAACAGAGGATCGACAGTAAAATGGATCTGGGAAGGATTGTGGACATACGGAAGAAGGTCTTCGCCGAAGTGAAAGTGCGTTCCTGTCTGCTCTTGGTGAATGTCATGATGAACAACGTTGTTTCCCCCGCCAGAAATTCGCGAACCTTGGGTCGCAGATTGGCGACGAAAGACCGATTTCGCAGGTAAGATTCGCGCCGAATAATGAGATATTGGCGACCTCGAGTTGGTCTGGCACAGTGAAACTTTGGAATGTGCCAGCTTGCACGCCAATACGTACCATGCGAGGTAACAACCGTTTGTCTGGTGCTGGTCTTCGTGTCTGACTCTGAGCTAGGGCATACCGATAGGGTTGGAGGCGTGGCGTGGCATCCTCAGGCAACTTTATCCCTCGGGGCAGACGTAGCCAATATCGTGAGTGGGGCAGGCGATGGTCAAGTCAATCTGTGGTCGCTAAACAGGTCTGTCGTTCTCTTCTCCCCTGGCCGAATCTGGAATCTGACAGAAGGTAGTGACGCGCCACTAGCAGTGATGAAGGGGCACCTGCAACGCGTGTGTAGGGTTGCATTCCATCCTTCTGGTGATTATGTCGCTAGCGCCAGTTTCGACACGACGTGGCGTCTTTGGGATGTCAACACAACGAGGGAAATACTTCTGCAAGAGGGGCATTCCAAAGAGGTTTACTCTGTCGAATTCCAGAATGACGGCGCGCTTGTGGCATCAGGGTAGGCCATCCTGACATGTTCGTAGTCCTTGGAGAGTACTGACCAACAAACGACAGCGGCTTGGACGCGATTGGACGCGTCTGGGATATGCGAACTGGACGTACAGCCATGGTGCTAGATGGTCACGTCCAGGCCATATACTCGATAGGTTTCTCTCCCAATGGGTTCGGATGTATCATGCATGGTGTCGACTTTGCTAACTGTGTCTTCTCTCTTCCAGGTACCAAATCGCGACAGGCGCGGGTGATGATACCATCCGCATATGGGACATGCGGTCGCTGAGGTCGCTTTACACGATACCAGCGCATTTATCCAACGTGTCGGACGTGCGGTTCTTCTATGCTAACAACATGTATTACAAGGCGCCGAGTGTGGAAGGGGATGGGAAGAGTGCGAAGGAGGAGTGGGAGTATCGATCTGGGCTGTTCTTTGCCTCCTCGGGGTACGATGGACTGGTGAAGATATGGAGTGCAGATGACTGGCAGCTCCTGAGAACGTTGACCACCGATGCGGGCAAGGTCATGTCGGTGGACATCTCGAGTGACGGGAACCTGCTGGCGAGTGGGACATACAATCGTAACTTCCAGCTCTTTGCCCCAGAGGATATCGCGTAGCACATGTACAGTACTGTATGTTCCAGACTGCCAATTGAGCTTCCGCCTAGGATTGGTAATCGCACCTGTCCTCTCCCGTCACAGCAACGCGTTACGAGTAACGGTCGCGTCCTACGCCCATCTTCCTGCAGCAGCGCGGGCTGTCCTTTTGACGATGCAATCCGGTCGCCAGGCCCCCAACCAGCCGCCCGTGAAAATATACAATGCGGTCTACTCGTCGGTGCAGGTGCGGGCGATGTCCTTTTTCGCCGTCTGTGGGCCAACTAATCGCTGCTGGCGCAGGTCTACGAATGCATGATCCGCGGCATAGCGGTCATGCGCAGGCGCAACGACTCGTACGTGAACGCGACCCAGATCCTCAAGGTCGCCGGCGTCGACAAGGGCCGCCGAACAAAGATTTTGGAAAAGGAGATTCTGCCCGGCATCCACGAGATTGTGCAAGGCGGATACGGAAAATACCAGGGCACCTGGTGAGTCGCCACATCTCGCGGCTTTTCTGCGCGCGCAACGCTCACGGGCACGCCTAGGATTCCGCTCGACCGCGGGCGCGACATTGCGATGCAGTACGGCGTCGCCCCTCTTCTCGCTCCGTTATTCGACTTTACGCCATCGACCCATTCGCTGTCTGCCTTGCCTGTGTCGACGCCCAATATTTCTGTCTCTCCGCGTCCGCTGTCCGCGTCGTCGTCCTATGGGTCCATGCCGCCTGGCTCGGCGCCGAACAACTACATGATGTCCAACCCGCTTGCCCCGCCACCAATAATGCCTGGCTCTGCTCTTCGTCTTCTCAACCAGGGCCGCGCACAGGGCCTATTCACGCCCTCTTCCTCGTCCTTTACTGCCCACCGGCCCTCGCCACATCCATACTCCCACTCGCCGTACTCCCAAACACCGCCACCACCCCCGGCCCCCCACTCATCTCTGAAGCGAACACGCTCCGACGATGCGTCAACAGACGTGACAATGGGCGACGCGACTGCGCAGAACGGTGCGCCTGCTGACGAAGGGCCTTCCCCTACGAAACGCGCCAGGAAGGATGAGTCGCCAGCGGCCACCTCGGAAAAGCAGCACATCCCCGGAGTTACACCTCGTCTCGCCTCAAAGCCATCCATTCCTCGCAATATTGACCCGTCCGTCCCTCTCAAAGATACCCGGCGCGCCGCCATCGTCGCTGCTATCTGTCAAGCGGATGATCCCAATCAGGTCATCAACCTTCTACGCGAGGTCTCTCCGTCGGACATTGATACCATTCTCGATGACCAGGGCCATACTGCCCTCCATTTGGCCTGCTCCTTGTCGCGTCTAAACACTGTGCAGGCCCTCGTCGGAAGCACCGCGGACGTGCACCGCGGGAACCACCTTGGAGAGACGCCTCTGATTCGCACCATTTTGTCCACGCATTGCTATGACGCACAAACGCTCCCCCAACTGCTCTCCATTGGGCTTTCGCAGAGCATCATGACACTGGACACGTCAAGAAAGAGCGTGATCCATCACATTGTCGCACTAGCCGGCGTAAAGGGCCGCCCGCCGGTTGCGCGGTATTACCTGGATCAGATATTCATGTGGATCGTCAACCAGGATGGAGGCGAGTTTGGCAAGATTGTGGATCTGCAGGACGAGCACGGTGATACGGCACTCAATGTTGCCGCAAGGGTGGGAAGTCGGTCGTTGGTTCGGACACTTGTCGACGTCGGTGCCAACAAAATGCTCATGAATAAACTCGGCTTACGTCCTGGGGATTTTGGTGTCGAGAGTGAGGTGCGTACATTGAATACACGCCTCGGTTCCGCGTTAATTGATTTGTAGGAGCTGAACGGTGGACCCAAAGCTGACGATATCCTATCAACACTTCGTGCAATCCCTCCCATCCCAGTGCAGAAATCCCAAGATGTCATTGCCGACATGACACAAATGATTCAGACTCTATCCACGGATTTCCAAGCCGAAATCAAGGCGAAACAGGATGCATTGGATGTCACTCAAGCTCATCTTCGCGCCGCGACGCGTGAACTGAGTGAGCAGCGGAAGCAAATACAGATGTGGCAAGGGCGCTGCGGGGAGCTGGACACGTTTGCACAACGCGTTAAAAACGTTGAACGCGCGATAGATGACGAGGTTCAGTTCGACTGGACGGGCAGAGGCGGAGAGGACGATGATCCTGTTGCCGAGTCGAAGAATCCGGCATTCCGGTATCGCGGCGCGTCCTCGACCATGGTCGGAACACAAGCGCCTGTGATTACGGTCGAGCCGGATCCGCCTTTACCGCCGCTCGATAATCTGCAGGCTCTGGTGCGGTTACGTCGTATGAAGATGTGGCACGACCGCATGGAGGAGATTATGGAGCAGCGCATGAAGGGGCTGCGAGGAGCCAGTGCGGAGAAGGAGTTTATGTGCAGGAGAATAATAGCTCTGTGCACTGGAGTTCCAGTGGACAAAGTCGAAGAGGTAACCTCCTTTGACTTGCTCTCAGCTAATTTTGACCGCGCCGCCAGATGCTTGAGAGCTTGATCGCAGCTGTTGAGAGTGAAGACCAGGTGATAGACATTGGCCGCGTATCTGGGTTCATGCAAAAAGTTCGCGACGGTATCATCTAACGGCAGGACTTGTTTCTTTCTTCTTCTTTGAACGTGTATTTATTCCTGTCCTGTGCAACGTCTCGGTCCTGTGCTTTTAACGAGTATCTATCTACGCAATTGTATGCCTAGCATTTGCATTGTTTTCGATTTTTAAATGTATTGAATGGTTTTGGTTGTCAGTGAGCTTGGCCTGCTCGAGGCTCCTATCATTCAGGATTACACTTTGGAATCATCATCGTGAATATACATGTGATCGCGCCACACGGTGGTCCAACTTCCGATCACCCGAATCAACTCAAAACTCCACCTCATTCGTCGACAGTCGCGCTTGGTACTGCTTGGTAGGGCCGAATGTTGCGTCCTCGCTCCATTCACACTCAGTAAACTATGCTTGCAAAGCCTACAGTGAGTCTTTGGTGTGCATGTCTTCAAGTTAAACATCCTGATTCCAAGTTCTCATCAAGTTACTTAAGTAGCGATGAATCAGAAGAATAAGGGCGATGCAAACCACGAGACCATCCTAACCCGTCAAAGAAAACCTCATCGAGGGTTAGGCATGTGTGCGCATCTGACGTTACCGATGCCTTTGCAATTTCCGATGGAGAAGAGCGCTGGCAATCACATTGGCAGTCGGTCAGCTGGACTGCGATTCAAATACGAGGGTATAAAACGTCTGAAACTATAGGCTCGGCTGCTTCTCGCTAACGCCCACCATGGCCCTCAAACGTCGCGTATGGGCTCTCGCGTTGCTGGCGCTCGTGAACGCAGAATGGGTCGACCAGACTGTTCTTGACGCCTGCCCAGGATATATCCTCCAGAATCCACAGACAGAAGGTGCCATTTTCAAGGGCGATCTTGTCTTGGCGGGGAATTGCTCTGCGTTTGGTCTAGACATCGAGAGCTTGTCGCTCCAAGTTGAATACGAGACTGGTAAGAGCGAAGTTGTAGGACTCAGTTTGGGTGGTAGACTGACGACCTGGTAGACGCTCGCATCCATCTCACCATCAAGGACGCGAACAGCTCGCGCTATGAAGTTCCAGAGTCGGTTCTACCTCGCCCAAGCGCCAACAATGAGACTTCTCCGGAGACTGCGGCTATCCAGTTCAACTACACCGACAATCCCTTCTCATTCACGATCTACCGAACGTCAACTGCCGAAGTACTGTTCTCGACGGCTTCCTACCCGCTGATATTCGAGCCTCAATACCTCCGCTTGAAGACATCTCTTCCATCTTCGCCCAACATTTACGGCTTGGGAGAGCACACGGAGACCTTCCGGCTTCCCGAGTTCAACACGACACGCACTTTCTGGTCTCGCGATGCGTTTGGCATTCCCACAGGCACGAATTTGTACGGCAACCATCCGATATACTTTGAACACCGTACCACTGGTACCCATGGTGTCTTCCTTCTCAATTCCAATGGGATGGACATCAAGCTGAATGACACAGACGGAGAAGGTGCCACTCTGGAATACAACGTCATTGGCGGAGTCCTTGACTTTTACTTCCTTGCTGGAAGCGAGACTAGCCCCGTCGAGGTCGCGAAACAGTACGCGGAAATAGTGGGCTTGCCTGCTGAAGTTCCTTACTGGTCCTTCGGCTTGCATCAATGTCGCTTCGGCTACAAAGGTAAGTTCAGGGTACATACCTTGTTTGACGGCTGTTCGACGCTAACGACGCCCAGACTTCGTCGATGTTGCTGGTGTCATCACCAACTATTCTGAGGCCAACATCCCTCTCGAGACTATGTGGACAGATATCGACTACATGGACCGTCGACGAGTCTTCACTGTCGATCCTGACTACTTCCCTTTGGATAGAATGCGCGAAATCGTGGACTACTTGCACGACCACGACCAGCAGTATGGCGAGTTGTGGTACATGGCTCTAACTATCATCAGTGCTGATTGAGTCGATAGTCCTGATGACCGATCCCGCCGTCGCGGTTGTGGACGGATATGGGGCGTATGACAGAGGCGTGGACATGGACATTTGGCTCAAACTTCCTAATGGAAGCTACTCTCTCGGGCTGGTCTGGCCAGGTAGGCGTCTTATTAGTCCCCTCAATCTTTTCATGACTGATCTATGTATCAGGCGTTACTGTCTATCCCGGTGAGACATGTTTAGAAATCATCTAGAAGCTTTGCTCATGACGGCCGCACTAGATTGGTTCCACCCAGAGATTCGAACGTCAGTCTCGTTTGCTACTGCCATCCACTCACACTAAGCTCAAGACAGGTATTGGAACAACGAGTTTGATATATTCTATAACCCAGAGACGGGCATCGATATTGATGGCGTCTGGATAGACATGAATGAGCCTGCAAGCGTGAGCTTCACTCATGATTTCGTGATTTTGCATTCGCCTAAAACTTCCTACTAGTTCTGCAATTTACCCTGCACGGATCCATTTGACCAGGCTGTCCAGCAGGCGCTGCCCCCGCCTCGTACAACTCCTCCTCCTGCCCATGACACACCGATATTCGGAAATACCTCCTCATTGTCTCGGCACAGGAAAAGAGACCTCTTGACACCTCAATACTCTATAGACAATGCAGCAGGTGAACTTTCGAGTAAAACCGCATGGGTAAGCCCGTCTTCGGGGCACGATACTCTACTTCGGTAGGGCTCACTCTTATACAGACAAACTCCACGCACGCCAATGGCCTCGTCGAATATGATACACACAATCTGTATGGGACCATGATGTCGACCGCCACGCATGAAGCCCTCCTCGACCGCAGGCCTGGTCTTCGCACCCTTGTCATCACTCGATCGACCTTCGCCGGTGCTGGAAGTAAAGTCGGAAAGTGGCTGGGCGATAATCTCAGTACTTGGGAGGAGTATAGGCTTAGCATCGCTGGCATGTTGGGAATGGCGACGATCTATCAAATCCCCATGGTCGGGTCTGATATTTGTGGTTTTGGCGACAACACCACCGAGACTCTCTGCGCTCGTTGGGCCATGTTGGGCGGCTTCTATCCGTTCATGAGAAACGTGAGAGTCATACATTGGCGTCTAGAAGACAAGATCGAATCTGACCGTTTCATTTAGCACAACATCGATACTGGCATCAGTCAGGAGTTCTACCGTTGGCCTGTCGTTGCCGAGGCTGCTCGCACTGTTCTTGATATTCGCTATCGTCTCCTGGATTACATCTACACTGCTTTCCACAAAGCCAGCGTCGATGGAACGCCAGTGCTCCAGCCTCTGTGGTTCCAATATCCAAATGACACCAACACCTATCCGATCGACCTCCAGTTCTTCTACGGGGATGCAATCCTCGTCTCCCCAGTCACAGAAGAGAACTCCACGACTGTTGACATCTATCTGCCCGACGATGTCTTCTACGATTTCACCACTTGGGAGCGCTTCGACGGGAATGGATCCACAGTCAATCTTCCCAGTGTCAACTTCACGCAAATTCCAGTGTACATTCGAGGCGGAACGATTGTGCCGCTGCGTGTTCAGTCGACGATGACCACAGCGGCGTTGCGAGAACAGGACTTCGAGCTTGTGATTGCTCCTTCAAGAGATGGCCTTGCAGAGGGGAGCCTGTATCTGGATGATGGTGTCTCCTTGGAGCAGAACAGTACCAGCGAAATCACCTTCTCCTTCGATGGTCAAAACCTAACAGTGGGAGGTTCATTTGAGTATTCCACCGCTTCACGATTCAAAAGTGTGCGACTGCTCGGCGTCGACTCGACACCGGAGACTGTCCAAAATGGGACTATCTTCGACGAACAGTCGGGGTCCTTGTCCATTTCTTTGGACGAGTCCCTCTCAGATGGGTTTTCATTTACGATACTTTGACATGTACATACGGACTTGCGTGAAACTGAAGCAGTATACCGATACCATCAGGAAGGTCGAAGATGCTCTAACCGAATACAAGATCCCAACGGTAGGGAGTCAAGAGATGTTAATGCCTTCGACCGACACAGTTAGCTTGAAGCTGAGCATGCGAGACTTGGAGAAGCGGCAGCATTTGTGGGATTCAAGGCAAGAAGAGTACCCTCTGAACGAGGCAAGTCGCAATTCTCGAATCTCCAGTATGACAGTCAAGTGTACTACTCGGCTTCAACAGGCATACGATTCGGTCATTCATGCTCATAGGAAATCCAGACAAGATAATTAAGAAAGAACAAAACGGGTATTACGAGGATGGGAAGAGCTCGGTCTCGACAGAGCAGACCGTTCCTTCTTGTGGCATGGTACCATTCTGGAAATATGCCTGGACATTGGCGTACAAGCATGTTGACGACGCAACGAAGGAGGTGTGCTGCCAAAAGTTTTAGTATACCCAAGCCGTAAGGATGCACATTGGAATTCACTGACACCAGGGGAGTCTTGAGTGAGGACAACAGCACCAGGGAAGGCAGAAGCGGTCTTCTTCGCCCTACACGGCTTAGTGAGAAGATGTGCGATGACCATATGACCAAGAGACTTACGCGGAAAGAGGCGTCACTGGGTCAGCAGTGTTGCCAATGACAAGAAGAGGGAAGCTCGTGTTTCCAGTGATGGGTCCCATGAAGCGGCCCTCTCTATGAATCTTCCAACCTCTGTACAGGAGACTCTGTTAGAGATAGACAGGTGGATTTGAAGGATACTAACGAGCAATCGATACGCTGGATCATCAATGCATCCGCAGCAATGGATATATCCTTGATTTCATCCCAGTATGTCTGCAAATCCGCCGCTGAATCCGTTACCTCAGCGCCATCGCCACAAGTCACAGCGTATATAGTCTCCCAAGTGTTCGAGTACGATGACTCTGCTGTGGAACCATTACAGTTACACTCGTACGGGAGCGCATCTTCGTCCATCTGCAGCTCGAGGATGGCTCTCCCGTTGCCTGCCTGGAGCTCGGCGAGGGCGACAGCGAGGGTTGAAAACACCTGATAAGGCTCATAGAGGGAGACTTTGACCGCGTTCTTGAGGATAGCGTAGTCGACGATGCCATAGATGGAGGAAGAGTCAGAATAGACGGGGACAGGAGAGGCTGATACGGAGGCATAGAGTGCATTGAGGTTTGCCTCGATCTCGGACGGGGAAGAGGCATAGAAAGCGCATGCAGAGGGGCCTGCGGCGTAGCATCCGTCAAAGAATGTCTGAAGAGTGATGTCGCTATCGGTAATCTCGGTGCGCCAATCGGCTGAGGAGGGACATTAGAGAACAGGGTATTAGATAGTGGGAACAGTAGCCTACGTACTGGAGTAATAAGCTTCCATGTCCATGACTCCGTCGATTACGAGACGCTCGACGCGATCCTAGAAAGAATGAGAGACAACATAAACAAGAAACAAACTACACTCACGGGGAACATGGCAGCAAAAGTGGCACCGAGAACCGTACCATAGCTAGCACGGTTCATGAGAAATCTACGGAAAACGCGAGAGCACACAGAACTTACGAAATACCCCAATACATCAACTTTTCCTGGCCAAATGTCTCCGTGATCCTCAGCATATCCCTGGCGACATTCTCGGTTCCCATGTACGACAAGATACCACTAACATCCCTGTCCTTCGCCATTTGTCCTATGATTTGTGTACTTGCCCAGAGCTTGGGCAAAAGCGTGCTGTCACCGGAGGGATTGACGATATGGCGGTACTTTCCCGAGTCCGCTAGCCAGAGAGCACGTTCTGCCTCAGTGTGAAAGAACTCTGCGCGAGGGGTCGAGTATCCGAGACCTGGACATAGATTAGTACTATGTTCTTCGAGCAGATTGGAAGAATGTGACCTCGGGGATCGAAGGACACAATGTCGTATTGAGAGCCGATGATAGAAGCAATACCAGCGCCAACGCCGCCACTGGTAATGGCCTCGACCCCGCTTTCACCGGGGCCGCCTGGGTTGAAGAGGACGATACCGCGGTAGTCAGCATCTGAAGATGTGGAAGAGTATTTGACGATAGCGATAACAGCATTCCCCCTAGTCTCGTCGGAATAATCCAAGGGGACCTGATAACAGTGAGCCAAGTGTGCTCTGTTCATGCGAGGTGAGAAAAAAAACAGACCTGGAGGCGCGTGCAATGGAACCCGTCATAACAATTGGTCCAAGTCAAGTCGGTCGTGGGTTCAATCTACCAATCGACGCGTCAGAGCGCGTCCAGGGCACACATAGCAGTTGACCCACAGAAGTCCAATTAAAGGTTTGGGCAAGCGCCGCAGAAACGAAAAAAAGCAGAGAAGAAAAGGCTGCCGAAGAACGAAGCATGATTAGAAGCGAAGGCGGATGGAAAGTGAAGTGCAGTCACCAAGAAAAACCTCTACATTATATACGCGATTGGCAAGATGCAAATCAACGAATGCGTTCACTGCCGTTCAGGGTAAGACTTGATGAAACGCTTATGTCCTCTGCTCAGTACTCAGTGCTGATCCCGACTGATGATGAACGCGTACGGGCCTACGGCGTTTCATAGGGTGCTGCGAGTTGTATTGCCTCAGCCCGCTGGAGGGACTCACATGCATAGAAATGCGCAGTCAGAAATGTACAGACTGACAGTCGCCGATGGCTAAAGAACAGGGCCACGGTTCTGAGATCAGACATCGTCAAATCGTCAGCTAGCTGACATTTGGGCTTAAGAGATCAGACATTCGTATAGGTCAGGACACGAGAATGGAACGGTCGGGGCGGGTGCTGGCTGGTGAGGTTTATGAGAGGGCGGATCACTCCGATCCAATTATCTCCGTCTGATCGGAGTGACTGTCTTCTGCTTACGGTCCACCCGCGAAAATCGAGGCTCCCTGAGCTCTTGTTTCACCACAGTTCACCCACACAATGCCTGCGTGATCTCCTACACCATGCCAGACTCCGTCAAACAGGATGGATACCGTGACAGTCTCATATATGCATGATTCTGATTCACGACCAACTGAACAACGCTCTTCTTCGAATCTCCGCTTTATTTCAGCATAATCCTTCGGCGGGCTGTCTCTAGAAAGCGATTGACTCCCAGAATGCTTACGATCTTCGCATTCTGGCTCAGCTCTGCGGGCTGAGTGCGCGAACCACCTCCAGCCTTATAAGATACTGTGACTCGTCCGGTTATCAAGACCTTCTTCGAGGCGACAGAATAGGACAGGATTATCAGCCCACCTCTGTGGCCTGATTTTGACGTGGCGATACCACTGATTCCATTGACCACATACTGACTTCGTTGTCATCTGATTGGCATCTCGACGCCATCAGCTCTGCGGATGTCAAACTCAGCCTCAAAGTCTACTTCTGGCTCATACCAAGGCAAGTAAGTACATATGCTTATGATGCCCGAATTCAGGTTCCACAGATTCCATGCTTCTTCAAAATTTACTCTTTGCCGCCCCGGCTATCCCAATAAACAAACTCGACTGCGCGAGAAAATCGAAGCGTGCGGTAGTCAAGTGCTGAACATTCGCCAGGTCCACTCGACGTGCAACTCCTCCCACATCTCTCACATCCTTCTTTAACCTCTCAGATGACGGGTCGACATTGCGGATATCACGCAGGACATGGTGTGTATTGTCGGAAAATGGTCTGCAGTCGAAAGGTAAGCTGACAAATGGATGGGATGGACTTGGCCGTAAGGAAGCAACAAAGGGCGTCTGTAGACGCGTTCTACGGTAAGTACCGTTGCCTTCCTTCTAGCTAGACTCCGTATTCAACGACAAAGAACGCTCAACTGATCGTCAGCGCGTCAGCCACTGACACTCTTCGCAGACGATCACTAATCGACGGTGAGGTCAGTTGAGATGCTTACTGTAGTCTGTAGAGACATCTGAGAGAGACGGGCGTCGACGATTCAAGTGTCAACCCATTAACAACGTTATTGCATGATTCAGCAAAGTGTTGCTGTATGATTCAGCGAAGTCGTAGTAAGCAAAGCTACACCCGGCGCCGAAGGGTGGAGGAAAGCAAGTAGCTGCGCCTCATCTTCCAAGTCAAAGAGAGATTTAAGTACTTACCAGGGTTCCGATTGAATACTACACACCCCACTATCGAAAATGTCATCCCCAGACTCATACATGCCACTTGGCGGTGATGGTTGGACGACTAAAGACAGGGCTACTGCTACCTGCTTTTGCGGTGCTGTACAGCTCTCATTTGTAGGCAGATCTCCTCGATTCTTGAACCGTCACGTTGAGTTGACCCCGCCTTGAAATATCTATTAGCCAACCGAAGGTGAAGGCCTCATTGAAACCTTCATCTGCAACTGCACCGACTGTCGCAAAGTCACCGCCTCCATGTTTGCGTCAAACTTCACCATCGCGAACTCAACGCTCAAGCACGAGCGCGGACAGGACAAGCTCACCAAATACGCCCAATCCAGGACCATCGCAACCGGCAACACCATGGAGAACAGCTTCTGCTCCATCTGCGGAACGCTGATGTACAGACGCAGCAGCGGTGCGCCTGACATGAGCTTTCTCAGGATTGGGACCGTAGATGATTTCAATCTGCATGAGACGAAGCTGAAGCCTAGGGTCGAGGTGTTTGTGAAAGATCGGGTCAGTTGGCTGACTGGTGCCACAGGCGTTGACCAGCACCAAGGGGATTATTTGGCAGGTGCAAAGAGTAGCTGAGGAGATTCAATCAGCGCGCCTTTCCAGGTCGAGAGGGATTGCAGTTGGCCGAGATCAATGTTATCGGCTCCGGGCTGCTTCTCCTCCCACCGAAACAGTACTGTCATTAGAAGGTACCGTTCATGAGTACAACAAGAGCAATGGGCGCCCTCAATGACGGTCGTGAATGTGCCATAATGTAGAATAAATAGATGCCAGTCGTATAAGAAATCATGATGTGCGTGCAGGTGTTCGTCCATCCGCAATCTCTAGTAGGCAACATACGCCACACAAAGCAGCGGGAAGCCCGCGTAGAGGCCTAACCAGAACACGACGTTCCCGAGGAGCTTGTTATCCCGAATGAACGGTGTGCGACTCATGGCGATCAACGGGATCTGGATGAGCTGCATGAGGAAGAGGTACATCCTATCAGGGCATGAGCGCTGCCTTCTTCCTCCATTAATCAACTAAGAGAAAGACGCACCTTATCTTCTGGGTGACGATGACCATGACGAGTTCATGAACGCACGCGCTAAGCAGGAACGTGAAGAACATGGCGGACGTCCTCGAAATCTTCCAGCTCGCCATCGTCGAAGCGTAAACGTGTCGCAAGAGGAACGCATGTACTGGTTTGTTCCATTTTCGAGAAAACTCATCCCAAGAAGTCGAATTCCACCTGCAGGAATTATGTCAAATACATATATCATTCAGCAGGAACATCCCACTGACCAGTCCTCGTAGAATTGCCGATCTGCAAAACTGAGGAGAGTAAGAGTCTGTGGCATAGACGGAGCATGGGACGTACTATGATAGCTCCGCAAATGCATTACAGATACATTCTGCAGCTAGGTGTCAACACTTGTTGTGGAGGATTGTATGCCGAGAGAACTCACCAAAGATGATGTAAAATAGTAACAGATATGCGAGCATGAAAGGTAGTGCCAGATCCAGAAGGGCGCGCAGGAAAGAATCACTGGCTGTCGGACACCGGGGAAGAATGAAGGTCTCTGTGACCGAATACAGGAGCGCAAAGGTTCCAAACGTCGCAACGGTCTTTTCGAACACGTACAACGGTCTTATCCTGCAAGGGAGTCAGTCATGCGCACCAACCCATCGAAAGCTTGCACTCTACTTGTTGGTCCGAGGATACTCTAGCTCGTAAACGAGAGTGGGGATGAGCATGTAGACCGCAAAGTTCTTCCATGTGATGTTGTTCGGCCAGACGACGTAGTCCGGTCCAGGACTCCTCAATTCGCCTTGTAACTCGGAGTATTCCTTTGCCAGGTCGGATATCTCCTGATCGGAATGGTCGACAAGCGGGTGAGGTTCAGCAGGGGAAGGGACATGCTTGACGTTCCCTGACTTGTCAGCGTCCACCGTGACCGGGGCGGATTTTGGTGTCGCGTCAAGGAGACGTTTCCTGAGTAGAGAACCAGCGTCAGCGTCCACGTAGGAAGACTGGACGCCAGCTGAGACAGGAGGTGTTGCGGTAAGCGGGGTGCTACTCTCGGAATTGGTCGACCCGTCGAACTCTGCGCGGTGCGCAGTCGCATCGGATATTGCCTGGTCCCAGCCACCGACGCGCGCGGTGGCTTTGCGCAACTCGTCCAGTAACAGCTGAGACTCGCCGGTGACATATTGCAGATAGCCGTTGACGGTCATGTATGAGTGCATTTTCATGATGAGGACGAGGGTGTGCAGGGTGAGGAAGCCGGATTGAACCCAAGGCCATTCACTGGGGGCGATGAGATAGGAATGGCGGAAAGATGAGATGTGGTACACACCGATTGAAAGTCCAAGTAACGGCGATGGCGAGGAGGGTGGTCTGGAGGATATGCTGAATGACCACGCCAATCCAATAGTGGCGAATCCATCCTTTGCTGATGGCTTTAGCGAAAGGCACACATAAGCCGGTGCTCACGACGAGGACTGCGTCACTGAGCGCGAGCGTTCTAGCGTCTTTGGACAGCAGCGTGGCGAACCTGAAGTTCAAGGGCGACCCGCTCGATTCCCAGCTCGAGATATACGTCCTGAGCATGAAGATGAAGATTGAGATCCAAAACAACGAGAAGAAGCCCTAGTTCGCGCATTCAGTGTCCCATAAGAGATTGCAGAGAACGGCGGGGCAGCGCACCCGGAATTCATTCGTCCCAGAACGCTCGTTGTTGATGTCAAAGTGCGAGTTTCTGGGCGCAAACGTGATGAGAGCCCGCAGCCTTTTGGAGGCTCGCGACCGGTATGGCTTGGAGACATAGAGGGTGCCGTTGGTCGTCTCAAAGCCGCCGCTGGCAGTGCGCGCGGTTACGGGAGGTATAGAACCTGTGTCCGTGGCCATCACGGGCTGCGGCGAGTAGAATGAAGGTATGGAGCAGAGGGTGCTGCGATCGTCATAAATAAGGGAGCAGGGTTGATGTTTGGCCGTGTCGCCGACGCCGACTCTGAATCTTGAAATGAAGTTCGGCAGAGCTTGTTACAGCAGGATGAACGTATGCGAGTCCAGGTTAAAGAGGCGGAATGCACGCGCTGATAGAGCGAGCAAAGGTAGAGGACGCGACAGACGCGATATATACTTTACAGTTATCATAGTGCCGGCATTCCCCGCGCCATGGTGGAATCACAATTAGCATTGAAAGGTACCCACGGACAGCCCAGACCTCTGCAGTAGCAACTCCCGCTGCTAAAGTCAAGCTGAATTACTATTGAAAACGGTGATCAAAGCCAGACGAAATCAAAGAGTAGGTCAGGATCGAACTCGGGACCGGCATTGTCCGCTGCCCTGGCTACAGCGCCCGAACCTCTCTTGACCTCGTTCACCTTCAACCATGGATCAAGTCGGTCTCTATTGCCTTGCACAACCTGCCAATCACTGAGCAATTCTCCCAGGATGCGTTCCGCTCAATGCTGTCCACGTCGTCAGGGTCGGCGGGCCAGTCCTCGCGTTATGGCAAGAAGCAGTACGTGTATCTGGTTTGCCAACCCAGAGTGCTGACACTCAGTAACAGACCCAAGGCTATCAGCGCTTCCGAGCCCGCCTTCAAGCCAAGAAAAGTGAAGAAGGACGGCAAATACAGAGACAGGGCTGCAGAGCGTCGAGTGGGCGATGACCATGACTATGCACAGGCGCGTCGCTTCCAGCCGCATTGCATGCTCTGCTGAACAGACATCCAGGTTGAGGCCCTCTTAGAGGACTTCAATGAGAAGACCGCGAATGAAGACAAGGACGCCGTATGTGTGCCTCTTCCTGCTGTTTAAACTGAATTCAACTCAATCATCGCCAGGTAGATGAGAAGCGCCGCTACCTGGGTGGCGACAGCGACCATACCATATTGGTAAAGGGCCTCGACTTTGCGTTGCTGGAGCAGAATAAAGCAAAAACAGCCGTATCTGCGACAGACGACGATGATCTTGAACAGGCGTTTGCCGAAGTACCGAAGAAACGAACTAGGGAGGACATCGTGCGTGAACTCAAGGAGAAACGCGCGAAAGAAGCAGAGCCCACCACCGACGCGCCGATCCAGAATAGCAGCAAGTTCAAGCCCATTGGTTTCAAACCTATTGGTGCGGAACAGGGCGTAAAGAAGAAGAAGAAGAAAACAAAAGTAGGAGACGAGGACGGTGGCAAGAAGAAGAAGCGGAAACTTGACAGCACAGAGGTTGCATCCCAAGCAGAAGCCTCTACTGCGGCTGCACCTTTACCGCTTCCGCCTGCACCCCCATCGGTCGTGGAACCCGAACCTCCCGAGGAAGATCTTGACATCTTTGAGGGTGCCGGAGATTACGAAGGTTTGCATGTCGGAGATGAGGATGATGAAGACTCCGACGATAACAGCCCGCGACGTGTTGCAGTAGAAGAGAGATTCCCTTCTCCCTCGTCACGTCCCGCAAATTGGTTCGGCGAACGCTCGCCATCACCCGCTCCCGTCGCGTCTTCATCTCGACCTCGACCTCTCTCTCCGCGTGCATCACCTCCCACCGATGCCGATGGAGAAGCGGGGGAGAGTGTGCCTATGCGGCTTGTTCCTCTGGAGGGTTCCTCGGTCCCATCAATCAAGGACTTGCTCGCCCTCGATCAAGCAGCGGGATCAGGTGGTAAGAAGAGAAAAAGGAAGGACAAGAGCAAGGGAAACAAGGATGATTCCGGCGAGGCGGCTAAGAAGATCAGCGCTGAGGCCAAAGCGGACAGGGACTATAAACGGTCAGCTTCCTTCCCTCTTTTCTCAGGACTACGCACCCTCTGATACAGATCTCAGGCTACAGTCGTATCAAGAGAAGAAGGGCGCATCGGCATCGAGTCAATGATGCCCGTTTTTGTTCCCTTGTACTCAATTCTTCCACTTAGTTCACATATTTGCCGGTGCCTACCCCTACTAGGCATTCTTGGGCAATCACACGTGTTAACCCGAACCTCTTGAGTTTTTTTAATCTAGTAAGTTCAAAGACGCTGCGGTAATTCCCAGGTCCATCCGAGGTTTCCATCTATCTATACGTTATACCTGGACTCAAACCCTACGCCTCCCGATTGCCACGTCGCGTCAATGGTGCCTGCAGGTGCGTGCAGAGATTCAATACCAGGAATGCCACCTTTACCCCGGGAGGGACACAATGGCAAAGGCCAAAGGCAATCTTTCGCACCCAATAACGCCATGAACTCATCTATACGAGAGAACCCCTATACACCGATCCTCATCATCTTTCCCGGCGGCAATCTCGCACTGCGTTGATTGGTAGATGGGGGCAGCTTCGCTGGCCTGTTATGTGTGATGAACCCGCGGACGGGACGCTAAAGAGTGAATTTTTTTCTCTTACAATGCCGGCAGATGCGACCCGTCAGGCATTTCACGAGGGTGGTGGAGAGTATATATACTAGAATTTTGCGATCCACTGTCTGGTCATCACAGTTTTTTTCGTACTGTATACCATGGCTGTGGGTGAGGTAAGTGTTCCGAATAACCATCTGAACGTCTCCCGCTGATGTGCTAGCGCGCTCAGACCTACCTGTTACCGACCGATGCGGCAGAGTCTCAGGTATCCGTCCCTCGCCATTCTTTAGTGTTCTGAGGGCCTCACGGTGTCGCTGTGATTTTTCAGAGACTGGCCACGCAGCATCGACTGTGGAAGCTCATGGTTGGGGACATTTATCCTGTCGCTCTAGCCCACACGGTGGAACGTATGCTCAGGCGGACGTCTGACAATCAAGTCCCGACCGTACTGGACATTGGCTGCGGTTCTGGCATCTGGTGAGGACGAACGTATCATTTTATGCGCCCCCTGTTCTGGCTGACGGTGTTCCGCGTCCATAGGGCAATTGATATGGCTCGAAGGTTTCCACAAGCGTTGATTGTGGGATGTGACATTAATGAATGGCATAATCGTTCGTAAGTCGTCCCATTCCAACCGCCTATTCGGCACAGTACGCTAACGCAACTCGCTACAAAGAAATACTCCTGACAACTTTCGGTGAGGTTTGGCTCAATGCAAGGCTTCAACACTTTATCGTTGACTGACAGCCGCCACGATCAGATTTGCCCGTGCGGATATTGTCAAAGGACTGCCAAGTGATCTCCGCGCAGTCAGGTTTGATGTCATTCATTGTCGCTGTGTAGCTCAGCATGTAAGGTTTTCCTGCCTCCCGTTAAAGCCCGCCATCTAACACATGAGTGGCAGGTGTCTGACCCGCCACGCTTAATTGCGCTTATCGCAAACCTACTTAAGCCCGGTGAGAGGAGTTGGAAATCTCGTCCTTGATGTGAGCTCTTCTCAACAGGTCACACAGAGGGGTTATTGCTCCTCGCCGACGGCGATTGGGTTGCGTTTGACCACAACAAAATCCCGCTCGTTCCCTTCGTCTTCAACGCGGATCTGCCTGAAGACGTGCAAAATCTCAGAGGCCGCTCGTTCTACGCGGGCTGGCTGCATCTCCTAGGTAAACTGACGCGCAGCAGAAAGTACAAGCCCGTCGATGTCCTTCTGCGCGAGAGCGGATATTTCAAGGACATGCATTCGAACACCTACTTTACGCCCATCAACTGGGGCGGTCAGGGCATCGCGAATGGGGACCAGATGGGCACGATCATGAACCATAACATGAGGGTGGGTTTGGCTTCCACGAATGCCTGCCTGAGCTGAGCTGATTCCGGGTGGGGCATCATGACAGGATTTTTTCCGTAATGCGCGCCATACCGCTTTGCAAAGCGGTGTCACACCGAGAATGCTCGACATCTGGGAGGAAGAGTACTTCAAAGAGCTCCATCAACGCCGCTATAACATCTGGCATTACGCGTGGGCGCGCAAGGTGGGAATGTAGAGGTCCATCTGTGGTCTATCTATCTATGTCTACGGTTCTAATAATCCACTCTATCTCTATCTCTATCTCTATAAATACGAACGGTCTAAAAAGTTCTCTAGGAAACATATACGTATTATTCTAAACGCAGATACTTTTGGAGCACTTGAGCTGCAGTCCACGGACGCCGGAAGTGACTTTGACCCAGTCCGCGCACCACTGTTCCGAAGAGTATTCAACCTCGGGGATGTCGGGGAAGAGGATGTATAAGAAACGGGGAAGAAGCGTCGTGTCAGGTAAGTGAGGGAACATGATAGACAGAGTCTTCAAAGCCCGTTGTCCTGCAACAGCGAGTTTCTCAAACGTCTCATCTGTGATACCGGAAGTATCGATAGGAAGGGCGAGGTACGTCAGCTTCGAGAGCGAGGTTGAAATGACGCGAAGAGTCTCAAAGGTAACTCCGGGCGTCGGTGGGGAACGTTCGTTCGTTATCTCGGATGACAGCTCCAGAGACTCCAAATCTGGCCACCACTTTACGATGTGCACAAAGTCCGCGTCGCAGACGTTCACAGGGAAAGTGGTGCTAAAATCAAGCCGGCGAAAATCACGGCAGTGGGAAAGAGGCCGAAGATCTTTCATGGCGATGGTATTCACATCGCGTGTATCTCTATTGGTGGCATCGTCATGATCTAGGAGATGCATGACGGATAGGTCCTGTAGGGTGGAAGAAAAAGAGTTCCGGATATTATCGAAGAGGGTATGCCAGAAGGACGTAGTCTGGTGCGGAGTTTCTAGGTCGAGGTATAGGGTATGTAGCTCTGTAGATTCGATTTTGCTTGTGAGAAACGCAAAAAGATCCGGAGTACAGCGTATCCAAAGGTTCCGGAGAGCGCCGAAGAGAGGGCGAGAAGAGGCGGAAGGCCATAGGTCTTCCAGACGAGCTGCCGTTATTTGTCGTGCATGAATTTCAAGAACCTCCAATCGAGGAAATGTGGCGATGGAAGCAAGGGTATCGACTCCCAAGGTATTAGCGGTACGCAAGCGAAGGGTGCGGAGATTACTCATGGCCGACAGTTGCCTGTTCGTTTCGGCGGAGGCGAGCCCTCTAAAAGTGAGGCTGTCCAGACGCGGCGCAACGGCGACGGCGTGTTTGAGATAGTCTGGGGTGCGGTCCTGGGCTTTGCGGCTGTTGAAACCCTCGTCAATGTGCAGCTCACGCAAATCTGGGGAGAGGGAGGCAGCTGGGGGAAAAGAGCATGTCGTCCTCGGTGGCAGGGAGACCTTGGCAGTCTGCAGGCGCGGGAAAAGACATGTCGGTAGACTGTTGTCAGCGGCACAGAGCAGCATTAGTGAGTGTGGGATTGATCCGCTATAGGACCGAGTAGCATGGGCCAAGTGTTTGACGCGCCGGGCGTACGAATGGAAGGTGCGAAGCTGTTCGCCGGTCGAGAATGCCTGCAGGTGACGTCAATATTCCTTCAATCGTGCAGTTGAGATGAAAAACCTCATCGCCTTCAGAGCAATCTGGAAGAAGAGAGAGCAGGGGCTTCAGCGAGGTGAGGTGGTGGTACAGGGCGTCCAGGGCGGGATCCTTCCATGCCTGACAAGTCCTCGCTGCTCGCGGGAGGTCGTAGCCGCCAGACGCAGCGCACCACTGGAAGATTTCGCGGAGAATCTCGTCGATGAGAAGGATGGAATGCATGGATCCCGTACTGTCAGCCCTCCACGCTCGTTGTTGGAGAAAAAGATGGGGAATTATTCACGTGTCAATGAGATCAAACTCAAATTTGCAATGAAATCGGAGTTTGCCGAAAGCGCGTCGTGTCAGACTCTAGCAAGAACCCAAGTAAGAACGATAAACACAAAATCTAGCCAGTAGTAGGAGAGCAGTAGGAGAGTATCCATACCGCGGCAGATTGAGAGCGACATCCGCAACTTGATCATGGTGAATGTCCGTCACTTATGTACTAGCTGTCCACGACGTGATTGTTTGGTCATTGAACACCTAGCAGCGCCATCGTATCTCGCCCTCTAGCAACGGCGGCCAGACGTACCAGGAACAGAGGGCGGGGTCCAGGCGGGATGGCGGGATGGTGGGAGTTTTGAGCAAATTTGGAAAGTGCGCATTTTGACCGACCGGCTACTCGGTCCGACATCCGCTCTCTTCATGTTCGACCTCAATGTGCCGATTGCAAGTTCTTTTCTAGGCGTCAACAATGGCAAAAAGCCGGCCAAAGGGAAGCAGCCAGCTGTCAATAATGCTCTCCAGTACACGGCAGCGCAACTCGCGGTCCTCGAGACCCGCGTGGACCTGCTCATCCACTGTGCGTGTTCGTTCAATCCAGTTCCAGGTGTACAACTGACAGAATTGCAGTAGGATATACTGCAATTGCCTTCAACCAAACTGTCCACAAAAAAGTGGATCCGAAGACACATGTCAACATCTTGGATATCCTGTTGAACCAACTGAAGCCGCGCAAGGAGATTTTGTACATGAAGCGTCTTACAATCATCCTAGACGAGGACAGTGAGAAAGGTTTCGGATTAGTACGTGGATCGGTTCATGGCCGACTGATTTCAATAATCACGTCTGTCTAGATCAACGCGCAGACATCTCTCTTCAACGGCTACGATCTCATAAGCCTAGTGCCCACCAATCAAACAACCCTTGCCCTTGCATGCCTCACTCACAGTCAGCCATCTCCTCTGACCGCGCACATCATATCCCTCCCTCTCACCCTTCCCCGCCTCCCCTTCAATCTCAAACACACTCTCATCCGGACAGCCATAAAAAACGGCGCAGTGTTCGAGATCAACTATGTGGGGGCCATCGGCGGTGAAAACGATACCACCATGACAGACGCAGACGCTGCCGAGAATGGTCCAGGCGCCAAACGCAATTGGTGGGGCGCGGCCAGGGAGTTGACGCGCGTTACCAAGGGCAAGGGCCTCATAACGAGCTCTGGTGTAGTCGCGGACTTGGATTTTCGAGCGCCTGATGATGTCAAAAATTTGTACGCCAGTTCAACCGTCGGGCGCGTCGATGTTAATCTGCTCTATCAGGATCACTCTGCTCGGTGTGTCGCAAGACATCGCCCACAGCTCGGTAACCACTACACCAAAGTCTCTGGTGTTACGTGCTCGTAGGACAATGCGTCGCTTTTCTCGTTCAATGCATCACTGACCTTTGCTTGAAGAAACTCGCAAGACGTATCGCGCCGTTTTGTCCGAACCACAACTGGTGGTACCACTTCAACAAACCGAAGAAGCACCTGATGTACCACCTGCTAACGACGCACAACCGCCCGAAGCGACATCCTCACAAGTTTCAGACGCGTCCAAGAAACGAACTCGGGAAGACTCTACCTCTAATCCGGACGTGACCTCAAAGTCCAAGAAGAAGAAACGCGGAAAGGGTTCAAGGTAGCTTGGAGGATCCATGATTGTCTTGTTTACCAGCAAGGAATCATCGAGTCGGTCATTACTATCCGTGTCGACGCAAGAGCCGACTCACAACTGGCGCGTGGTCCGTACCGGGGAACGCCGATACAACTTTCTTCACGACTTGGACGTTCATTGTATGCATATGTAGCAGAGGTCAGCCGCTCGATTTGTCGTGCTGCGGCGCCGCTTCCGTCTAATACGAGATAGTTTCTGCAACACTTCCTCCAATCTGCTGTGCTGAAACAACATGCCTCGGAGCAATTCCATGCCGTTACCCTCTCGCAGGCCTGCGGGTGCTTCAGGCCTTCTTTCTTCTTCCGTACATCCGTCCACAACTTTTGTCTGGTTACTCATCCTCAACGTGTAACGCGACACGGATGTATGGATCTGCTGCATTCGCCGACCCTGCTAAGCCGCGAATCATGCAACGGATCCACGGTTCACAGCCGCTCACCTGTCATTGACCTATCGTATGGCATATGTTGGTCCTCAGAAATTGTCCAATGGAATGCTGCGGAATTCAACTATGAAGGGCTATACGAAGCTCACTACTACAGCCACGGTCTTACTCGAGAAAAGGTATAAAAGAGATGAAGTTATCCCATGAATCTCTATCCCACAATGCAGCTCTTGTCTTCTCTTGTTCTTGCTTTCTCTCTCGCCACCCACCTGGCATGGGCCTTCCCCACCCTTGACGATCGTCACGGTGCTCACAAGTTCAAGGCACCTGGTCCTGACGACCTTCGCAGTCCTTGCCCTGGATTAAACACGTCAGTACTCAATCTTTCTTCCAAGTCAAGTCTAGTCTTATCATCTCCCGATAGTCTCGCCAACCACGGCTACCTTCCACGCGATGGAAAGAACATCACCATCCCCATTATGATGAAGGCGGCGGAAGGTAAGCACTCTCAAGCTCGTGCAAAAATAGAGTAGGAAGTGACTGAAATGTCTATGAAGATGGATACAACGTCCAACCAGCAGTCATTCTCCTCGCTGCGAGGGTCAGTCTCATGACATCTACATACGCCTGGGATGCCTTCAGTTTGGAGGACGTTAGACTGTCTGTATATCCTTTTCTTGCGGCCTTCCGTTTCTTATTCTTTTCCCTTGACCAGTCACGGAAACATTGAGCACGATGCCTCTGTCTCCCGCGGCGACTTTGCCCTCGGCAACAACTGGGAATTCAACGAGACCATCTACTCGACTTTGGCCAACTCCAACCCCGGCGTGGACTACTACAACGGGACCTCCGCCGGCGCTGTTCAGCACGAGCGCCTGGCACAGTCGCTGAGGACTAACAATGCGACGATGAACACACTCAGCGAAATGACCATCCGCACAAGGGAGAGCGTCCTCTACCTCAGTGTCATGGGTAATGTAACGACTGGCGAGGCGCCTAAAAAGTAAGTGACCCAGGCATTCTTGGTGGGATTGGTCTAATTTGCTTTGATCAGATTCGTGGACATCTTCTTCCGAGAGGAACGACTTCCGATTGAAGAGGGTTGGGAGAGGTCTCCCGTCCCAATCACCACTGACGCCTTCCGTGCCACCGAGCAAGAGATCTTCACTTCGTCGAATTGGGTGTCCAGTGTCGGTCAATGCGCATGGGTGAGGACTTCGCCTCATGATGACTTGAGCGTTGTCGGACCCAGATAAGCACCTCTTGTGCACTGTTGCTTAGTGTCACTTTTACTTTCACTATGGACTTGCGTTCTTTCTGTTACCTTACAATTTGATTCGTCAAAATGATGATTCAACCATTGTCTATTCCTATACAATCTACTGACCGATTTTCATGGGTGGAGTAAGAGGCGCATTCTTGACAATTGAAGCACAAACGTTGACGGTCGGAGGCACCAAAGAAGTAAGTGACCCAGGCATCCTTGGTGGACTTGGCTTTGGTTTTCGTGAACATCCCATTTCGAGAGGTACGGCTTCCTACTGAGAAGGCTGCAAGAGGTCTCCGGTCCCAATCACCATCTTCCGTGCCACTGAGGCCGAGATCCTTGCTTCGTAAATTGGGTGTCCAGTGTCGGCCAATGTGCATGGGTGAGGATTTCGCCGACTGATGGCAGTGATGACTTGGACATTGTCGGACCAAGATGTGTAAGTACTACTGAAGGTTTAACTTTTCCTTTCTTTCACTGGCATGTTGTATTATTCGATCAAACAAGAAACACATACTGTATATGACGTTTGGAGAACAAATGTTTGCTACAGCGTCGAAAACTGAAATCCTGGATAATGGAGATATTTCCATTTCCATTGCCAACGACCGGCTACTTACACTACGCATCCCAATCCTCCAGCGTGAACGCAATGACCCCAAAAGTCGCAGCAGCCTCACTCGTCCCACCAGCCAGACTCTCCGTCCCCCTCCTCACAAACTTCACCAGCGCATCAAGTTCCGAGGACATCATATCCAGTCTATCCACCTCCATCGACTGCGCCACACTAAAGGACGTCTGTGGCTCCTCCATCCTTTCCTCATCACTATCCGAATCAGACTCAGAGCTCGACACATCGGCAGCCCCAGAGAACCCAATGACGTTCCGCCGCAAACGCCGCTGCGTCTTCGTGCGCCGCCGCTTGGTGAGTATGGACGCCCTCGAAATGTCGTGCGTGGTTGTGTCCCCGGTGAAAGTGACAAACATGTCACTGAAGTGCAGGGCCATGTCCAATATGGAGAGGATTGAGCGGTGCAAGGCAGCGGTCTGTCAATCATGAGCTGAAGAAGACATGAACAAGAAGTTCAGTTTCGTACATTGGATTGTAGCAGACAGCGTTCTTGGAGTCTTTCGAGGCTATCACGAGATATCAACGGCTGAAGAAAAGTCTTCATGATAAGACGTACTGCTCCTCGTGTATCCTTATGAGCTCATCCAACGAAGTGACTTTCTTCAGTGCTGCATGAAATTTGATCACTTGGATATGGATCACCTTGGGAGAGGCCCAAATTAGCGCACTTCTCGTTCGATGAAGAACCAACTCACGTAAGTCGTCAGAAAGTTCAGCAAAGCGCTAAACATCCCAGTCGTCAGTCTTCACATACAACACATAAACTTTGGATTTGGAACGCACTTGATGAACCAACTAAGCCGACTGCGAATCGCATAGAACGTCTTCAGCTCGCTTCCGACCTTCTTGCTGTCTCCTCTGATCAGGATTCGCTCCAGAGCGACTTTGGCTCTCTTTATCTGGAGGAGGAACACAAATAACTCCCCATAGATTTCCAGGATCTTCGGGGTGAAGAGGTATATCAACGGGAATGGGACAGCGTATTCCACCAGGAGACCGTCGAGCGCTCTGACTGTGCGCCCACCGGCTGTTCTGTCTTTGTTGCGACGATAAGAGAGGCGAACTAGCGAGAGCTGGACCCATTCCTTGACGCCGACGTTGAGACTGGACTCAACGACGTCGTTGAATGTACTATTGAGAAAATGGAAGTCGGTCCAGTGTTGTTGGCTGTCCATCTATAAGACATCATGTCAACTGAGTTGACGAAGATATAAATGGGAGAATCTTGGATCACCTTAGCAAACAAAACATCGCAAAAATGGCTCATCGTGTCCCCCTTCCGCATCAGATACAAATCCTCAATCGTATCCAGATGTCTCTCGAACTCACACTCCTCCACAATAGCCTTGGACAGCGCCAAACCCGTGCTACGACAATACGGCGCGAGCTCCTCATGAATTAGGCCAGATAGAGTGTCGATCGAGACCGAAAACAATCCGCTAGCCTCATCAACCTCGGATCCCGCTCCTTGCGCGACCAGATCCGCCAGAGATCGCCACCTCCATTCGACCTCCACATCACTCGGTGGCACATCCAAAGCCTTCAACAACCCCACAGCCTTCCCCGACGCCAGCACTGTCTCAGCCACAGGCTTAAAGAACGTCGGCAACCCCTTCCTCCGTCCGTCCCCTTCGTCCCGCAGCGTATATCCTTCCGTCCAATAATCTGGATCCAAAAGCCCCACACCAAAAGCGCCCGTTCCCAACCCGTTGCTCTCGATGAAGAATTCGTCGTCGAGGTCGTTCACGTCCCCGACACCCATGCCATCCTTGAGCCACCGTCCAAGCATGCCCCAAAGGGGTTCTGAGCTCCGGATGAATACTCGCATAACGACGCCGGCCGTGACGCGCTCGCCTCTCTCCAAGTTCTCCTGTATTACGGCGAAGAGCCGATCGAGGAGAGCGGCGGTGGTAGTGGAAGGCGACGCCCGAGGGGAATGGTCCTCTCCGAAAACATCCCGAACGACATTCAACAGAACGTCAAACGAGCCTTCGAAAGCATCGCGGACCTGGATTTCCAGCGAGAGCAAGCTCACGACCAGGCCTTCTTCAGATAACACGCCATTTGTGGCTAGCACGATCTTCTCTTCCATGTCCGCGCACCAAGTATCGAGTAGACGTATCTCCGCGTCGACGGCATCGGCGAATGCTTCCAGTGTTCGCGTCTTTGATTTGGAGCTGCTTGGGGTGCTGAAGACGCGGGCAACAAAGTTGCGAAGATGTCTGACGCAGGTGCATCGCTGAGAAAGGGAAGAGAGAATGGAAGATTGTGACGCCAGGGATAAATGTAATAATCTGGGAGTCGTCCTCGAAGTCCTGTAAGCCTCATGCCGCCATTCGAGCATTATGTTGTTGCGACCTTGGAGTGCTATTAAGACCTCCCTCACAGCGTCATGCTCATATATATACTTCTGAAATTCTGTTCGTTTGATGTTCCGGAAGAGCAGAATGACAAACTTACTTCGCTTGAATGAACGAGCTCAGTAGGAAACCCATTTCGGCCCGTGATGTTCTGCAAAGTGGGTCCTAGAGAGTAGATTCAGAGCATGTTCCCAGAGGCAGCACACAAGCTCGCACACCCAGTGTACTGGCGTCGCCAATATCAAATCTCGTACGCGCTCCCTTGATCGGCATGCGCCAGTCGCTGCGCCAATACTGCTTCGACTGTAGATCCTCCACCTCCTTCCTATGCAGAACCGAAAGCCTGATATCTGGGAGCGATGGCGCGAACGCGAGGATCGGAGTGGGTGAAGGAGTGCGAGGTGGTGTGGGCACAGAGTCGGATGACTCGTTCAAATCCAGATCCCTAGCCTCTGAGTCCAAAGACCAGAGAGATGAGGCATCGCTGTCTGAGGAATCTCTGTCTCTTTGATTATTGATACTCCCTGGGGGCATCCCATAGACGCCCTCCCAATGTTCGCCTTCGAACGGGTCGTCCGCCAGGATCTTCTGCCAGGTCAGGACTTCGGGTTCGGGGGGAGGGATGGTGAGATCGTGCAGGTACGAAGACGCATAGGCCAATGTGCTTGGCGTTGGAGCATTCGCTAAAGAAAGCTAGGAGGCGTCAGAGAGCGGGCATTTTGCGTATCAACAAATACACTCACGAGGAGCTGTAGATGCAGAGGCAGATGGTCAGCCTACTATATCGTCAGTAGTGGTGAGGCCCATGAAGTCTTGTCAATGACCTTGATTTCCTGGTCAAGATCCCGGCCCTTTTCACCGCTTTCCTTCAGATGATTGTAGGATTTTTCCAGGGCTTCTGCTAGTCCGTCGCGAGAATGTATACGCGCCTTTTGCGCGTGTCTAGTAGAGTAATGAATACTTCAGCACCGGCAAAGACACAGAGATTGCCCACCCACGCATCATCTTGTCCGCCGTCTTCTGGTCGAGCCCCATGCCAGCCTTGCTGAGCGTCGTGCCTTCCACACTGAGCGCTTTCATCAGATAGTCGACGTTGGCCCGAAAGTCCTCGTTGTCGTCGTCTTCGTCTTTGACTCTGAGGTTGCGAACGAGCTGTTCGCACAATGAGACGAGCTTGAGGTGGTTGGATCGCAGTTGACGCGACTGGGGCCGGTTCGTGAGGCGCGACATCGGACGCATGGATGCGCTGGATTGTGGGCGCACGCCCTGGCTCGACGATGGCCGCATGCCTTGGCTGGTGGATGGCCGTACCGCCTGACTGGTGGGCGGTCGTATGCCCTGGCTCGATGACGGGCGTATTGCTTGACTCGAAGATGGACGGGGCGTTGTGCTCGAGAGAGGGCGCCTAGAAGCGACGGAGGCGGGGCGCGACTTTTCGGCGCTGCTGGGCCGCATGATTGTGGGCGATGGTGGTGGTCACAGTGAGAGATGATCTCTTTCGTCATCGACCACGACCACGACCACAGGCAAGAGCTCTCACGTCCCTCTCTCATCAGTCTGTTGTCTCAACAATGTCCTGCAGGCTAGTCGCTTGCCCTGATGCCTCTCGATGGCCTCATCATCCTCGACGCTGCCCAGCGCCCGATCCTGCAGTCCTCCAACGCCGTCCTCTTCGACCAAGTGAGCGTACCCTGCAACGATATCCACCTCGTATGCGCGCTGTCCCCACCGACGGACCCGATGTTGGGCATCGCCTTCCTCAACGCCTTCATTGACGTCCTCAAGGCTTATTTCGGTGACAGCGTCAACGCCGTCGCGCTTCAGGACAACTTTGACACCGTCTATCAGCTCATCGCCGAGAGCCTCGACGCCGGACACGCCCTGACCACCTCCCCGAACGCTCTGCGCGACATCGTCACACCCCCCTCGCTGCTCAATTCCCTGCTCGGCAGTGCGCTCGCCCAGTCAAATACGCCAAAGCCGTTCTCCAGCCCAATACCGTGGCGCAGGGCAGGCGTGAGACATACAAACAACGAGATCTACTTTGACGTCGTCGAGATGTACAAGGCGCTGGTGTCGCGTTCCGGCACGACCTTGTCCTCCTCAGTCCACGGCCGATTAGACGTCGACTCTCGGCTATCGGGCACCCCAGACTGTCTGTTGACCCTCTCGAATCCATCTGTCATTGCGAACCCAGCCTTCCACCCATGCATCCGCCTCGCCCGGTGGTCCAGCAATAAAAGCATGTCCTTCGTGCCTCCCGACGGCAAATTCGTTCTCTCGGAGTACTCGCTCGCCCAGGCCCCGCCGGTCCCTCTTACTCTCAAAGTCATTTCAACACCGGGAAAGCTCGAAGTGACGTTGGCGTCGCGCATGACTACCCATGCAATGGAGCGAGTGCAGCTGGAACTTCCTTTTGGACCTGGCGGGCCTGTCGGCGGGTTGCGAGGAATTGGGTCCTCGTGGACATGGGACGCGCGTTCGCATGTCTTGAAGTTTGACATTCCGCAACTGCCACCAAGCGGGCGGTGTTCTCTCAAGGCAGAGTGGAATCCGGAAGCCAAGTAGGGCGCAGTCAACCTACTCAATTGGTTCATGACCGCTGATTGCTATTCCAGTCCTTCCATTGCGCGTGTTGTCCTGATTCGATTTTCGATACCATCACATACATTCTCCGCTTTACGCGTGGCCAAATTCACAGTCAGTGAAGAGTACACTCCGTTCAAAGGAGTGCGAGGGAGAAGCGAGGGGTTGGTTGAATGGAGATGGTGATTGCACGTGGATGAGATTGCGCAAGGAATCGGATACCTGCATTCTCGACACATCGACCACGGTGGTCTTCGAGGAGTATGTCTTGCTACCCTTTTGTTCGTTTACTGGCTGATCAACCCTCTAGTGTAGAGTCTGAGTAATGACGATTGGCAGACGTGCTTGACGAATTATGGGCTGACGACAGTTCCCAATGATGCGACCCCGGCGACGTACACCTCATCTGTGCGTCGAATGCTTATTTAGGGTGATAACTATTGGTACATGGTAATTAAATAAGAAAGCAACATTGGATTACAACCTCGTATCGGACGGCATCTTCTTCATAGCTTGTCGTACACCCAGATCAGCAAGAATATCTTCTGTTCCGCCAAGAACTGTAGAGTGTTTGTCAGCTATCTAGAAGATAGAGATCTCATACGGTACTTACTTGCGTCGTAACCAGACGTGCGATGGTACTGAGTGCGTATGAGTAAGAATGAAAGCACTGATATATAGCAGAGCACATACGTTCTCAATGAACTTGCCCATTCCTGTTGTCGTAAGAGCACGTCCACCAAAGACCATCGTTGCATCTTCGGCCGTTTCGCGACCACACTTTGACACAAACCTAGACTTGGTGTGAGTAGTGCTGCTATCGCAAAGAATCCAGCACTGACTGCTTCATGAGACCAATAGGACCGGCCAACTTGGAAGCCATATCGTTGTAGTCCATCTATGCGTCCGTGAGCGCGACTGCATATACGTAGACTAGATTTTGGCGCATACGTTGTTCATTTGATGAGTGATATTCTCCACCCAATTCTGGCACGCCTCTATCCGCGAGATCATATGTCCCAGCTTATGCCTGATCACAGCTTGCGAATCCAAGGGCTTCCCAAAGACCTTCCTTTGATGCGCCCATTTCAGACACTCCTCGACAACCATTCTTTGTGAGGCCAAACTCGATCCGGTAATCATCCACCGTTCGTGGTTGAAATTGGTGAGGATAACAGACATGCCCGCGCCTACTTTTCCGAGCGTGTTGCTTATTGGTACACGTACTTTGTCGAATGTGACATAGGCGGTACCAGCGGTGGAGGAGTAGGCAGTCTTGATCGCTTTGGTTTCGACACCTTCTCCCCGTTCGATGAGGATGACGGTGAAACCGGTGTCGGTCTTGCAACCAGTGGTGAAGTAGTCCGCGAATGTGCCGTTGGTGATCCACTTCTTGGTACCGGATATGACCCAATGATCGCCATCCTGGACAGCGGTTGTTTGAAGACCGCCGACGTCGCTACCGGCAAACGCTTCAGTGATAGCAAGTGCAATATGCTTTTTGCCATCGAGGATCTGTGGCTGATTTTAGAGGGAGTCATGCTATGCAACGAAGAGACCGACCTCAGGAACAATCTTGGCTTGTAGTTCTGGAGAGCCATAATTGAGAATAGGCGGTAGGCCTATTACGCCACCATTCAGAAGGCCATCCACGAATGCACGCGTTCCGAAACGAGCAATTTCTCCATTAACAATGAGCTATCAGTCTGATGAGTCTCAGCTTTGTAGTCTCATTGAGAAAGTGAATACCTCATGGAAGTAGTCGAATTCTTCGGGCTTGACGATCCCTCCCATCAGTTTCCTGCCAGACAGATGTTTTCCTGGACCCAGTCTCATCGCCAAGAAGTTGATCTCGCTAAGCTTGACGAGTAGATCCTGCGACAAACGCTTGCCATTTTCCTCGCACCGTACGGCTTCTGGTTGAACGACCTCCTGCATGAACGTCCTGAATGCCTTGTGGAATTTGCGATGGTTGTCTGTATAGTACGGACTCCGGAAGCCGTCGCTCAGCCACGTCGGTTCGCCATATGGTACCTTGGAGAGCGCGCCCGGTACAGGCGCCTTGATGACCTCTTCCTCGCCAGCGATGACGCCAATCTGTAGCCGGGCGTATTGTGGGCGCAGGAGGACCTCGTGTCGATGTAGCCCAAAGAAGGTCTCTGTCGTATCCTTTCCAGCAATTCCAGAGGCATAGAATACATTGGCGCCTCCAGGGTGCATGTCGGCAAATTTGGAGACATTGTAGACCTTGGAATCTATGACGATCCACTGATTTTGCAGGATTGAGCACTTTCAAGCACGGTATGTTCAGCGGCAATTTGCTCACCAAGTCGCCTTCTTTATTGTGCTGCTCTTCGTCAGTCCCTGCGCGACGCGTAGTACAGCTGGTTTTACACACCTGCTCGACCTCGCTCCAAGTGTATTGTTTGCTTTTCAAGGACGCCATCTCCTTCTATATGACTGCCAAAGTGGGGAAAACGGAAACCTGGTAGCGTTGGTCGGTGTCGGTGGCTAAGTTATAACCCTTCGAAGGCTCATAGCTTTCCGACAGACCCCGTGGGGTGAGTATATGATACAGGAGCAACAGTAGCCGATGTACAAATACCGACTGCCGATTGGCTCGCCGTTTTCACATGGAAAGCACCTCCAATTCACTACAATTTCACGGTCCACAGTAAGTAGCTGGACAGGTCGACAGGTCATTCAGTTGCGTCAGACGTTGACAGGGTGCCTCCGTCATAAGTACCATGGTTGGCCACAGTTGGACGTCCGGACCGACGATCTTGGTAGAGCCCTGGACGGAGAGTCTCCGTACCAGGTATATCCTCGACTGTCGAGGATATACTGTACCGTGTTATATACAGACTGTTCACCACCCAACATAAAAACATCCTGGACTTACATATCGTAACATCATTCCAAGACGCGAAGCTTCAGATTGGCAGATTGTGTCTTTATGAATGGTCGTTCTTAACTTATTTAGCGCCTAAGAGTATTTCATCAAAAGTTGCTACTCCTGATTCAATCTATACTTCATAACGCCTTGCTGAGCCCTTCCACCTGTACGTCCCAGCCAACGGACGGGAATCCTGGTGTTTTCGAGCGACCACTACCGTCCCAGCCTTCTGCCATCATAGCGACAGCGTACAAGAGACCACCAGATCCAGGGAAATACGGCGTCGGTACCCTGACACCGCCTATTGGCATCCCCACGTCATCAAACTGGAACAACGAATCCAGTAACCAGTCAACGGCTTGGTCTGGTTCTCCGTTACGCGCAGCAGACATGGCCAACATCGGGAAATCCCACCTGAACAAGTTAGCCTAAACGTGAACGGAGTGATGCTCCGACTCACCCCCAGCAATTCGTGAGATTCCAATTCTGCACCACCTTTGTCGCGGTTGCTTTCGCAATGTCCACATCAACGCCAGATGTCGCAGGAAGCCACCCATGCAACCCCACCAGCGCCGGGTGATCGTTTGTATAAGCCGGATCTGTCCAGAAATCGTCTTCCAGGCCCTCGTATACTTTATAAGTCCCATTGTCGACGGGAAGAGGCGCTAGGTTATTCTTGACCTGCGTCCACGTTGCAGGCACCTCCTTCCCCAGTTGCTTCATCCACTCCTCCGCATACCCAAGCCCCAGGTTCCAATATGCCAATTCGAACGACGGGTTCGTCGTCACGTTCGGGTTCGTATCCTCGCTCACGACGTACATCGGCGGACCCAGATCATAGACCCCCGTCGAAGCGTTCCACCACGCAAAGCTCGCCATCCAATCCGCCGTTTCCCTTACCACGTCCTCCCACTTGGTCAGTGTTACCTTCGTCGGGTGGGCGCGGTACTCGTATTGCGCAAATACCAGGGGATGCGGCTGTTCCCAGATGAGGAGGTTGTTGATCTCGCCGGGCGAGGAACGGCCAGAGGGATCGGTCATCTTGGGCCAGCGGGCACCGGCGGACCAGCCTTGTTGTACTTGGGCGCGGGCGATGGCGGAGGCAAGCATGGATGCGTATATCGGAGTGGAACGAGAGAGCAGATCCCAGTTGTTCCAGAGGGCCCAGTGCGCGCTGTGCCAGAAGTACATCTCCATGTGGAATTTTCTAATAGATGTCGGTCGAGGATACAAAGAAGCTACGAGTTCACTTACCCATACTACAAGTGAGTTAGCCACTGTTTATGATCGCTTTGTTTGAGAGAACTCACCCATCCATCATTCACTAGCCCGGACTGTCGATACAGAACATATAAGTCAAGGCGACCAGACACGAAACGGCGTCGACTTACCTCCTGTGGAGGCGCATCACCGGCTTCGTTTACTCGCATCAAGTAGCGCGACAAAATAATTCTGCGTTGCAATTCTTCCGCGCGTGAATCGGTGGATTCAGTAACAAGGTCTACAAACCCGCTCTCCAACCAAAAGGACTTCCAACCGGCCCTCGACGACGCCTCAACCTCTGAGTAATGCGGCACCTCCTTAGCGCCTTGCACACCAAAGTTAACTGCCAATGAGAATGTCTCGGCACCATGATGGTGAGTGGGCCTCAGACTGTACCGATGGGCGTCAGGTGAATCCCTAGCAATGCTAAACGCGCTGCCGCCAAGCGAGGTCACGAACGACGCGTTGTTCATGACATGGGTAATCGCGGCCCCACCCCGCGAACCCCTCCGTAGAGTCGTAGTATGGTTCGCGGTCATGTTGAACTTCCCCACAAATGGCGCACTGAACTTGGACAAGCCATCGTTCCAGGGAAAGTCAACGAAGATGCCAAGCCGTCCGGACGCGATGAGGGGCGAAGAGACGGATATCCCTACCGTGTCCTCTTCTTGCGCGCAAGTAGTCTTGAGGGTCACCAGAGTGTTGTCGAACTTGAACGAGCTCGTGATGATGCCCGTCCAGAGATCCAACTCCTGCGCCGTATCTTCCAAATCCGCTTCAGTCACATTCATCTCCTGGCCGTGTTCATCACGAAACAGCAATCCCGTCCGCCCGAGGTTCACGCGATTCGGGTTCGCGATAAGCCACTGCTGGATTGCGGCGTCGGTCCCACCAAAGTCGTACTGAACCGGGCGACCGTGGTTGTCCCAACTGACGCCACGGTAGTTGTCGATATCCTGTTGAGTCTTCCCAGCGGGTAAGGAGTCGTTCTTCCATCCCCAAGAAGACATGATGGCGAACGGAAGGAACGTCTGCAGGCCGGTGACGTCTGTCCCAAAGGCGAAGTTGCCGTTACCGACTTGCATTGGCGTGGTGGAGGAGGATTGGTTGCGAGTGGGGTTGTAGCGTGTGACGACAGCGTGTCGGTTGATGGCAGCATTGGCGAGAGGAAGGAGGAGAGCAAATGTCAGAATGATATTTGGAAAGGGGTTAAGCGCGAGCATGGTGGGCCTCTGGGAAGACAGAAGCTGAGCGAAAATCCTGGAGTATATCATATATGTAGTCAGTCGGGCCGGTCGCGCGCTCTCGTGACGCCCTGCCTATTTGATTTCTTGGGAGAATGACCACTTCTTGGACAGTTAGGATGGATCCTCAGGAACACCGTAGAATGCCATATAGCTTTTGAGTACTCCACCTGGGCATCTTCAACACTCTGAAAGCGGTACGAACGCACCTTCCAGAACAAAACCACCTCTCAGACTTGGTCATGTTCCCAGACCAACGTTCACCGAGTCAAATGCTATGGCATCCAATCGATTCCGCCTCAGCCCGCCAAGGGGGCAAGACCTCAAATTCAGCGCCACCGTGAAGACATATTGAAATGTGTTCGGGTGAAGAGCGCCATCTCCGTAAGCTCCGAATCGAGAGATATTGGGACGTTCGGGTTGGTAGACATTTGTGTCTACGAGGCCCCAGCAACCGAAGAATAGACCTTGGAGATCGAGTTATTTATAAGACCTAGTAGAGCATCAGTAATACAGGAAGGCAATGTCTCCCTATGTATGCGCGTCGGAAGGTTATGTTGAGGGCTTCCATCGTCAACTCAGATCAGACAACTTTATGTGGCGCAATTCATGAAAGTCAGCCCACAACATACCCAGATGCACCCATTGCATTACGCTGCCGCTGTACAGGCAAAATCGAGGTCATGCTAAGAAGTTTTTGCCTCTATTGACATAACTAGCAAAGCTCGGACGCGATTCCATTTCATCAATGGACCTGCGCACTCATGAATTAGTCCGATGTGGGTGAATCTGATTGTACATACCGTTTGCTCATTTCGCTTGCCCATGTTATCTCCTTCAGCGGCGGGGCGTTTAGCGAAGCACCCAGTATTCCTAGGAATAAAGCAACAAAGGCTTCAACAACAATCTAGCGAGATTGAGCATCTGGTTGGTGTAGACAAGAGGACGAGAGTACATCTTGGGGTAGCTGGCCCTCCGGCCGCTCCATTGCCTTCAGGTGGGTCAAATCTTGTGAGTTGTTATTGGGAGCTGATCAATGTATCCAACATGTGCCAAGCTTACGTTCATATGTTGAGAACGCCGCTAGTTGGAATCTGAGAGCAAGTCAAGAGCAACTAGAAATACGGCCCACCATGGAACAGTGCGAGGGTTGCAATAAGCAGAAAGGTGCGGCCAACAAAGGGCATGACGGCGGGAAGAGAGAGTGACACGTGCAACGCGACTGGCTTCGCGGTCGCCGTCATGGCATTTCCCATCCCCTCGCACCTCCCCCGCCGAGCAGCGCCTCCGCAGGATGTGTCGTCTGCCATTCTCGGCAATCTCGACGCTGCAACGAGCAGGACGCTCAATGCCTCGCTGGCCGCATCATGGCTCCAGGAATTGGACCAAAGCATAAGCGACACCAAGGTCGGCGTTGTGCTCTCGTTCATCTGGACAATAATTGAACAAAGTTTAGAAACAAATACACGACCGGGTACACGAAGACCTGCCGCGATTCGAGCAGCAGGAAGCGTCGGCCACGTCCGTCCAGACACGTCTGCATTCATTAGCGACCGACGTCAATGATCTCGTCAACAAGCTGTCGCGGCCAGAGGTACGCAGTCGCTGCCCAGCCACCAACCAGTTGCCCATCTATGACAGACAGGGCTTGTGCCGACGCTCATCGACACCCTCACGAAACACGCCGCGCTACAGCAACAATCCACCGATGCTCAGGTGCTCCATGACTGCCTCGACCACCTCGCACGTTTCCGGACCGCTCTAACCGAACTGGACAGTCTCACTCGAGAGGGAAGGCTTCCGCAGGCGGTCGCGGCGTACCAGGCCATGGACAAGCTGCTGGAGGAGCACCCACGGCCGCTGGTCGACAGTGACATACTCGCCGACCTCAAAGCCAAGTTCCGGGCAACCAGGGCCCGTGTCGAGGACCAACTCAGCGACGCATACGACAGAAGCATCCGTGTTTCGTCCGACGTATTGATGATCCTACCGGCCATCCAAGTACGGCAATCTCAAACGGTCGTCTCCTTCTCCGACATCCTCTCTGCCCTCTCCCCTTCCGCGCTTCTGAACCACCTGAACCTCCTCCGCCGTGACCTCATATCTCTCTATGTTGTACGACTATTCGATCAGCACTGCACTCTCACCCTCGAGGAGCATCAAATAACGTGCTCTCCAGGCTCATCCAGTCGCGACGCGTTGGACAATGTTTCTAGCGTTCTGACTTTCCTCTCTACACACCTCTTTACCGCCCTTCCCTCACCTCAGAATGTGCAGTTTCCACTATCCCTACGGAAACCTCTCACACAGAGTGTGCTGAACAACCTCTTGATTCCTTCCCTGCCCTCATCCTTCGATCCCCTTCCTCTGTATCTGGGATTTGTGAAGAAGGCTGTCCGTTTCGAAGAGGAGCTGGTCCATGGTGTCCTTGGGAGCGACCAAACAGAACGCATCATCGAGAACTGGGCAAACGGCGTCGATGGTCACTATGAACGACAAAGACGTCTTCTCATTCTAGATGTCGCCCGTCACCTCATAGCCTCGCCATCGTCCAAGTTTGGCACATTCACTGTAGAAGTGGAATTGGAATTACAACCGCCACCTTCGGTCGTGCCAGTTCAAGCATCGGAGGACATACCAGAAGACGATGCTTGGGGTTTCGCTGACGAATCCAAGGCTGATGTCGATGAGAACATGGAGAAGGGCGAAGGAGAGGTCGAGGCGGAGGCAGATGGATGGGGCTTTGACGACGAAGCCATCGATACCGACCCTTCACCAGAGCACGAAGGGAATGGAAACGGAAACGGAAATGGAAGTGCGAAGGCGGAGGATCCTGATGATGCCTGGGGTTGGAACGACGAATCTGTCGAGGAGGAGGATGACGATCCGTGGGCCAATCCGCCCGAAGATGAGGCAGAAAAATCCATGCCGGTCACCTCCCCACCGAAAGTTGCCAACGGCTTGTTGAAGAAGGACAAGAAGCATCTCAACGGCGGTTCGTCTCCTGCGCCGTCACCGTCAATATCTTCGCCGCCCGTTCCGCAGAAGCCGCCAGAAAAGCGGCCTCCTGCCCTCGCGCCTTCGAACCCCCAACCGCTGAAAGAGTCCTACTTGGTATCTTCACAGATGACAGAGATACTCAAGATGATCGAGGCTGTTCTGAACGAGGGCAGTCACCTGGCGGCGTCGCACATATTCACGAATACGGGCAATCTGCCTGGGACTCTTGTGACGCAGACTGCGCCGTCTATACTTGACCTATATCGCGCCATGTATCCCGTGGTGTTCCGGACGGACCTGAAGTCGGCTGTGGATATCCCGATGCGGTTCTCGAACAACTGTCGTTATCTCAGCTCAGAGCTCGACAGAGTTGCAGGCGGAGCAGGCGTGGCGCAGGAACGCCTAAAAGAGGTGCAGCGTCGGTTGAAGGTTCTCGGCGACAGTTGGTATCATGATACAATCGTATGTTTTCCTTTGCGCTATGGCATTCTCCTTCCGTCACTCAAACTCTATAGGATCAACAACGAGAATCAGTTGACAAACTCATTGCTGAAGGCGCCGCTGGCTTCACCTTTACCGCCGACCAGGATCGCTATGATGAATGCGAGGCGGCGCTCAGTCGGGCACTCGTCACCATCAAGCTCGCTGCCTCGCGGTGGCGCGGCGTGCTCACTAAGAGCAAATATTACACAGCCATCGGATCTATAACGGAGGCGGCTTTAACGAGAGTGCTCGACGACATCACGGCGTTACCTGATATCACTGAAGTCGAATCACACCAGCTGAGTGAGCTTTGCAAGATCCTCTACGCGGTGGAGGGCTTGTTCATGGAGGATCAGGACCAGGTCTGTCTACTCATCCTCACTTACTTCTTCCATACCTTACCAACACCCTTCCAGTCGTCTTTCGTACTGGCATACGTCCCATCATGGCTCAAATTCTCCTACCTGTCGGAACTATTGGTGTGTTGCCTCTTTCTGTTTCCGTCACTGGAGATCTCAATCTCGACCAGGAAGCATCCATGGCGGACATCAAAGAGCTCTTCGAGGACGGGGCATTAGTGGACTTTGAGATTGATGAGCTGGTCAGGCTTGTTCGCGCCCTGTTCGCGGATACGCATCTGCGGACTGAGACTATCAATAAGCTCATGACTGGGCATCCCACGCCATCCTCGACGTTCTGAGGGACCGTATATCCACCCACTAACATGTGCCTATCTTTTTTTTTCGGGGACCCACTTGTATGCGTATACACAAGAAATATCACCTTCCCATGGAATCCACTCCCGCCTTGAGTGGAATAATACATTTTCTTGCATTTGAATATTACTTCTTCATTTCTACATAACCCGTCTTCAAATCATGATATCGTGGTGGTGGGTGGGTGGGTGGTGGGGAGGGAGAGAGCAGCAAGGACGACAACAACAGCGCGACAAAGGGGTGGTGTATAGTAAGTAGTCAGCTAATGTATGAACGAATGATTATGACAGTGTGTTGTGTTCGGGGAATGTATAGTCCGTGGTTGGTCGGTGCTGCGTCTATGCAAAGGAGGGAGGGGGCGGAGGCGTCAATCAAGGAAAAGAAGGGTGGGCGGCTGCTCGGACGTCTGGGTCGTACACGTATATATCATGCCGCACTGTATAAAAACAGATTGTTCGTAGCAGCAATCTACATCGCGTCAATCAAATCAGTCATTGGAGCAAGAGGGTGCAAGATAAGCAACGCACCGCTATTGTATTTTCCCGTGGATGCCAGCTCGCGTGCAGTATCTTCTTGTTAAAGTCCAACGGCTCCTGCGCCATCAGATCCTTATATGGCGTGCCCCCCGGCCGTCCATTCTTCAATCCCAGTTTCGAAGTAGGCAAGGCACCGCCCATCTTCCTCGCCTTGAACGCCGACTTGTCAGCTTGTAGCACGACATCATTCAGATTGTCCGAGTCGTATATCCGGAAATAGTTGTGGTATGACCCGGTCAGCACATGCCTAGCAGAAAGACCGATCAGAAGATAGCGACATGCAGGTGGAACACGTCGCGTACTTGTCATCCCCACCCCACACACACTCAAACTTGTCAAAGATGCAATCGTTCTCGTACAAGTCGCAGAGTTTGCCCCGTAGATGATCGTGGATGGGAATTGTCTTGACAGGCTTGCTCTCCATGTTGATGTCCCATATCTTGAGGGAGAGGTAGTCGCGTGAGAGGATATATCGGCCGTCGTGACTGAACTTGACGTCGGAGATGGATGATATGATTTCCGAGAAGAAAGACCGTGTTGAGGGATCCTCCTCCTCCTCGAAGCCTGTGCACGCGACCAAGTCAGTGGGAAGTCGGTACCAACCGCAAAGGACGCACATTTGGCGTGCCGGTCGCACAGCGCTGATTCACGCATATCAGCAAGCTTTATATTGCTTTTTGAGCTTGAGTACATGAAGAGGTTGCAGTGTATCGGGTGGAACTCGGTGGCTGTTATGACCTCGGTCAGTTCTTCCATATTGACGGGCTTGATATCGACGATGTCTAGGGAACGCGTTAGAGGGACAGACGACGCCCAAGGAGACGACTAACTGAAGCTCTGGTCGCTGATGTTGAGGTTCCAGAGGTTGATCCGCAGATCGTCGGCAGAGATATATGTCTCTTGGTCAGAGTTGACGGAGATGGAGTGTATGTGGTAGGCGTGGGCGTTGGCGTAGACCTTGCGGGGAACGGCGGCAATGATGTTGTCCTGCATTGCCATGCCGGGCAGAGTGAGCTGATTGTAGCTCTGGGGCGGGGGTTTCGGATGCTGGCCATTGTGGTGATTGGATTCAGAGACGACCCGTAGTGATTTTTCAAAGACCTTCCACAGCTTGATGGTCTTGTCTGCACACTGACTCAGACGCTGCCAGGCGGCGATTGGTAAGGGGCGCACCGTTTGTTGATAGCAGAAAGTGCGCAGAATTCTGGCGCTTGCACCACTTGATCTTGTTGATCTTCTCCTCGATTTCGAGCGACTTGAGATAGTCAAACTCGGGCTCGTGCGACTGGAACTCTGTGTAAAACTTGTATTCGCAGCCCTTTTTCTGGGGGCCGTGCGGCGCAATCAGCATTCGCCTGCGCCAGGATCTGCGCCGGCAGACAGCACAGGCCACGCACCTGTTCATTCCGCTCGAAGAGCACCACCCGGCCACCCTTGTCGCCTGTCGCGAGATAGTTGCCTGTTGAATCGAACTCCACGGTCGAGATGATGTCAGCTACAGTGGCGGGAATGCATGATCAGCGGCGGGACACGACAGCGGCGCCAGGAGGGAGACGGGAGACGGCCGAAGCAATGCACACCTTCAGTGATGTCGTCTATATCGCCCTTGTCTCCGAAACACTGAGCGAAACGCCAGCCGCCTGAGCTAAGAGGGTCTTCCATGTCGTCTGGGGGCAAAAATCGGTGAGCTCGTCGTGTGCGACGATGATGAGACGGGCGGCGGTGATGGTGGTGGTGCAGAGAGAGATGTGTCGCTTGTCGTCGACTGGTCGATGGGCGATGGTGGTGTGTAACCTGCAAGCGGAAGGTCAGGCTGGGAAGGTGCTAGGTAACATTGCCAAATACTCCGTGTTGACCACCGCCCGATTCTCTCCTCTCTGCACCAACCCACCACCATGATAGCCCCCATCGTCGGCAAGCTCAGGAAACGTTTCATCGTCGACATCGGCGCAGGCTTTGGCCTTGGGCTCGCTGCCGGCTTCAGCTACTGGTGCGCTTTTCCCCCAACTTATTCGTGTTTTTGCTCATCCATTGCGCCAGGTACGGCTACCACCTTCCTGCGGGTATGACTCTGCGACTCTTTGCGCTTTGCTGCATCATCTCACCGTGTCCCCAGTCGCCCACCAGGAAGAATTCTACCTCAAGCTTGAGCGGGCCAAGCTGGCTGCTCGTCAGTAGTCGGGAGGGCGTGCTGCTGTCTAGACTCAATCCAGAACCAATGACAATCCATCCATTCCGTCCCACCCCTGCATGACTTGTTTGTCCCCGCCAGCACTGAAGTGCTGAGATGTGCTGTCCTTGTTTCTGGGTGTCATTATCAACTATCCTGGAGTTTCTGGAACGCACAGCTGGCAACCAGCAATCACACTATGCGGCGTGTTGATTTGTCTAATCCTTTTGCTTCAGGTTATGTACTATCGCGACTTGCTATACCCTTCTCAGTACGCCAATACGCGTTTCGAAAGGACGATATTCGGATAGAACTGAAGTGGTCGTGATCTATTGACTATCATACTCCAGCTCAGTCTATACAGTGTGAAACCGGTCTCGTTTGATTATCCTGAGCATAGTGGCGACATATTATTCCTACAATCCATCACCATAAAAGTCAATAAGTTATCGGCGCCGTAGCTGTTCATACTCGACACAGCTCGGTATCACTTCCTTCTCTATAGCCCTCACCTTCTCCCAGTCTGTGCCCAGTCCAAACAACCCCACCTCCGCCTCCCTCCGCCTCTCCTTCTTGTCCAAGCCCCTCCGGCAATCCTGATATAGTTCCGTCTTGTAGTTTAGTTCCACATTGTATTCAAACTTTGACACGGCGGGTCCTGGTTTCCCAGCGCCGTCCTGTGATTTCTGTTTCGCGAGTTCCGGGCCCAACACTGGATGGCTGGTCCATTCAGTGGGGTTGACATAGTATTTGACACCTAAATCTGCCGTCTGTCGCTCGAACGAATATCGCGAGGTGCTCGAGAACGCGAATCGTGGGTCGGGTACTGGTGGGGTGGAGAACCAGCTGGGAAGGTTGCTTAATATCGATAGCGCAAACAAGATGAGGATAGGCAGGAGTTGCACGAATGTCGACCGCGAGTCGTTAGCGGCCTGTTGGCGGGGAACACCTCCGCCGCCCATGCGAGTCGTTCTGAAACCGCCTGGACCAAACGTTGTGGTGAACACTGGGGAAGGTCAATATCAATGCACTCGGCCAGTCGACAGTTCACACACCAGGTCCTCCCCCAAAGCCATTCCCGGCAAACCCACCGCCGCCACCGCCAAAGAACATGTTGAACAGATCTTCGGGGCTCATTTCGCCGCCGTCGAAGCCGCCGCGCGCGAAGCCGCCGTTGGAGAAGCCTGAAGAACGCGAACGCATGCCGCCCGAGCGATCCTCTGGGTCTGCCCCGCTCTGGTCGTATATTGCCCGTTTCTGCGGATCGGAGAGCACCTGAAAGGCTTTTGATACCACTGCGGCACACGGCGTCAGACCGTGAGGAGTAACCACAGATAAGACACACTTTTGAAAGCCTCATCAGCACCAGGAGCACCGTTCTTGTCCGGGTGGAGAGCCAGAGCAAGCTGAGCGGATTGAGTGTGAATACGTGAATATAGAGGAGAAGAGTATCACGCACCTTGCGGTACGCCTTCTTGATTTCGCCTTCCTCGCAGGACTTGGTGATGGACAGAATCTCGTAGTACTCCGTCACTTTGCAGCCCCGCACGCGCTTGACGACAGTCAACTGCTCAGCAGTGTACTCTCGCTTCTCGCCGCCCATCCCGCCGGACGTCCCGTTGCTGGCTGCGCTGCCGGTATTCCGCTGCGACGCCGACGATGTGTTCTTCTCCGTCGACGACGACGATGCCGACGTGGAAGCGCCCGGAGACCTCGCCTCGGCTGCGTTTATGGATGCCAGCAGCGACAGCGCCTCGGGCGTCTCGAACAGCGACATCGACTTTTGCACAAACTTGCGCGCGCCCTCGTAGTTGCCCTCGTCCCGGCGTTTCTGGGCGATGCCGAGGCAGCGGATGGCCTCATCCTTGTTGCTCTCCATCTCGGACGTGGAAGCAGAGGGCAAGAAATGACGACGTGCTAGGGTTAGGGCTCCGGACCGGACAGGCCGGGGCGTGCTTGGTAAACCGGTATCATGATTCATTTGCTTTAATGCAACCAGCACCAGACTCGGACGAACTCGCCCGCTTCAGGGCAGAATGGCGCGCAGAGGTCGAGCGCAAGAAGGCCGCCGTCGTTGTCGAGCACAGCGAGGGCAGCAGTAAACCACTCGAGATACCCCTACCCACCCCTGCCGCGGCTTCCAAGGCTGCTGTAGTCTCAGCCTACCCCAATGCTCCGCTCTCCTCTACGCAAGGCTCTGCGCTCGCTGACTATCGTAAGGCTGTCGAGCATGAACGGCTTGGGCAGCTTGAGGACGCTCTGAGACTGTACCGCATCGCGTTCAGGAAGGATCCCAATGTCGACCGGGCCTACCATCGCGAGGAAATAATATCCACTGTCGCGGCGAACAAGGTCCACGTCGAGCATCCTCACTCTCACCATCACGATACCTCCACCCCGGCAAAGGACACTATTGTCGCGGCCAAGACCCTCGCGAAGGTGGTTGCTGGCTTCCCTGAGCACTTGACATTCGATCCAGAGGTGGAGGAAACGAACGTCCCACTCAACATTCTTCCAGACGAGATTCTCGTCAAGATCCTCATGAGACTCGATCCGACTTCCTTGGAACGCTTCGCGGTGGTCAACAGGAAAGCACGGGTATTCACCCTTGACTCTGCCATTTGGAGGTATGTATTTTTATCGTTGGTCGCGTGCGAGTACTTATATTCTGCCAGAGAGCTTGTTAACGCCTCGTACAAGCCTCCCCAGCTGCCTGATCGCGCATCGTTAGATTCGGTCATCGACCGCTGTCTGTATGACTATCGGAGAGTATACGTCGAACAGCCACGATTGCGCATGGATGGCGTATACATATCCGTGTGTCATTATGTGTAGGTCTACCCGGCTACTCTAAGCGACCCACGCTGAACGCATACCAGGCGTTCGGGGTTAAGCGAGAACCATTGGGTCAACGTACGTACGCCATTAGACCCTCATACCATTTTTGACCCCCCGATTCTACAGATAAACCACTTGATAACATACCACCGCTACCTTCGGTTCTTCCCCAACGGTACAGTTATATCTCTACGCACCAACGAAGAACACCCTCCAAACGACATCATCCCCGTCCTCAAGCCCAACCTCCGCATGAAGGTACGTCCCTTCCATTTCATTCTAATTCCTCTCTAACTCACCTCCCAGGGCTTGTTCTTCGGTCGCTGGAGCCTCGTAGAAAACACTGTCTACATAACAAACCTCATGGAAGCCAATGGGCACGTCCCAATATCCATCGAGTCGGAGCTCACAGAGATCGTGTTCACCCACCCGAACACCTTCCGCTATGTCTTCACGATGGCGCTGAATTTGAGGTCTCGCCCACTCGGCAGGTGGAATCGACTGGATATCACGGCGTTTGACTCGGTGAACGTTGGGTCGGGGGACATCTCGCCTGTTATGACCAAACATGAGAGACCGTTTTGGTTCTCGAAGGTGCGGTCGTACGCTTGAGGGGACTGGTGGAGACGCGAGGAGAGGTACTCAGTATATGCATGTGGTTTATATAGATGTGGCGTAATTCCTGATCATCAGGCGATCATTGTCTTTTGGGTCATCAGGCAGGTCTTCATGACAAACGATTGGAGCCCACCCACAGCCGGACCAGGACAAGACAGATACCTACCTTATCTTGTGACGCTTCTGTTCCCAGGTAATCTAACGAAACCGAAATACAGAAAGGGACGGGATGAGCCAGTGAACAGGTCATCTCATATTGAGGACATCCTAATAAAAATGGGATGTGTAGAAATAATGATATAAGAAGGTCTCTACTCCTTCTAGCAATGATTTGACGCGAAGAGGACTTCAAGAAGCTCCAGCCGTCAGAGGATGAGCAGTGCCACCGTGGAGTCTCTAGTCACCGCCTAGCACGCAGTGTCTAATGAAGTAATCATGGAACCGGTCGTCTTGAGTCAATTCTGGGTGAAAGGTAGTGAGCATGTGAAGCCCTTGTCGGAGGGCGACGATAGTTCTAGGATCGTCCTGGTCGAGGTCCGATAACGAGGGCGGTAGCAGATGAGACGGGAGACGCGCGATTACTTCGATGGCCGGGTCGGCTTCAGATGGTTTCAGCTCAAGGACTACCTGCAAGTTGGTTATCAAGACACATCCGGTTGTATATGCAGATCATACGCACAGGGGCTCTGATGAATATCCCCATGAACGGACGCGTCGAGTCTTCCATTCCCTCGACGTGAAGAGGCACCTCAAAAGACTCTACCTAATGTATAGACATTTCATAAACACCACATAAAGAAACAATATACATGCCACATACCTGCGATCCCCATCCATTCCGGGCTATAGATATCGTGATACCGCCCAAAAGTTCTTGTCCTCCCTTCTTAGTACCTATAGCAGACTGCGACATCAGAATAGCACCAGCGCAAGTTCCCCAGACTGGTTTGGTCTTGACGAACTCCCGCAAGGGGTCAAGCAGTCCTGAACGTTGGGCTACAAGAGCCATCGTCGTGGATTCTGCCAACAAAGCCGAGTGAGTGGATGCATCGATGGAGAGAGCGCTGAGCGTACCTCCGCCGGGTATGACGAGCGCGGTGCAGCTGGCGAGATCAGCTGGCGTACGGACGAGGACAACATTGAGCGGTTCAGGTAATGATAATCGCTGGATGGCGACTTTGTGCTCGGCGAACGCTCCTTGGAGGGCTCAAGAGATAATTTGAATCATGGTGGTTGTGGGATCATTTGTAGGACTCACCTAGGATACCAACGGTGTGAGTCGACATGGGAGGGAGAGGTACATATCGCAAGTCACGATCGCGGTGCGAGTCACCACTCGCGATCGTCTAGATCGGGGTGCTGATTAGTACATAGCCCCGGAGGAATGCTTGGAGACAGGCTGAGTTGGTGTCGGACGGTATGAGTTGAACATCCTGCATTTAATCATGGCTAGACTTATGAAGTTCACATAGCGGATCAGTGTCAGGCTGAAGGACGATGAGAGCCTCGGTCAAATTCTGATCACAAAAAATGCGTTATGAGCAGCGATAGTACTGGTGTATGTATGTAGAAACAATATGCATCATGCCATGAACGTAAAAGCCAGATCCTCTCCGTCAATCTCCATCGCCCCATCGCCACCACCCAACGCCTTATCCCTCATCTTGGCCAACTTCCGCTCCTTCTTCCTCTCCTTCTTCATGTTACCCCGGTTCAGCGGGTTCTTCGTTGCAATATGCGAATCATCCACCAGCGCATCCTTCGCCCTCCGCTGCCTCTTCGTTGATCTCAACTCGTTTGGCGGCGTGGCAATATCCATAGCGTCCGGATTCGATACGGGGATCGGGGATGGAGAGCGAGCGTGCTTCCCGAGACTCTGTCTCCGCGTCCCGCTGGCAAGCTGCTCTTCCACCTGCATCTCGGGTTCGTCAAAGTCCTCTTGCGCATCGTAGAATACGTCCTCTTCCATAGCGTCTCCTTCTCCGAACGCGCCTGCATCTGCGACACCAAAGAGAGCTCCAGAATCTAGGCCGGGCAGGGTAAAAGGTTTGGAAAACTCGGCGACAATTTGAGCTTGGCCAACGTTCTCGGCGCCAGGTCGAATTTCATCGTTGGCGACTGACAAGTAAGTCAGACGAGGAAGAGTTAAGAGGAGAATAACGTACGTCGTGAAGGTATCTGGGAGGGATGGATGGTAGGCGGTTCACTGAAGTAAGGAATCTTCTGGTGGTTCCAATCGTTCAGAACGTGGCGGGCAGCCGATATCAGATCCGGTGTACCACCCTGTAAACATGAGGATGTAAACCGAACAGCACGAATCCCCAACATACTTTGAGTAATCGCCCGCTTTTCAAAGCGAGCATAGTGGCAAACTCGAGGGTGGTCCCAAACTCGGGGAGGTCGTACAATCTCTGAACTGTTTCCCGTGGCGTTCGCGCCAAGATTTGTTCCACTAGGTTTTGTCAGACACGTATTTCGGGCAAAGAGCAATGTCATACCAACTGCAAGGGGATCCTCCATATCCTCGACCTTCAGGACATTCCGTAGTAGGATGCTCCCTTTGCTGCTCTCGCCCTTTTCCTGGAAATCTTCTTCGTCAAACACCACACCAGGAGAGTCTACGATGCGCATGCCCCGTTCCAGTTGTATCGATTGAAGTTCTTTGGTGTGACCGGCCTGCGCTGCGACAGCGCAAACCTTGCTCCGTTTCAGCGAATTGATAAGGCTACTCTTGCCGACGTTGGGATAGCCAACGACGCCGACGGTAACACTCCCTGTACTGGGCTTGTAGGCCTTGAGTAATTTCATCAAAGCCGGAGCGGTAGTGGTGAATTTCCCAGATTGTGCAGATGTCGAGGGTGCACGGAAGGGTAGGGTAGGTGTTGAATGTCGTAGATGGGTGAGCCATGCCTGAGCATTGGACTTTGGAATGAGATCTGGCTCTTCATTAGACCAGGGAGTGAAAAGTAGTCCATCACTTACCAACTTTATTGAGAACGAACACTAATGTCTTGTCGTGTCTACGGACTTCCTCCTCGACGAGTCGACTTCTGCAGCCCTCCGGATCTCGTGCATCGAGAACGAGTACGACGATGTCGCTCTGTTCGATGACTTTGTGCAGTGTGCGCAGATAGTACTTTCGTAATTGCTCTTTCGGTTTGTTGGTGCCCGTAGAACTGGAAGAGGGTTCGTCATCGATCTGCTGAGCCAGAGTAGCCAGCGTTGGTTCTGATGCCATCATGGCATCGCCGTCAGTGGGCTGGCCTGTCCTCTTCTTTGCATGGTGGGCCCGCTGTTTCTCAGCATTGCGAACTTTGAGGTCTGGTAGCCGGGGAATGCCCGGATCTTTTTTGAGTTCTGCGGGAAATTGAGAGAATAATCAGATAAACACGGGCAGCCACACACTTGACTTTTGCGGTACGGAGACCTTTTTCGTCTTTGTGCGACCCATCATGGTAGTCAAGCTGAGAGGAACAATTGAGCAAACGCAGTGATCGGCCAAAATATCAGAACCCTAACCTTACCCTTGCACCACCACCATCCCATGCCCTGCTGAGCTGCTCGCTCTCAATGGCCCGCGGGAACATACGCCAATCGGAGTCGGTGGCGCCGCAGACCAAGCCGCCGCTCCCGGAAGTCAAGGTCGAACAGGTGGACACGAGCAACATCCCCAATGGCGTGCACGACAAGCAGATGAAGGCCTATGGATGTACGCGTTCACACCCGACTCTGCCTCGTAATTCCTAGTCTAAATGCCCTCATAGTCAACGATCTCACGCCATATGCACGTCCGGACCATTATGTGCGCTACATCGGTGCGTTGTTCGCGGTGTACGCGACTGGAGTGCTGACAGGCACCACAGAACCACTCGACATTGACCTGTCGCGACAAGTGGAGTACGACATGGACGAGCAAGGTGAACTCAACGCGATATCATCCTTAATGTGCTGCTTACGGGCTGTAGACGAAGAGTGGCTGCTCGCAGTGAACGCCGAACGCAAGCAACAACAGATCAACACGGTTTCGTACGAGGTCTTCGAAGTCATCATGGACCGAATCGAAAAGGAATACTTTGACGTTGTGCGTGGCGAGGCGCCCTTGCCTGATATTCGTTCTTGACCTCCTGCACCAGAGCAAACACCTGCCCAAACCAACAATGGAGATTTCCGAAGACTCTCCTTGCGCAATCTGCGACGACTCTGAAGGCGAAAATGCCAATGTTATCGTGTTCTGCGACGGGTGCAATCTGGCAGTCCACCAAGGTGCGATTGTGACCTTTACCCCGCGATTGCTCTGACGATCGTCCAGAGTGTTACGGAGTGCCCTATATACCCGAAGGACAATGGCTCTGCCGGAAATGCAAAGTCTCTCCTTCCCACCCCGTCATGTGCGTACTGTGTCCCAACGAAGGCGGCGCGTTCAAGCAAACGGATGCTGGTGACTGGGTTCATTTACTATGTTTCTTCTGGACTCCTGGATGCGCGTTCGAAAATCAGGGGACGAAGGAGCCACGCAACATCACCGGAATCGACCCAAAGCGCTACAAGTTGAAGTGCTATATATGCGGTGGCAGCGGAAAGGAACACGGTGCATGTATCCAATGTCGCAAACAGTCTTGCTCCTTGGCCTACCACATCACCTGCGCGCGCAAATGGAAGCTTTTGTTGCCTATGAAGGGGGGCACTGACCTGTTGTCATTCTGTCACCAACATCTTCCCGTCAGTAGGTTCTCTCCACGAGTGCGCGCACATACTGACAAATTACTAGGAAGAGTACAAGGAGACTCACCTGCAAGCTCGGACCGCAGTCGAGGACAACGAAGACAGCGGCCAGTCTGAGGACAAGGCTGCCCGGGCGTATGCCAAATCATACGAAGCATCAGCCCCAGTCGTACCATGGATCATACCTGACAGAATAACACAGTATATCGGCCGCATTGCGATACGCAAGAAGCAAGAATTTGTGACGGCTGTATGCAAATACTGGAGCTTGAAGAGAGAACATAGACGCGGTGCACCTCTCCTCAAACGCCTGCACATGGAGGCATGGCCGACTAATTCCCAGGATCATCTGGATACGAAGGAGAAGCAAAAGCTCAAACTCGAGGTCCGTTTGATGTCTCTTGTCGTGACATTGGAACTGAAACCCACGAACAGCTGCTTCAGGACCTCCGAGCGGATCTCCAGAAAGCCAGGGACATCGCAGAGTTGGTTCGGAAACGCGAGAGTCGCAAATTGCGCCAGCTACGCATCGTGCATGATGTTGTCTCTCGCGCTATCTTCGCACACGAACCTGTCATGCGTACCACGTTCGCACGTATCACCGCGTAAGAACTTCCGTCTTGTCAAGTCGCCAACTAAAACATCTATAGGATGGACAGGGTGCATAACCACTTCCAGAACCCAGTCTCAAAGCTCCACCTGCCCGACTACTTCGATATCATCAGGAAACCGATGTGTTGGAAGTTCATCCAGGAAAGGCTGGACAGACACGAATATTGGGATGTACAGACTTTCAAAGTATGTAGTTTCCGTCCTTCATGTTTGCTGTCTGTGGTTCCAATCACTTTCATCAGGACGATATCACTCTTGTGTGCCAGAATGCCAAAACCTACAACGCACCAGGAACGTCTCACTATCGTACCGCTGACAGGATTGAGGCGCACCTTCCTACACACTTCCAAGCTCTGGATGCCCTCCGTACAACCCATGCGGAGAACTCAGTCGCAATAATCAAGGAGGAAACGAAGGGAGTTCCTGATCACCTGGACTCCGATTTCCAGCCAACAGAAGTCGGTGATCTTGAACCACACATCGACGTCTTGCATATGCTGTACTCCCCGACATCAATCCAAGATGGGGTGGATTATACCATCGACAATGATCCCGTAACCTCCCTCTTCAACTTTGAGCTTGGACAGCTTAAACCGCCGCCTCCTCCGCCCACACCCCCGCCAGCGCCTCCCAAGCGAGACAAGAAAGGGAAGTCCAAGTCTTCGAAGTCGCACAAGAAAAAGGAGAAGACAGCGCCAGAGTTGGCAGTGGAGATCGCTCAGAAGCAACTCGACAGTGCGCCTGGATTCCGTGCACCGAGCAGCTCGAAAAGCCGGCACCGCAAGTCTAATACGAGCGACCCGGAGGATAACCAGGTGCCGTGGGCGGGACAGTCTGCGGTACCCAAGCTTTCGGACAAGATCGATCGCCAGGATTATTTCCAATATTTCGAGGCTGGTTGGATACTCCCCGAAGGATCTAGTAGAAGAAGGGGTACAATAGGCATACCATCGATCTCTCAAGCTCCACCGGCGAGGCCTCCAGCAGCGAAGAAGCGCAAGAGTACGTGATTCTACGGCTCTATGGACGCTGAAATTTGCTGACAACCACGATATAGTTTCGAAGAAGCATTCGGTGTCCGTAACGATTTCAGATAACAGACACGACTCGAGCATTGTTTCGGATGTTGCTGGTGAGGATGAGCAAGCGGACGAGGAAGAAGAACAGCAAGATCAAATAATGCCTGAGTCATCGTTGATTCATGGTGAGCGTGTGGAGGACGAAGAAAGGGAAGGCTCAGAAGATGCCGACATGGAAGAAGAACGGATGCGTGACTCGTCGCTTGTCCCTATAGAGGCAGAGGGAGAGAGGGAGAGCTCAAGTCTTGTTCGGGAGCTGGTTGGCGCAGACCAATCAATGCGCTCTTCGTCGTTCACACCTACCGAGGCAGAGGCGGATATAGAAGTTCGGGAATTCGACACTGCAGATCAAACGACACGTTACTCTTCGTCGGCACCTGTTGAGCAAGACCAGGAAGAGGAAGGACTCAGTGGTTCGTTCGGCGTTCTCTTCGTCTACATGACCTGACCTTAGTTTGACAGACCGCTCATCTCAAATTCCTCGGGGCATCGAGCCGCAATCTTCTGGTGAAGTCGCCATGGAAAGTTTGATTCCGGACGCGAACATGGAGGATGAGTCTGAGTGGTCAGTGGAGATTCCAACCGCTGAACAGGCAAAGCATGAGCCCTCGATATCCCCTTCTGAGGTAGATAGCATTCCAGGCGGAGAGGTTTCGGCACCCGGCGGACAGGCGCCGGGTGAGGATATGGCAGTCGACGCTGCTGGCGCGTCCGAGTCTGGCAGTGACAACGGTGCCGCGGCAGACACAGCAGAGCACTTGGTAGAACCTCAGACTTCCGAGAGGGGGGTGTCGTTGCAAGACGCAGACGCGGTCGGTGCTGGGCCGGGCCTGCCGGATGTGCCGAGTGGAGAAGAGCGGCCCTTGGATCAGTCCGGCCTCAGCCGGGCGTCCTCTCTTGTTCCACCACCGTCGCCTTCGAAAATTTTTTCTTCGTCCTCTGGGCCCGAGATTCCAGCCGCTCCTTCCATACCCGAGTCTCCCGAGCTCGAGATCGACAATACACCGTCTATGGCCGACGCAGAGACTTCCGTGCCGCCTGTCGAGGTCGCGCCCACCGACGCGTCTGCCTTACCGGAGGTCGCGGCATCTGACGAGCCTGCCCCTGCTCCAGAGGTTACTGAAGACGCCCCCGACGCGTCAAAAGACGCAGAGCAGCCGCTTCCTTCGACTGTCACCGATGCTGTGGTTGAGAACCCGCCTACGCCGCCTTCCGTCCCCGACACGGTAGTTGCCGACGAGGTAACGCCTGACGAGGCAGTCACTACAAAGTTGACAGAGGCACATGATCAAGAAGACGCGGAGATGGCTTCAGAAACGACTGTACCCCAGGGCCCCAACGACCTTTCCACCGACTCTGTCTCTACAGCACCCGCGGAGCCGGCACCTACTTCCGCTGAAGATGAAATGCCTCCAACTGACTCTGTTCCTGCCGTCGACGCGATCTCGTCTACGGAAGACGTGCCCGCCGTGGAACATGCCACCACTGCAGCTGTAGAGGCAGCTTTGTCCGACCCGGCACCTGCAGAACCTTCACCCATGGAGGTTGACGCGCCGACAAAGGCAGCCAAGGAGCCTCCCGCTACTGACGACGCCGTGCCTAGCATTGAAGTTGTTGCTGGAACTGTGGCTCCGACCGACTCCACCGCCTCTCCCAAGGCAGCCCCTCCCGCCGCATCGGAAGCTGTCCCCCTTGTGACGGAAGACCCAGCTGACGCAGACCTCGCTGATGCTTCTGGCGAGGAGGATGATGGCGAGGGTGACGAGGATGAAGAAATCACAATCGAGGAAGTGCGAGCGAAGAATCCTGGCAGGATCGTCACCAAAGTCAATGGGACGTACATCATCACGGAAATCGTAACTGCCGAATCTCGTCGCCAGAAGACTTTGCAGAGGAAGGCCTCGACTTTGGACAAGAAGACGGAGAAGGTTGCCGAGCGCGGTACATTCCCTGAAGGCATTAAACTCGAAAGCGGGACTCTGGGTATGTCGTCAACTTGTTCTGCATACGTTCCTGACATCTGACCTATCTCTTCTCAGTTTGGGCTATGATTCGTGAGTTCTGTGTGCTGTTCTTCGTGGTCTTCACCATCTTACATGATGTTAGCGTCGCATCCATGGTATCCGGCCGTCATTCATGACGACGACGTTGTTGGGGTCCCTTCATCAGTCATCAAATCGTACCGCAAGTCTACCAACAAGCACATACCCCATATCGTCAAGTTCTATGACGAAAAGTCGACTTGGTGAGAATGCCAACGGTTCCGGCGTTCTATGTATGCAGCGCTGACATCACTCTCTAGGGGTGTCTGTGGTCTGAACTGCCTGCGTCAATTGGGCGAGATTCAAGGTTAGTCCCCGAGCTATGCCCAAAGGCCGCGATTACCAACGAAATTTGCAGAGTTGGATGATGAAATGCTAGCGCAAGACAAAGCGAAGGGAGGGAAGCCTATCCAAGCGCAACGGAAAAAAGAAATCCAGCAGGCTTATTCGTAAGTTATCGTTCAAGCCCGAGTCGCTCGCTCCTCTGACTGTGCTTCAGCCGTGCTATTGAGGATAAGGAAAGCGAGAACGAGGATGGGCCGAAGGAAGATGCTGTTGCAGGAGATGAACCGGAAGCTCCTCCTGCAGAAGGAGAGTCAGAACCAGCTCCAGAAGCACCCGCCAAACCCAAACGCAAGGGCAGGAAGAGCAACGCCAAGGCAGCCAAGGGTGACGGAGAAAACACCACCCCGGCTGATGATGTGGATGCCGAGGAGCAGACTCTCAGCGCAGCGCCAAAGCAGGGCAAGAAGCGTGGCCGCAAGCCAAAAGCTGCTGTCGATGCTGATGAGGCGGCGATGGATGTCGACGCTCCGGCCCAAGAGCCTAGCACAAGTACGAGTGCGAGGCAACCACGGAAGCGCAAAGCTCGCGCCTCGAGTGCTGCACAGGTTGAAAACGATGATGGCGAGGAGGAAGTGGAGGAGAAGCCGCCTGCGAGGAAGAGGCAGAGGTCGGCCAAGGCCAAAGCGGCGGAGTGATCTTTCGGTGTCGAGGTGTATTCTTGAATCTCTTACTCTTATTCCTATGTTGTCTACTTGTATCTTCTACTATTCTATTACTGTACGTCCAAGTCGAATTTTGTGTTTTTTTGTCATAAAGGCTAAAGCCTTTGTCTCGATCATAGCATTCATCTAAATTTGGCGATTGAATTTTGCTCTCCTCCATCCATCATGTTGTCCGACTCGGAGTCGGATGGCGAGGCTACCAACCAGTTTACCATCAACGAGCATTATGCAAAGGCCTTTCATTATCGAAAAGAGCGCGAAGAGCTGGAAAAGCGTGCGTGATTTGTTCCGTTGGGCCTGTCTTTTTGCTAACGGCATGCAGTCAAGGCAAAATATGGCTCCGACTACGAACTGGACGACGAAGTCGAGGAATCGGAAACGGACAGTGAATCTGCCGAGTCGGAAGATGAAGACGGCGAGGAGCTTACACCTGCGGTGGACGCTGCTATCCTGCGAACCCTTGCACGCATCAAGCAAAGGGACCCGGCGATATACAACTCGGACAAAAATATTTTTGGCGGTGTGTGTTGCACAGAAACCAGTAGGCTTCTCTATCTGACACGCAGCAACAGAGGAAAAGTCACGAATCTCGACATCCAAGCCCGCTGTGCGCGCTAAAACCAAGGCAGGCATCCATCCCGATCATGGTCTGCCACAACTGAACCCTCTGACAGGACTCAAAACCGGTCACCCTCCGCCAAGTCGTCCTCGAATCCGCCCTGAACCCAGCGTCGCGGTCGCCGTCCCCGGAACTCACCCACGTCGAGGCCCAACGCGAACTTCGCGATGAAACTATCGCTGCTTTCCAGGCCGACGACGACGACGAGGAAGACGACCTTTTGGTTCCTCGAGAAAAGACCAAGGACGAGGCCGAGCAGGAGGCGGAGGAATACAAGGCTTTCCTCGAACGCGAAGTCGGCAAGGATCTCAACACTCTGATAGAGTTTGACAAGTCGGACGTGTTGCCAGAACAGGAGGAGCCTTCACCGTCGCCGGACAAGAAGGCCAAAAAGAAAAAGGACAAGAAGAAAAAGGCAGAGAGCAGCAAGTCGAAGGATGAGGAGAACCAAGAATTCTTGATGAAGTACGTTCCGTTTCATGCTTGTGTATCTGATTCGCCTGACTCTTTGGCAGCTACATCCTCAATCGCGGTTGGATCGACAAGTCGTCGAGACACGTCCCCACATACCGCGAAGTCACTTCCAAGGGCAAGGGCGAGGAAAAGGCCAGCGAAAGTGGTTCAGACGACGAGGCTGAAGACGACACCCCCGAAGGCGAGCGACCAACGATCTACTCTGACGTGGACGAAGAAGAGTTCGAAGACACCATCGAACGCTTCGAGGTTTCGTACAACCATCGGTTCGAAGAACCGTAAGTGTACACTCTTGTCCTCCCTGTACAACGACTAACGTGTTTTGTAGCGACGCCCTAGAAATCAAAGCCTATCCTCGTAATCTACCGTCTCTGGTTCGTCGAGAGGACACGACTAGGAAGGACGCGCGCGAACGTAAAAAGCAACGAAAAGCTGAAGAACTACAGCAAAAGAAGGAGGAGGTCAAGCGCCTCAAGTCCCTCAAGATGAAGGAAATTCGTGCCAAGTTAGAGAGGATTGGGCGTGAAGGTGGGAAGAGCTTTGATGAAGATCCTGGTAGGTTTTTCCGTTATAGGTGCTGTCCTACTGCAGCTTACATTCCTCTTCTGTAGCTTTGCAAGAATTGGATCTTGACGCCGACTGGGATCCCGACGCGCATGACGCGCAAATGTCAGGTCTATATGGCGAGGAGGCTGACTTCGACGTGGACGAAAAGCCAACATGGGACGACGACATCGACATTGAGGACATCGCACCTGAAGCGGACCAGGACACAAAATCGAAGAAGAAAAAGAAAAAGAAGAAGAAGAAGGATGAAGAGCCGGTGGATGACGGAGTGGACATGGATGCCATGGACGCAGATCTCGAGCCTGGGGACGATGAAGAAGAGTGGGACGGTACGGAGGAGATGCGAAAGCAGAAACTGGACAAGTACTTGGACGAGCTCTACGAGCTTGACTTCAACGACATGGTTCGTGTCTCACCTCCATGCCGCTGACGAACCACTTGCTCATACGCATCTCTAGGTCGGTGGCATGAAGACCAAATTCCGCTACACCCCAGTTCAACCGCAGAACTTTGCACTCACATCGGCTGAGATTCTGATGGCCACCGACGCGGAGCTGAATGAGTACATGGGCGTCAAGAAGTACGCGCCGTACAGGAAGGACGCCCGGTGGGATCCCAATCGCAATGACAAGCTGAAGGACCTCAAGTCAAAGATCTCGGAGCGTGTGGGTGCGCCGCTGGCCAACTCGCTGACCTCGGCGGAGCAGACCCAGAAGCCGGCGAAGAAGCGTAAAGGAAAGAAGGAGCGTATGAAGGCAAAGCAGGACAATGGCGGTGGCGAGGAACAGGAGGATGGTGAAGGCGAGGAGGAGGAAGTAGAGAAAGTGGTTGTTGAGAAGGAGAAACGCAAAAGGTCGCCAGAGGATAAGGGTGAGGCAGATGAGACTGCCGTGGCCACGAAGAAGAAGAAACGGAGACATAAGAAAAAAGCTGAAGGGGCAGAAATTGAGTAACATGTTCTCTGCGCCATGTACAATTTGCTTCTACATCATTCTCTCTTTCTGTCTAATCATTGGGGAGCCGCCGCGATCGCCTCTTTGTATGCAAACGATCAGCGAGTGATGAGCGCTGAGCGCTGAGCACCTGTCCTTCCCAGGAAACAGTAGTCCACTTCACACAGTGAGACGACCTGTTGCTGTTCTCAAATTCCTCCCTCTTTGAAAATGACGAAAGGATTATAGGTGTTGCAACATCCTACGTTTCTGAGTCTTGAGACTTCTGAAAATGAGTCGTTACGCCACAGTTCGGAGCAAACTACGATGCGCTAGGAATACTCCAGAATAAGAAAAACTTCAGCGCCTCCAATGTGTACCTACCGCAAGAGAGGAATCCAAGTCAAGTCACTACTGTAGTTGTGCATATTGCATCAGTAGTGTTGTACACCATGATTCATTATACCCTGTCCCGTGTCTACAGCACCTGTGGTTACTGAATCTGTCATGGTAGCGGAAGGGACAGATTCCAACTCATTTAGGAACAACCACAACCACTCATCCATTTTCCGAAACCTCTTTTGTTCCCGAACTGTTGTTTCTGCATCTCTTCCGTGCTACATCGCAGATCCCGTTCACGATAGCCACGCTATCATACAAAGAAACAAATCTTGAACTCGCTCCCACCCCTTCCTCATATCCAAACTCATCCGAATTCGATGGAGACCAAATCATCAATGCGGCGGCTACCCGAACACGGCGCCTGGCATATGTTGCTCGCCGCGTCGCGCTACCTCGATCCCAATCCGACGCCACTGCCACCCTGCGTCAAGGTCAAGTACGCAGACATCAGAGACGACGCGGGCAATCGCCACTACGTCGAACGCCTTGGAGATCACGTCCTGGCTGTGTCTTCGTTTGCGCCACATCACGACAAATACTATTCAAACCTCTATCCGCTCGCCGAGACCCCTTCGAGTGTTATTCTCGCCATCAACAACCACAGTGCGGAGCGAAGAAAGACAGGACCGTTTTGCTCTTGTCTCGAGTGTCAACGGTTACGGTCTGGAAATGGAGACCTTGTCCCACTTCCGGACACAACCATTGACTCGGGCTATGTCCCGCCTTTAATCGTCGATATCGAGGAAGCCGGATGCTCATCGCCGCCACAACAGTCTGCAGTCATACAATCCCCACGGATAACTCGATCTACCACGGCACGCCACAATGCACGTCGACAACAGCCTAGTAGAGGCACCGGTACTGCATCTTCGTCCAAAACATATCGCACTCTAGACCGGCCAAAGAAGAAAGCGACAAAGAAATCCGCCAAGCAGACGGTTGTTGCTCAAGGGACTCACAACAAACCATCACGACGCGCCAAGAAGACCGTACGCAGGGAATTGAGCAAGATTCACGATCCTTGGAGGGCGCTATACGAGAAGGTATTCGAAGACTTCACTCCATATCCGCCTCAACGATGGCGGGAGATCCTGGCAAAGAAGGCAGATTGGTTGAGTGTTCTCGGAGACAGAACACGAGACTGTTACTTACTGAACTTTATTCAGGAGAGTCAGTAGTACTCGGAACTGGTTCAGCAATAGAAGAAGCAACTACAAGGGCATCAAGCATGAGAAATCCTCGGTCTCACTTTTGTCGATATCAGGCCAGAAGATGCATATATGGGAATGGAATGATGCTAGCCGACGTCGGGATGACTCGCCATTCGACTCGAGGTGGGGCCCTCCAGAGGGTTGGACAGACGGGGAGTTCGAGACGGTGCTAGACGAGATAATCGAGAATGAGCTGGAAGCCACCATACTTCCAGCTCATCTCGAGAAAAGAAAGTGCAACTTTACCGGGACGCGATGGGAGGGATTCGACGGGAGAGCGCCGAAACCACGAGGGGGTTGAGTAGCAGTTAGACTTGGAGTAGTACATGTTGGAGACCTGTGTCTGTTGACATTCGAATTCGTTAGAAATGTCATGAAGCTGAAGCTTGGCTGAAGCTGAGATTTCTGCACGCAGCAGGCACGCAGGCACAGTGATATTTCCGAGTGGCCCCGGCGGCCGATTTACAGTGCACCTATTTTACATGTACCGAGTTAGGTAACAGTTTATGACGCGAAGAACACTGCTTGTGCCGGCCTTCCGACTGCTGCTCTCGAACGATCACCATGGCCCTTTGGTCCAGGGCACGCTCATCGCGGTGGGCGCACGACGTTGCCGTCGCTGGCAGCGACGAGGACACGCCGCGGCTACCGCCTCCCGTTGTGCAAGCGAGGCCTCAGAGCTGTGTCCCCTGGAAAATCTTATGGCAGCGCATGCAGCGCAGGATATCTGACGCGAGGGCGCGTTCGCGGACAGTCTCCGAGCAGCCGGCGCACCCGCTACACAATCTCCTACCTGATGTGGGCCAGGCCAAGCCCGTCGAGACGGAATGCGATGAGATAGTGGTCGACAGAAGCTGGGCCAAGGAGTCACCGGGCTCGTCGCACGCCTCGGTGACAGACGATGCGTCCAGCGTGTCGAGCGACGACCTCGAGGAACGATACAACCCCACGCCGACACACGACGAACATACCGGTTTCTGTGCGTCTTGCCGGCTCCTGGCTCTCATTCGGTGGACGATCTGGCCAAACATAAAGAAATTCTTTGATTCGAAATTTCCCGATCCTGACCTGGAGCTGCAGTACCAGAGGGAAGTCTGGGCTGAGGGAAAGCGTCTCGCTGAATTGGCCTCCGTCTTTCTCATTTGCACCTGGTTGATGGCCGTCGTCTCTATCCAAAAGCCAGTCCTTCTTGCGGACAAGGTGCGCCTTCTCGTCTTCGCCCTGTTAATCCCCACTGACGTTCGCACCAGATCTTCTACTTCGGGGTGAAGCCAATCTCTTCTTTGCGCCGCAGGTGAACTAGCTTCTGACTCTCCTGCAGATCGCGCCCGTCATGACATTTCCCATCTTGATCTTCTGTCGCTTCGACCTCAACATGTACTACAAACATTTCTTTCAGGTCTTCCTCTGCGTTTCTGCTTGGTCATGGCAAGTCGGACTATGTCCTCACCCTTACCTGACTGACAGTCTTCGGTCTTTCAAGGGCTATATATCAGATCATCTTCCTCTACCTGTGCGGTTACTATAGCGGCCACCATACATTCGAGTGTGGGACCAAGGATTTTATAACCACGTTCTAGTTCGTCTATCCCATGGACTGATAGTTCTTTATCTGATTACTCTGTTCAGCTATGCCGCGGCGTTCCAGACTGTTGCTCTATTTGGTCTCAATCTGCGAAGAATACCAGCACTCTGCGGAGCTGCGACTTTTCTAATTCTGTATGTGTCTCCCTATCAGACTGACTTCGAGATCCCTATTGACTTTTTATAGCGCGTGTAGCCTAATCCTTCCGACGCGCCATTCATGGTACCGAAGTACGTTTCCTCTCAAACCCAAAGCCTGCCTGTCTGAGTCTCACCCCAGACATCACCAACTTTCTGGCATTCCAGGCATTTATCTTATATATGCATTTTCAACGTGACATTGTATGATTCTCCTTCTTGATTGTATATTGGTTGACCATTTGCCAGTCTGCGCGACGCTTACACCTGGCCCGGATACGGTTGAAGCGTCAGATCGAGAAAACAACCAAGGCTCAGATGAATGAACGCAAAGCTGCCGATTCGAAATATAGGCTAACCTCGTGAGTCGTCTCACAATAGCTGCGTTGTATTTTTTTGTGCTAATCGCGCTCCCAGATACGTGTTCCATGATAAGTCCTTGCAGTATGAGCCACTCGATCGTATCCTCACAACCCCTTCACAGGTCCGCGTTCCTTTAAACACCGCTAGTGAGTGCCTGTATCCAGGATCTGCTGCCGATGCTTACGTTCATAATTGGTAGTCCTTGCTGTTCAGAACATGGACGCCGTCGGCACGGTGCCTAAAGGCATCCTTCTAGAGTTCAACGCTCTAGAGGGTAGTTTGAGTCAAATGTCCAAAGGTCAGTGCTCCATCACTGCATTTGAATCTGACTGAGCCATTCAACAGTTTTAAACGACGTATTGGATTTGTCAGTATCCACATTTGTTTCCATCTGGTTGTGCTCACGGCCAATGGTTGCAGTAATCGCATGGACAGCGGAAAATTCGAAGTTGTGATGCGGGTGAGGATTTTTCTCTTTTTGCCTACTGCCCAACATGCTCACGGGACACAGCCGTATTCATTCCACCAAGTACTCAGCTCCATGTTCCTGACCCTCGAACTGGCCACCTCTGCGCGCGAACTCGAATTTGAGACTGATCTTGACTCAAGGATTGATGAGGTCAGTAGAGACAGGTCGATGTTTGTCGGCTAGATTCTCAGATATCTTGGTAGTTTGCGAGGCGCGCCCGTTACAAGGCGTTAGGTGAATCCGACGAGGCTATCGAAGCGCTGATGGCGGGAAATCTTGGCGGAGAGACTGTATTTGGAACTGTCACTGGGGATGAGAATCGATTGCGGCAGATTGTCACCAATCTGGCCGGGTAAGGACGCATTGCTCGCCCTGGTATCGGCTGCTAATGCCCACCTTAGGAACGCGTGCAAGTTCACACCTAAAGGTGGCAAGCTCAGGATCTCAACACGGCTCATACTTCCGGATACTCTATCTGAAGACAGTGGTTACGATACTAAAGTGGCCTCTGAAGTTGCAGGCGAGACGCTAGACAAACATGAGGTTCATGTCACCTCGCTGTCCGACAAAGTACTGGAGCAACATAATCACACTCTGACGCAGTATGAGGAGAACGACAGGATTGTTGTGCGGATCGAAGTCAGTGATACTGGTCTTGGGATTCCGCCTCAGGACATGGCGAACGGCAACATATTCTGTAAGCTAGCGTCTTGAAGCGCCTCTATCGAGCTAACAGCTGATGTATTTTCAGCGGCCTTCATCCAGACAGAACAAGGACGCACGCAAGGTGGGAAAGGCACAGGTCTTGGCCTTGCTTTGGTGCGCAGCATAGTGAAGCTCAGTGGCGGTCGACTGGGTGTGCGCTCGAAGGTTGGGGTAGGCTCAACGTTCTGGGTCGAGCTTCCTCTCGGTGTCGGGTCCAAGGTTCTGGAACCGATACAATATGAGGCGTGTGAGCCGCCTGCACCCTTCATCAACATGTATGCGCTCGCCCCGACGAAAACCCACGACGACCCCACGAATCCAAGTAAAAGCCGCTTGAGTGTGGACCAGGCAGATATTGTGACCTTACGTGGTACCCAACCGTCGCCCCATACGACGAGGTCAAGAGCAGCCTTGCATGGGCTGATGGATCAGGGTGGAAGGGTCGAGCTTAGCCTGGCAAGATACGACTCTCACTCCTCTGTGCCCACTCGAACCGTCGGTGATCCGTCTACTGGGACAGATTTCCCTCGACCTGACGATGATGAAGATCCTACCTCAAACTCTTCCCCTGATTCCTGCGATGCTCATACCGCAACGACTAAGAATCGACCGACACACATTTCTCTGCCTAGCAACCGATCTTTTGGTCTCAATGAAGTCCAGCCAATGCCGACGTCCAGCACTCTCATAGATGGACCAGAGGGGCTACCGGGACCCTCTTCTGCTGGACCAGGCTCTTCCCCTCCCTCTCCGCCTTGGGTGGCATCCACTCTTTTCAATCAGACTCCCGTCTTGGTTGTCGACGACGATCGTTTGACCCGCACTCTCATGACGCGCATGCTGCAGAGGCTAGGATGCGACGTAACAACGGCCGCCAACGGACAAATAGCCTATAACATTCTTACGGGGGGCGATACGGCAAAAACGACTCCGGATAGTGAAGGACTCGAACCGATACTGGAAGCGTCGTCTAGGAACGGTGGCAGTCGAGAGTTTACGGTCGTTTTCTTGGACAACCAAATGCCTGTGATGAGCGGCTTGAAGGTAGTGGCGCAATTGAGGCTGGCTGGACGGAGTGACTTTGTCGTCGGTGTCACTGGTATGTGTCTTGACCTTGTTTGGCGTTCTCGGTCTTGATCAATCCGTAGGCAATGCGCTGCTAACAGACCAGCGGGAGTACATTGACGCTGGCGCTGATCAGTAAGTTCATACATGTGCTCAGACTCAATATGCTCAATTATGAGCAGTGTTTTAGCGAAGCCTGTCCATGAGCCCATTCTAACACAAATGATCCACGAGGGCGAGTCGCGACGAGAGCGGCGCAGAAAAGCAGTTATGGGATCATCGATCTAGCTGCCACATCTGTTTTCTTGATTCTTTTCCTTCATCCATTCAAGCATCTGTATCACATTAGCATTTACTTATCTTACTAGCGTTTAAGGCATCGACATGTATCATTGTACCACTATCTACTTACCATTCATTAATCTATCCCCCAGCGCCTGACAGGTCATACACATCAAACACAATGCTCATGCACAGGTTTCTTACCGCGATATTACGGTCTCGCGATCTTGAAGAGCGTTCACATTGTCATCGGAGAAACTGGATAATCAGGTTCTCGGAAAATGATTCTGTCGAACACGAAGCCTCGTCGCGCCCATTCGTCCACCATCCACGATCCCCACCACAGTAACCAAACGAAAGACCAGATACGCCCGGCCCACGTCCATAAACGGCCTGAATGTCTGCCAACCACGCGAAGCCATACCGACTCCCCAATTATTCCTAGAGAGTTCGCCAGGAAAAAGCCGCCTGTAGGCCACCACCTGGCTCCGCGGCCCATGCACCATATGCCGAGCCAGTGGAAGACTCCAGAAAGCAAAAACACTGAGACCAGTGACACTAATTTTGCAGGAATCCGAGGAATCCCGAGGCTTCTGAGCGTGTTATTGACTGGAGCGCCACACACAGGCAGGAAAGCATCGCGGAAAAGTTGATGCCAATGTCTGCCCCAAAGCGTCCTGAGACTGGATGAGAAGTAAAACGTCCCGAACAGCGGAGGGTACGCTTCAACTGGCTGGGAGAATACACCGACGCCAATGACGGTGATTATATCGTACGTGTACTGCAAAGTCAAGAACGTCAGCGTGAACGCACATCCGCTCAGATACATGCTCTCCAGCGTAGGCCAGCCGTCGAAAAGGACGTTCCCCATCGGGTTCCGGAAGAGGTTTGGGCGAAGGTAGTGAATGTGGAGGTGCACTATGTCGAACACGAAGATGTGGAAGACAGCTGAAAGTGCGGTCACGGCGACGAAACGCCCAGAGGAGCGCGTCGGGCGCCATTCTCTAGGCTTGGGCACCGACGGGCCTCGAAACGTCATTAACTCCATCATCGTTGTCGGCGACTCGGGCGAGAGCCGCGTCCCCGAGAATGCCCATACAATGGAGCGCATCCCAAAGAAGGCCATGAAGAGCTGCAACATGAGATGAGTTCGAACTTGAACATGCGGCGGATACCAAAGGCGACTCACGAGGAGCGTTTGGTTGAGGTAACTGTTCTTGGGCAGGTGTCCGACATTATCGAATTCCGGGAAGTACCATTGCGAGGCGTCTACGCCCGTCGCTGCTTTGTACATCCTGCGTAACGCGAATGGCAGGAATATGACGCGTAGAGGCCTTGGGACATTCCAGACGGCGAAGGATGCACAGGCGTAGATGCAAAATATGGCGGGTAGAAGCAAATGGAGAATGGCATGTTTCGAAAGGGGGAGACGAGCGGCAAATTCTATGGGAGGCAGCTCTATATCTAAGCCTACCCACATCTAGCACGTTCAGTGTTTTGGCACAAGATGGGAGTGACACGTAAGAGACAGAAGGAGATTACTCCTAAGGTGCTCCTAAGAAAGATTGATCACGATGCGATTAGACGTTACGCGCCGTGGCAAGGGTCTATATAACATTGCAATATATACAACACGCTAGCATTTTGACCACTACTTATACAAGCTGGGAGAAGATATTTCAAAAAACCGAAAAAGAATATATTTACACAACGTCCACAGCCGCGCGCTTCAGTCTTTTCGAATTGCTGTCAAACTGCTCGAGTTGCTCGACCTCCTCAGATGACCGCTTCCTGGCGGGACTGAGACTGGATGCTTTGGTCGCCGCGGGCTCTGTCCACTTTGCTTCGGGACTCAGTGCACGCCGCCGCTTTTGAGTCGCCTCCATGTCGACATCAATCTCGTCACCACTGCGTTTCCGCCTGGTGTCCACGGGCATGTCCCCCATATAGTCAAGCATACTTCCATCAGTGGAGTACAACTCTTCCTCCTCCTCGTATTCGAGTTCACCATCACCGTCCAACTCCTCGCCTTCGTCCTTGAGCACATAAGTACCAGCAAGCTGGTCCTGCGACGGCACCATTGCAATCGTAGCGGGCGTCTCCGCCTCCTGTTTCTCCTTCGGCCTGATGCGCTCGCATAATTGGCATTCACACGCGTAAAGCGGCTCGCACACATTTCGCCAGATCTGCAGATCCGTCAATGTTCGATCGCGACCAGATGATTTTCAATAAACGACATACGCGCATTATTTCCTTTTGGCTGCCCTCTGACAGGTCCTCGAGATTATCAGGGATCCAGGGCATCCTTATGTACTGTCGACTGCTCGCGGCCGGAATCGGTGCTCCTCGTACCACTCGCGCGGTAGCGACGGATTCTGGTGAGTCGTCGTCCTGAAGTTTGGTTGGTGGCGGACTTGGCGTCGTTTGTAGTGTGCTTGTGGATAATACCGGGCTTGTACTTGACGCCGAGGTTGTAGATGGGCAGGAATCGTCGCTGTCATCATCTGAGACAGTGGCATGTCTGGAATAATGCAATCCTTCCCGCCAAGTCGTCTCATCGTGCAGCAGCACCCCCAGTTTACGCACATTGAGGCGTTCTGCTTCTTTGGCGCCACCACCTTGTGAGATAAGCTTCCGTAAGATGTTTTCAAAGGGAGGGGTTAGGATGGGGCCGAGTTGGTCGCGGAAGGCATAATCTGCCATCTCACACAATGACCAGCCAGGTGGAGGATCCATATCCGACACACTTGGCAGTGGGTCGCCAAAGTCGACCGGCCGGGATCTCTGAAGGGTGATGGGATGCATCTGGGCGACCCATTGGTCCGTAGGCAACATCCAGAAGCCTCTCAAGACACGGTCGCGAGCCCAGTCGACAAGAGCCATACTACGCCCGCCAACATCCGCAGACTCTTCGTCATCTTCCTCATCGCTGTCCATGATTTCGTCGTCACTGTCATAGGCCCTCGACTGCTTGAAGACATCGTTATTTGCCCTGACCATGTCGGTGAAGTCCGCAATTCTGGTCCTTCTTCGCAGCCATGCCCGATCCAGACAGTATTCGGCTGTTCTCCTAGCAGTGCCCTCGCCATATAAGACGAAGCCATCAATGACCCGTCTCGCCTCTTCGTCTACGCACAGCTCCTGCCAGTTGCGAACAAGGCGTCTGCACGTCTTGCAGATGTTCAGTGGCGCTGAATTGGGAGGGGATGGGAACGACTCGCGGTCGTCGCTGATGGACACTGCCGATTCGCGAAAGCAGATGTTGCAGAAGGGGTGTGTTTCTGCGTGTGCTGGACAGATGCCACCAATGCCAAAGTGATGTCCGTAGTAGTGGGCCTGTCTTGCGGCAGCCAGGCCGGTGTTATTGTGTGGGTGGGTGACGCGACAGGGAATACAAGAGCATCGAATTAGATTGCGGAAGTGTTTCCAGGGAAGAATGCGGATTCTCTTCGGGGGGAGTGGGGCAGCGGAAGAGTTGTTGTGGTGGGGGATGGGGGGCTGGACGATGGTGTGGTGGCCCAGAGAGTCGAAGGGATCGATGGTGGCGACGGCGTGCTGCCAGAATTGATGTGATTCGACTGCAGGTGATCGGGATCAGCGGAAATATATAATGAAAGATAAAGGGAGGCGGATGACGACACTTACGCGCAGACTTCCAGCCGACACAGACGTTCATGAGCCGGTCCATCTCGGCGGCATCCCGGAGCGCAAAGAGCACCGTCCGCGACTGCCACGGCAGACACGACGTCGACGGCTGCACGTAGCTGGCGTTGACGAGCACAAGGCCTATTGTTGCGATGTACCTTGGCAGATGAAGTGGGCAACGAGCTCAGCGGCAGCGCGCGATAACGACGTACTGCAAGAGGTCCACGGGCAACAGTGCCCAGCCCCGCTCCCTGATGGATATTTTGCCTTTGTACTCAGAGATCGACATGTTTCCGTCGCTGCTCGTCGGGTCCAGGCTGCCCGGCAGACTTGTGGATGGGTGGGGGACGCAGCGGCTCCAGTGTGAGCCTGTAGAGGGTGATCAGCACAGCGCTTATGTTGCAGAAGCAGAGAAGACGGAGAAAACAGCCGAGGATGCGCCAGCTCGCCGGCGCGTACGCCAACGCGTTCGACACTGCCTGTCCTGCTCCGCACGCACTGCCCCGTCCATCCCGCCCATTTCCAGCCTGTGGATGTGGGTCCCATTGTCCATCCGGGCATCTTTGGTTGATAATGGTGGCGGCTGGGGCGTCCAAAGACCAGGCAGCGGGGCAACGCCGGTGGCAAGCGCGGGAGCGGCGGCAACGGCGACGAGGTGGGCATCCATGCGGCGCCGTCGTCGGCAAAGGAGTGGACTGGCGCACCTGCGGGGTTGGGAGTGTTCGCTGTTGATGGCGGGAGGGAGCACTGCCACTTGGCCTGGTATTGTTAGGTAAGATGCACGCCTGCCGCTGCGATGCCGCTTGGTCAGCCGAACCCCGGTCCTTCAAGAGCTCTTCGAAGGCGGTCTACACAATTGCAAGGCTATGTACACTGAATTCATTGAATTGGGCCACAGACGAGCTAGAGGAACTGGTCATTTCCTATAAATCAGCTGTTTTTGGTGGCGTAAATCCCAAGTGTCAATGTCTTCCCAAGACCCATTCGGTGATTCGGAATGCCATGATGATTTTAGCATTCGATGATAGGCGGATGGATTGCATTCAGAAGATCCGGTAGCTAATGCTTCTGTATTGCATTCCTGCTCTCAGGATGCCCATGCTGATCCATCTCGTGGATCTACACCAATGCTTGGCACTGGAGAGATTCACGATCTTAATAGATTCACATGCCAGCTGATGTTGGTCGATCGCGAAGGATTTGCGCGCTGACGTCCAAAATACTCCAAGTCGATAACAACCAGCGGAACGCGAAAAGAGCTGTTCATAGATTTGAAGTTTAAAGTATATGCTCTGTTTCATCTGTCGAATTGTAGTAGGGTTATATGATGGATTAATGTTGCTTATGAGGAACGAAATCATTGATACGAACTTGTGCTTCGCCTGGTCCACATCCCATAGGCGACGCATTGTTGCAGCAGATAGTTTGAGAAGGGAGAAAGGAACCTTCTTTGGGTACCACTTTAACTTTGTGATTACACCTACTCTACATGTAATAATTGCTTGTCAATGTCAAATGCACAGACGAGCATTCGAAGTGACATGCTTGCGGAGCACACATCTTCCAGCAAACAGTCATTTGAACACAAGGCATAACTATACAAACTACATATGCAATGAGTAAATCATCATCATGAATTGATCGACTGTGTAAACCCAGCGACGAAGGACTTTATCGGGCGCAACAGCCACCCAACCACACTACCGTTAGGCGGAGCCTCGTACGTCTCATCCCTCGGTCTGTTCGTCGGCCGTGTCTCCTCCTCCACCCCATCCTGCTCATCATCGTCCAGCCGTCTCTTCTTGCTGGTGACCGGACTGGCTGCTGGTACGAGGGTAGCTTCTGTCGAGCCTGATACCGAAGGATCTTTGGGACTGAATAGAAGTGAGCTGAGAACGGATGTTTGAGAGGGGGGCTAGACGCACGCGACACACTCCGCCTTGTGTGCTTCCCACTTGTCCAAGTTGTAGTCGGCTCCTGTGAGTTTTACGACATTACCACACTGTTTGCAATCTATATGGCGCGGAGAGTGGTCCTTGACCTGCGCGTCGTTGATGACGCGTATCTTGCGTTCCGCCATGGCTACGCGCGAACTCGGCCTGGGACCGTAAGCACACGGTGAAGGATGTGCAACATATGGTCTTACTGGGTATCTGAACAAATAACTTGATGCTTGTTCCAGTTGTATAACGAGTATGGCGCATTGTTATGAACCTTGATCCATTTCTGGCATCGCTTGCACAGCGCTTGGAGGGGTTCCACCTTTTCAGCGCGAGCGTCGTTCTCGAGTATCTCCTTGCGCTCTGCTTCTGTCCTGAGCTGCACGCTTGGTGTGCTGCCACTTTCAGACTCGGCTTCGCTGAATAGGTCATCAGGAAAAGATGCTAGCAGAGGCACAAGACGCACTACATGGACTTGGGGACCTTCTGATCACACTTCTCGCGGTGTTTCTCCCAAGGGCGTACATTGTACGTGGTCTTCTTGCCCAGGCTGACGTACTTCTGACAGCGCGAGCAGAGGACGCGAGTCGGCTCGAGCTCGGCGCACTCTGGCTGGTTCTTGAAGTACGCGATGCGTTCTGGCTCAGTTCGGCGGACTTTGCTGAGACTGACGAAGGACTCGGCGACAGAGGCGTCGTCGTCGATTTCTGATTCGGTTTGGGCTTCTTTCCTGTGTAGGGGGTGAGCCGGTGGGGTGAGATAACAAGTTTGGACTGACTGGAGACTAGAGCGCGGTTTGGCGAAGCGGCCCGGAGGAGCTTTGGTCGACGAGGAGGAGGGGGCAATGCCGCGCAGAGAGCCTATCGACGGTCCTCGGCCATGGCTGGAGCTGAGTGGCTTGGCTGAGCTTAGTGGCTTGCTTGACTCTGGGCGCTTCGGAGACGGGACCCTACAGCTATCGTTGGTGCGTGTCGAGAGATAAGATTGTATGAGAGAGCGCACTTGAAGTCAATCTTCTTGATCCCGGTACTGCTCGTGGTCTGCATGGAGGGTTGAGCAGGCGATGGCGGGCAAATGCTGATCCAACCTTTTCGACCGACTTTTTCGCCTTGTTCGTCGTCGCGCTGGTCGTGGACTTGGTGTCGGTCGGCATTTCAGAGTCCGAGGCAGAGAAGAGGCTGCGAGGTGTCAGAGGAGGCTGTGGGAGTCTGGCACGACACGCACTCTGAATGATCCTTGCTCTTCCTCTATCCCCCCGGCAAGTAAGGCTAAGATGACAGTTGTTGGGGGAGATTGACGGACCTTTTGACGGTCGAGATATGTGTATTTGATGTTCTTTGACCTGGGCGATGGTCAAGTCGGTCAAGCACAACGTTGTCAAGAACATACCTCGGTGATAGTTCCATTTTGACCGCCCTGCCGTGGTTGTTCGGCAGATGGCCAGCCTCGTGCGTTTGTTTGGCTTTGAGTACTCTCGTGTGCGCTCAGATTACTCTCACATAATCAACGAGACTTCATCGATGTTCAATATGCTGGCAAATTCAGTACTTTTGAAGAGGTCTTACCCCTGGGGACCGGCTTGGAATTTCATCGATTCCGAGATAATTCTCGCGGCTACATGCGACCAGCGCGTGTCTACTTACATCTACTCCCCACGACGGGCCTTCGGACTCTCGACACAAAGATGACCCCCACATCACCCCGGCTCCGTCACAAGTTCCACTCTGGCACTTATATAATCTCTTTCCCCCACGTTTACCCATTTCACTCTTTCCTTTCGCAACTGCCCACATACTGACACTCATGGCCTCCGAATCTACTCTTCTCGACCAAATCCGCGCCACTCTGACCGTAGATGTGGACTCGATGGACCCGGCGGTGGCCAAGCGGCACACCACTGCCCATACCAAGTTCGTCGACATGACCTCCAATCAGGCGATCGTAATGGGCAACGCAAGCCCGGACATGATACAGCGTGCTGTTGACTATGTCAAGTCCAAGTCCGGGTCTGAAGTAACGGTGGAGCGTGTTGTGGACGTTCTGGTATGTCTTCATCCATCGATATCAATCCGGGGCTCTGATCGTCAACTTATGATCAGACAGTCCTGCTCGCCAAAGAAGTCTTACCTTACCTCACCGGTAACGTACATGCCCAAACTTCGCCAAGCGTAGGATACAGCGTCGAAGGTACTATCAACGAGGCCCGGCGCATCGTCGGTGCGTTTGAGGAGATGGGGGTACCAAGGACGAGGGTGTGCATCAAAATTCCTGTAACAGCCGAAGGTGCGCTGGCCTGTCAGGCCTTGAAAGCGGAGGGCATACAGACTCTGGGAACGTGTGTGTTCAGCCTGGAGCAGGCATTGGCTGCTGGACAGGCTGGTTGTCTGTATCTGGCGCCGTACTTCAATGGTGATTCATTCATCTTGCTATACTTGGAGACATGGTGACCTGACTTTCTTAGAACTGCAGGTTCACTTTGTTGACGGGACGTGGAAAGCGTACCGTGTAGGTGTCAAGGGGGAGGAGCATCCGATGATTGACGTCGTGCGATCTATCGTTAGCGTGTATAAGAAGGTGGGAATCAAGACGTTTGTCATGCCGGCTAGGTGTGTACTTTGCCCTTTTGCCACGATGCGTCAAGTGGCTGAAGGAAACTAGTATTGTCACTGCACAAGAAGTCATTTCATTAGCAGCGCTACAAGTCGACCATCTGACATTGTCCGCTGCTGTGCTTGACGAGTTGGCTACTCTACCTGCTGTACCCGAGGAACAACTCCAAGATGCCCTGAAGAGGGATCTCGATGAAGGCGAGTTGCAAGGTATGCAACCCCTCCCATCCGACCCCTTCCAATTCGCTAAGCCCCCTTTGGCTGCAGTGATAAAAAACGATTATCTCGCCGAAGGTGGCAAGCTGCTGTCAGAAGCGCTTACAACGAATGCGGAAGTAGCAAGAAAGCTCAAGTATTCGTTGGAGAAATTTGACGAATGCGAAGGCAAAACGAAAGAGATGATCAAGAAGGTGTTGGGGTGATGGCTGCCCCTAGCGCAGGCAGGACCTCTTCTTCGTATTTCGCGATGACCTCGGAGAGGTATGCGGATGTGTTCTGATCCTGCATGCTGCTTGGCGGGATTTCGAGCGTGAACGTAGGCGAATACAGAGGGAAGAATTGGTGGTCGTATGGTATCTCAGTGTCATATGGAAGCGGGTCGGATAGCTGTAAAAAATATAAGATTCAAATGCCTTCAAAAACATACGGAGAGGTCTCACAGCGATTGAGGTTAGATATGCCCATGCTCGAGCAGCGTTTGGGGAGTTGTATCCGCCTCCTCCGAGAAGGAGCTTTTTCCCGGGAAAGGTGTGGAGGATTTCGTGCATATAGTAACCCATGGAACCGGGCTGGTCCAGAGGGAGTGACCAGTTCGCGACAGCGTGCGGGTCCCCTGCCAGGGCGTCTACACCGCACTGAATGACGATATGTGTGGGTGCGAAGAGCTGGGCGACTTGGCGGATGATGGGGAGGACGCGCAAATAGGTGGCGTTGGACGCCCCACGCTGAAGCGGGATGGAAAGGGTGAATGGGTCAAAAGGGATTGTTTCCTGCCCAGGATGCTGAATGGCAGCCAAGGGCGACACAGGAAAAAACCCAGCGGATGTGTGGTGCACGCTCAACGTCAGAACAGAGCTTTGTCCATAGAATGCCTGAGAGACTCCGTCGGAGAAGTGTAGGTCAAGATCGATGTACATGACGCGGGGACGCGTGGCGTGGAGGTCTTTGACGCGCCTCATCGCGAGAATGGCGAGCACGCAATCGGCGACGTAGCAGTAGCCCGAGGCGGATGACTTTTGGGCGTGATGGCGCCCACCCTCCCATGAGATTGCGATGTCAGTAAGCTGGAGAGCCTTTACTGCTGTCAAAGTGGCACCGGCGACGAGCTGTATATGTAGAGGGAGACCATGAAATATGGGACAATCGTGATCGAGGCCATGAGCGGCAGAAGAGGTTGCAGAAGGGTCAAATAACGCGTCGATATATTCAGTAGAGTGGTATTCCGCCAAGTCCTGGCGGGTTGCTGGTATTGGCTTCACAGGATGGACCTTTTTAAGCAGCCCAAGGACAGAGGCGAGAGAGTGAACCAGCGTAGAGCGGTTTTTGTTCGAAGGGAGCAGAGAGCCCACCTCGACAAGCTGAGAGCTGATTATGTACGCCACCTTGGCCATGTGGCAGGAGAACAAAGGGCATAACGATCACATGACCCAAGTTCATCTCTGCCACTGCCAGCGACCATCATCAGCACTTTGGCCTTCGGTTGTTGTGATGGAAAACATAAGTCCCCATGGCCCTCGCCTTGACCTGGCCAAGGTCGCCCAAGGAAGCAGGGATCCGGCGCGGATGCTGATTAGCCCGCCGCCCGAGGAGGAGCTGAGGCAGCAGCGGGTGCGTCGGCTTTTCCCCATCTTTTTCGCATTTTCTAACCGTTGCTGGCAGACGCCGAAGACTGGGTCGATGTCGAAGCGGAAGCGCACGGTCGCACAGCCTAACCAACTCACGCCCAATCCAAAGCCGCGCAAGCAGGGCCGCAACGAGCGCACGCCCAGCCCAACCCGCACCTCCAAACTAGTCCTACTCCAGTCGCCCCACCTCAACAATCCTAACGCAGACTATCTGCCCATTGCCGGTCTCCGCCGCCGCAGCGCCACGCCGTCCGCCGTCCCGTACGAGCCGCCCAAGGACGTCTTCACCCCGCCCAGAGAGGTCATCATCACGCCCACTGTCACCACGCCCCGCCGCCGTGCACGTGCCAAGCCAAAGCCGCCCTCCATTAAGACTGAGCCACCCGTTATCGACCTCTCAGAGCCCATGCCGCCCGCCAGCCCGACCGACGACCCGCTCCTTCTCACCGGCCCGCCATCGCAGGCCTCCCTGCCTCCATCAACCCCGCCCAGGCGGCCCTCTTCCAGTCCCAATGACGCTGGCTGGGGCACGACGAGCGACAGCATGGATCTTGACACCCGGCCCGCCGTGGATATTCTCTTTCCCAATGCCGCTGACCTTAGCGGGTCGTGGAGCGACAGCGACGACGACGACGGCGACGAGCTCATGCACGGCGAAAGCGAGTTCACTGGCAAATGGCGGATGTCAAAGATCCCGACAAAGCAGGACCCGCCTAGCAGTGCCACTCGTTGCCGGCAAGACAGCTGGGGTCGTCCCATCAGTCCGCACCCATTCCGGCGTCGCGTCTCTAAAGTTACCGAGGAAGAAGAGGAAGAGGACGACGACGAGGAAGATACCGCTACGCAGCACCGGGAACAGTCTGACGATGAAGAGGAAGAGCGCGAGGTCAGAGCAATGTCGGTGGAACTGGACGACAATGAACGCGACAACGAGGTTCCCGTCGCCGACTATGACGACGACGAGCCAATGGCTGATGCACAGCAACCCCAGGACACACCTGATGTCCATCTTTCCGACGCTAATGACTTGCTTCAAGCGAAAGAACATGACGATTACTTTTCTGTCGAAGTCTCTGCCCCCTCTGGCGCAGAAGCAGAGGAGGACGATGAAGCTGAAGAAGAGGAAGTTCGCGCAATGTCGGTGGACAGAGAGGACGCTCCATCTCCTCAATTCGACTCGCATGGGATACATACTTCGAGGACTAATCCCGCGCCTTTGGATACAGAACCAGACGCCGACGCCGGCGTCGAAGACGACAGTGATGACGATGAGAGCGACGCAGAGGTCGTCGACGTTGGCCTCGTCAAGATTACGAGCAAGGATCCTCATGCTGCTGCCACTGTTGCAGCCATATTGAAACAAGTACGTCTTGTCCCGGATTGCTACTCAAAACTAACTTTTCAATCAGTACAACTACGACTGCTTCACAAAGGCCAAACTCAAAGGCAGTCAGAGTCGACGGAAGACCCTAGATGGTGGCATTCAGAAACGACCATTTGCGACGCCACCTAGACAGCGTCCCAAGAGTTTCGGCGGCGTCATTGGGGACAAGGTCTATATTCCAGGAAGTCCAGTGACCACTTTGGACAACCTTTTGGAGCAAGCGGAGGTTGAAGTCAAGAGCAGCAAGCAACCCTTGACCTTCAAGAAACCTGAGGCGTATGTCTACAGCGGTAGCGGCGGTGCATGGACCAAGGAAGAATGGAAGGTGCTAGACATGTGCTTCACCGAGGAGCGCTACGAACTCGGAGGTGGCGGAGATGACATGGCCGACGTAGACGATGTCCAGGTCCCCAACGTCGTCGCCAGATTCGAAGAGCTAGTCCCCTATGGCGAATGGATCAAGTATGTATCTCATTTCATACAACCTACTCGCCCATTTATCTTTCTCACAGGGATGACGTCGAACGACGCGTTACCGCCATCCGCAACAAGCAACGCGGCGGGAATATTGCGCCCCCACTGACTCCTCGCGGTACCCCGACGCGATCAAGAGTCGATAATCCCCTTTTGGCCCGTGCACGCGAGGCCACCATGGAAGTCCCGGACTTTACACCTCTTGGACGACGAGCCATGCCTCCTGCACGCGTCAAGAAGGGATCTACACCGTCTTTCCGCCTTCCTGAGCCACTTACTCAAGGTGCACCCTTCCAGAACTTGGCCGGACCATCAGCCTTGCTCGCTCCCCGCTACACGCATTTGCTTGATGAGGCCCATGCCATCGCGTCCGGAAGACCGCGCCTTGTCGCTCCCGAACCAGAACCGAAGCCTCAGGGAGAGGAGGAGGAGGAGGAGGAGGCTGATACTTCGCTGGAAACTAGTATCGACGAGTCCGTTGATACCTCTCAAGAGGAATCCTTCGATCAAGATCAGGAAGAGGAGATTGTTCAAACGCCCATACACCAGACTACGCGACGACCTGCACCTCGAACGAGTATTGGGAACCGCGTCAAAGGGTTCCTGTTCTCTTACCTCCCTTCCGCCGCCAAGACTGAGCCCGCCAAGAAGCGTGCTCCACCTCGTCCCAATCAACTCCCCCCTCCTCCTGTTGGGCTGCTTGACAAGCCTCGCGGACCCATTAAGACACCAGTGAAGGCGCCGGAACCCAAAGCGCCCAGTCCCAAAGACATCGTCGACCTCCAGCACGTGGAGCAGCCAAAGCCAAAATCGATGATCCCAAGGAAGATGGTGCCCAGGAGGATGGTGGACCTCAACCACATCAGTCCCGAAAAAGAGGAGCAGAAGAAGCCGGCGGCGGATCTGCGACCGAGGAGGAGCAGTGGCGCGAGCGTCAAGGATATGATTCAAGGATTTGAGGAGTTGCGCAAGTCGCAGAGCAAGGCGCCTGAGATCAAGCGTACGAAGAGTGTTGGTGATCTCAGGAACAAGGCTGCCCCTGCTGGCCGGCCAGTGTGGAGGTGAGCGAGGATATATGATATGATATAAGTGAGCGTTATGATTTCGTTATGGCAATGTATATATCAGATCTGTCTTTTTTTCTTCTCGTCGTCGCAGTTTTGTATATACATATGTCGTTATATATGGTATCTTTAATTACTTACGCACACACTGGTTTAGCTATCGTTTTTTATACTCGCTACAATTTGGATCCAGATGTAGACGATTCCACCCAGTCCACGTCCCAAACGAATGTCTTCCCCTCGTCTGAGGCACGCGTTGTTCGCTCCGCTGTTAAGCCAGCGGCGCGAATGAAGAGAGTACCGTCAAGAACGTCTGCACCAACCAGTTTGCTGGTGGAGAAGTGACCAGCGGGCGTCCCCCCGTAAAGTGTGGCGTAATGCGCAAATGCACGCTGGATTTTGCACAGGTGATCGTCCGGATGAAATATGGCGTGTTGGCAAACGGCGTACCAGGGGTTCTCTGGGTGGGGCGATATAGACCACGATGGAGGTGTCACGGTCAAGGATGGAAGATTCGGGGTAGAAGTGGAGAATGCATAGAAGCCGGCGATATCGAGCTTGGGACGGCCACGAGAGACCCACCAGGCAAGAATCACAGTGAAGTAGCTTTGTAAGAGAATTTTTTGGGATGCGACGGAGAGATAGTGGAGATAGGATCCCAGGAATAGCGACGAGGTAACAAGGTGCATTCTGCGGCCTATGAGTGTGCAAAGTGTGAATGATGAACTCGAAGCTTACAAGGCGAAATCTGCGTAGAATGTATCATCCTTGCCCTTGTCGAAGTTGGTGACGGCATACAGAAGGCTGGCTGTCCATTGGAGTTCTTCGACTTTCTGTGCAGCAATATCGGTGCTAGTAATGTCATTAGCCCATTCCGCCGCAATGGCCGCCAGCGTCTTGCCATATTTCTTCGCAACACCGTCGAAGGACGTATCTGGACTCCATGGTCCATCAAAGGTGCTGTCTTTGAGGATACGATCCAAGAAGTCGAAAGCGTGACTCGAATCAGGTTGAATGCCACTTCCAGTTGGGACGGGACGGGTTGTTGGGTCTAGCACGACGGTTTGAAGCTTAGGAGCTAACTTATGGGGAAGATCTTTGATGTTTTCGAATAAGGAGGCGGGAAAGAGAGGCGCTGTGCGCTTCCCCTTCAGGACTGCGGCCAATGCAAGACCTTGAGAGAAGTTCAATGGAGTTCAACGGCGAGGAAGGCGTTACTACCTTCGACGATGAGACCGGGCATCCCAAATTCCAAGCCGTATCCTACATGTATCATGGGATGTACGAGATTATCCATGAAGCGGCTAAGCGCCTGAGACGAGTCGGCATTCGCAGATGGAGAGAACACATATTCATTCAAGACTGCCGACGCGCCATTTTGCTGATACTTTTCGCGATAGAACTCAACATAAGCGGAGTAGTACCTGATGGCAAAATGCCGCAAGGTGAGACCGGATTCAAAAGCTTGAAGCAACCGCAGGTGCTTACTCGTCGTCGGCAAGATGATCATTGTAGTTCGTCGCGGTGATAACACCTGGCGCTTTGATCACTGGATGCTGTCTCGGCGCTTCTTGATGATATGCCGCTTCCAGTACACTCCGATTTGCACCTAGCGCCCACACAGCTAATGCATGGTGCGCAATATGACTTGGAGAAGGTAAAATTAGGATATCCACCTCCTCGTACTACAGTACATACTTTTGGAACATCAGAGCGCGATTGAAGTACCCGTGATGCTTGACATGGTTATCCCAGAGGATCGTTTTGAGCGCATCTGTCGAACCGGCATCGGGGCCAGGGAGTCGGAAATGAGCTACAGAGGGCGACGGGGCAGGGAAGAGATCAAGCGTGGTATTCATGGGAGTGGTATTGACGCCCAATCATGGGTGAGCATTATATACCGGGGAATGGTGTCATCAAGGAATCAGGTGTACAACTTCGCTTCATGCAGATGCCGTTCAACGACCGAGAGAAACAAGAATCTGCCAATTATTGAAGACGGAATATTAACGACGCGTTATAAATGCTTTAGATAGACAGCATTTAAGCCGTCGTGGCGTAATGGTAGCGCGTCGCTTTCCTACTCTTGTAGGCGAAGGCTGTGGGTTCGAGTCCCACCGTCGGTAGAGGTTAAATGTTTTGCGGTTTTGTATCAAACTTATACTGTATCTCTTTTTTGTAAATACTAAATTTTAAAATTCAAATCAAAATTGTCAAGTTTAAACAGTGAACACACTGAACAGTTCAAAGTTAGCCAGAATTCCAGGAACCTCTTGCTCAATGCTAATAGTTATAGAGTAGCCTATAGTACGGGCGGGCTCAGGGTGGCGCACTCGAGACCCCGAGTCTCGAGTCTCGACGGTCGGCGGTCGCACGTCGGGCGAGTCGCAACGTCGGACACGGCACGCCCATCGGAGTGCTAAGTGTCAGACAACAGGTCCCTCAGTCAAGACTCAAAACTATTTTTCAGTAGTAGTCCCGAAGTCTCAGTGTCTCAGAGGCTCAGCGAACTGCAGAGCTTGCAGTGGCTGGAATCTGAGAGCTGCTCGGTGAATGCCTATCGGATCCGCATTTGTCGGTGGTCGACTCGACAGCGTTATACAGCGCTTGAAGAGCATCGAGCAAGTCGGGGGACGTACTGGCCCAGTCACTATCTACATTGCAAACGAAAGATGCACTCCGTTATTATTCATCGTGAATTGGGACAGCAGGATCTACTCTTCAATGGATGAAGGGAAGTAAAATACGTTTTCTGGATCGTATATCGTCTTCAGGTTCTGTAGTGTCTGATAGTGCTCTCCGTAGTACAAGTGTTGCCCTATGTGCTAGAATCAGTTTCGATGGCTAGACGTTATGCAGCATGAACTCACAGTTCTCAAGCCTGTCCTCTATATAGTTGGTATAGGCGCTAAGACACGAGCCTCAGTATGAGGGAATCACATATGTGCAATCACGTACCCATAATCCCAATTAGCGGGCATCGGGTCGATGATACTCGACGCCATACCTGCCTCCGTTAGTGTGATGATGAAAGCATGCATATATTCACCGTACCACTGATGAATGTGTAACCAGATTCAGGGAATGGCGGCTGAGCAACCGAACCATAGAGCTGCATGGTGAATCGCGTGCTTCGATGCGCAAAGGCGGTGCTATCCAAGGGCACTTGATTGATAGCAGAATTGCTCCCTCCGTACAGTTCCGTTTCAACAAACCAGGACTATACGTGTCATCAATACTCGTACGGAGCACCGGTATGCAATGGACACTTACAACAGGTGAAGAGAACCCATCTGTAGCAAGATACGTGACAAACGATTCCATGGCTTCGTATGTTAGCGGTTCTGCCTCCGGCGTCATGACAGACTTGGCGTAGAAGGTGTCTGTGGTGTCTGGTGCACTGGTGTTCAAGGAGGGATACGAAATTTCGTCAAATGTTTCGATCCAATTCCCGGTGTAGAAAGTGTTGCTGTCTGGTTCTGGGAACTGGCCTAGGAACGGCTCCAGCGTGGCATTGAAGTTCGCGAGAGGACCAAAGTACGCAGCCCTATACTCGATGGTAACTGTACCATTTTTGGAGCTTTGGTAGAAGTTGAGCTGGGTGCCCAACTCCGACGGTATCCCGCTGTCGACGAAGTCTTGGAAAGCAGAGAAGGTCTCAGTCGCGTTCGAGATATCCAGATCATCCCATTGATAAGTCGCAAAAGCCCCAGTGTCGGGAACCCGGTGTGTGGATACTGTGACGAATGTGTTGATACCGAAGGATGGAGCAGAGCCGCGCAAGGCCTATAGAAAGAGAGATTAGAGCTAATTTGAAAATTCAAGTGTAGGCTTACCCAGAAGAGATCTGGATTCTGTGTCTCGGATGCAGTGGTAATTGTACCATTTGCAAGGACCACTTCGAGAGCAACAACAGCGTCCAACGTTAGACCCCACATCCTGGAGGTAGGGAAGCCATATCCACCAAAGGCTGGTTGCGTTCCATGAGTGTCATGACTTCGACATCCATGGGAAGTACCATACCTGAATGACCCCCTAAACCGACATAAGAGCACCGGCCATGAGGTATAGCGCGTCCATACTCATTCAACGCGAGTGCAACATCTCCCAACTTATTTCCGACGCCGAGGACGGCAGTATTGTCAGCTTCGTTGACGGAAATACTGGTTAATGAACCGAGGTCAATGACCAGTGCCCCGTCTTTCCCACCCAGACCGTTAGCCACGTAGCTATGCTGAAATTGCGAGATGATTAGTCTTCCAGGTTGAGGGTGGAAATTATAAAACTCACTCCGCCACTTCTAGCGACAACATTGAGGCCTTCGTCGACACCCGCTCGAAGAGCAGCCGCGACTTGCTGTGTCGTCGTGGGGTATACAACTGCAGCGGGTCGGTAATCAAAACGTAAGTTGACTGAAATCCGCAACAGAGATTAGCAATGTGGCAACAGACTCGGAGGAGTATTAGGGCAACAGACAAGCTCGAGAGGCATTCACGTAGCCCGGGTCATCGGGGAACACGGCTTTGACACCCGCTTTGTCAAGATCACTGCAGAGCGTCGAGCATTCTTGGCCAAGGACCAGCGCGACTTGGAGGAGGAGGAACGCCGACGACAGATGCATGGTGGGGTTCGAGTGGGGACTTGAGTGGGGACGCCAGGGGGACGCTTAGGGTATCTCTACCCAGATGAGTACCGCCTTATATATCTTTTCTGTTGATGAAATATGGGGTTGATTGGGGCGTCGCGGCCGTCGGTAAAAGTTCCGTCTCTGGAGGAGAGATTGAAATTTAGACGCGCCTGCATGGTGCCTGCCATCAACCTCATGACCTCATCCATGCGCATCCACACTTATCGATGAGCGGCGAGCGCTCATCCATGGGCAGTGGCGGAGACGCGTTCAGATGGCTGTCGTCAGTTTCCAAGTTGCGTGAACGTGAGAATATCAAAAGTGAAGGATACTTGGGGTTAGGGTTCCAGGTTCCACTGCTTGTCAAGGTCGTACTGTAGTACTGCGTGGCGTCGAAATCCTTCTGTAAGTTGCACTTCTGTTGATGCTACTGCCAAGCCTTTAGACCCACCATCCATCAGGTGCTTTGTCTAGTTAGGCCCTGACGGCCAGGAAAGGCCCTGGACTGTGGAGTAGTACGGGGCACCAGACACGCCGACGACCTATTTTGCCGTTGGTTTCAAAATGGTATTCCTTCCAAGCATGAATCTTTGAATCTTTCCAGGTACATTTGAAGCCTCCCTAGTCCACGAGAACAATAGGTATACTGAACGCAGGATACCTCCTGGCACATGGGACCTTCAATTGGCCACTGACCGGGAGACACAAATCTATTAAGGAGTGTGAAAAACCGCACAGGCACCAATGCTTCATAATATGCCTCCGTCGCTTGTTTCATCGGCCTGGCAGTTTTAAGAGTTTACAGCAACATATTAATATCCACTCCGGGGAAAGCCGTACGTACGTATACGACGTTCTCAGATACATTCCCTGAGGGGGTAGGAACGTTCTCAAGGGTTTGCACATCCCCACATCCCATTGCGGACGTTCGTTCGTTCAACAACAAGAACAACATACAAAGGCAGGCAAAGGCGTTATGTAACATGGACGGCCCGGCGATGTTAACGATGAACCAATGTCCAGTAAGACTCTGACCTGACCCCGACGGAAAGATGCGGTCATGAACCTGTCCTCGGCAGGCTCCTCGAGTGATCCAAAGTCCAGACAGGGTGAAGGACATATGCGTGTGCGCCATACAGTATATTGAGAATATTGATGTCTAATATCGGCGTGGAATCGCGTTTCAATCTGGTTGTTGATGCGTGTGAGGATGGGCTCGAGGTTGAGCTGATCTGAGATTGATTCTGTGGATGATTAGACTTTAGCATTGCTGCGAACAGGTACCAGCCTAGAGCACTGATATTGTACTGAAACCGACCTAACGTATGTTTAGTACCTGAACATCCGTACGGTAGACACAAGCTGAGACTCACAGAGAGAGACCTTATTGGTGGTAGAGAGCAATGAAAGCACTGTTTGTGTCGCTTTGGGTCGGGGATTCAAACTCTCCCAGCTACGATCATGTAAAATCCCCGAGCCCCAGCTGGCCTGGCGTGCCGCTGCCTACTCTTAAATCCCGGTCGCAGTCAAATCCCCGACCCCGCCTACGAGGACAATGTAAATCCCCCGTCGCCAGCTGGTCTGGCTTCCCGTTTCCTTCATTTGAATCCCGGACCTCTGCACCCTTTCAACGTCGCGTATTTATCCCGGACCCACTCTCCCTCATCAATACCCTAGGCAAGGATCCCCGAGCCATGGCAGTGTCAGCTTGCAGATCCCGGACGCGCTCTCTCCTGCAAATGATCTCACGTATCCCGGCCGCGCTCTCTCCTGCCAACGATCCCCGAGCCATATCAAGGTCAGTGACAGATCCCCGACGCGCACTTTCGTACCAACGATTCCCTAGCCCTCACAACGCCCATTGCAATCCCCGAGCCGTGTCAATGTCAGCTCACAAATCCCGGACGTGCTTTCTCTTCCAAACGATCCCCAAGCCATCTAAAGGTCAGTGATGGATCCCCGACGCCCCGTCTCTTGTGCTAATGATCCCCGAGCCTTTACTGAGCCCATCTCAATCCCCAAGCCGTTTCAATGTCAGATCGCAGATCCCGGGCGCTCTCTCTCTTGCAAACAATCCCCGAGCCCTTCCAATGTCAACTGCAATCCCCTCAAGGTTAGTGACAGATCCCCGACGCGCCGTGTCTCGTGCTCATGATCCCCGAGCTCTCTCAACGTTGACTTGCAGATCCCCGACGCTCTCTCTACTCAACGATCCCTGAGCTCTCTCAATCCCCAAGCACTCTCAAGGTTGGCTTGCAGATCCCGGACGCGCTCTCTCTCTGCAGCCCTCTCAATCCCCGAGCCCTCTCCATGTCAGCTTGCATATCCCAGGCGTGCTCTCTCCTCCAAAAGATCCCCAAGCCCTCTCAATATTGCATACAATACCCGAGCCATCTCAAGGTCAGTAACAAATCTCGAACGGGCTCTCTTGTGCTGATTATCCCCCAGCCTGATGGATCGCAATTGAAATCCCCGACGTGTTTTGAGGCCAGCTCACAAATCCCACACCCGCTCTCAAGCACAAGGATCCCCGTGCCCCTTCAATGTGAACGACATTCCCCGAGCCTTCTCAAGATCAGTTCGCAGATCCCGGACTTGCTATTTCGTACTAACTATCCCCGAGCCATATCAAGGTGAGTCACAGATCCCCAACGTTCTTTCTTGCGTACTAATTATCCCGGAGTCCTCTCAATGTCAGCCGCAATCCCCGAGCCACGTCAAGGTGAGTGACAGATCCCCAACGTTCTCTCTCCTGTTAATGATCCCCCAGCTGTTTCAATGCCAATTGCATCCCCATGCCTTCTCAACGTCAATTGAGATCCCCGACCTGTTTCGAGGTCAGCTCTCACGTCCCGGACTCGCTCTCTAGCGCACAAAGATCCCCGCGCCCTCTCAATGTTGATTACGATCCCCGAGCCCTTCTCATGCTCTCTCTCTCTCTCAACGATCCCTGAGCTCACTCAATGTCAAACACAATCCCCAAGCAGTCTCAAGGTCAGTGACAGACCCCGGGCGTGCTCTCTTGTACTGAATATCCCCGAGCCTCACCAATATAAGCTCACTGATCCCGGAAGCGTCTCCTTGTGCAAACGATCCCCGAGGCACCAATCTTGGAGGCAACAATTCCCCGAGCCTCTCAGACTGTCTCAATTTCGCCTCATGTGTTCCAGGGCGAGGTATCAAATCCCGGACCTCACACTTTTACATTCTAGAGCAATTTTTCAATAGTTGTTTCATGCCACCACCACCCCCTCCGTTGAACGCTGTCAAGACCGCCATCCAGGACCTGCCCCTCGAACTCGTGCGCGCCGTGATTGATGAGGCATGCCACGACGACCAGCAGACCTCCCTGTCACTTCGCACGGTGGCGTCCACTTTCCACGATAGAGCCAGCTGTCATGTCTTTCAGGGCGTCTCGGTGTCCAGGAGGCCAAGCGCTGCGCGCGAAACACATTCGTTTCCCTCCCCCAAGGACGTCCGCAACTTTTTCAGGTCACACCCGGCTTCTTGGACCTATGCAGTCAACAGACTTTCTCTGAGCTCGGTCTGCAAGCAACCTTCCGACAAATTCGTGAGGGATGGCCTGGCTCTTGTGCAGCTGTTTCCAAACTTGCAGAGCATAACGTTGCAAGACCTCTCCCTGCTCACCACTCCCAAATCATATCCTGCGAGGAGCTCACTTTCCACGCTCGAATTTCGGCGCTGCACCATATGCCTTTGTCGCTTGGACGAACTTCTCCAATTGGCCCCCACCTTCACAAACTTGACGCTTGATCGATGTCGCATTCCGATCGAGCTGCCGAACGCCTTTGAGGGGGAGCCCGAATGGCCTTGTGCGCTGCACATAACAGATTTTCAAGTCCATCTTTCCGACGCTTTCTCTGTTGAGGAAGACTATCCGCCCTTTATCAATTGTCCCATCCTGCAAACTCTTCGCGTCTCCCGAATCAAACCAGCAGACATGACGAAAGAGTTAACTCATTGGCTGCGCTTCATGTTTTGGCACGCCTGCGCCTGCTCAACGCTGAGACTGGAGATCTGTACGCTTGGTTTCCCTTTTTTTGGTTCAACTATCTGACACGAATATAGCGACAGATCGTCCCCTGCATTCGTCTTCTTGGACCCGTCGTTGGACCTTTTTTGCGGAATTTCCCCCAGCCATCCAACACCTGCATATTGAAGCTCCTTTTAACGATCTTCCGGGCATGGGGCACGCGTTCTATGAGATCCCACGGGGCCAGCTGCGGACCATTCACATTTCCATCTGCATTCAACCAGATAACTATTCACCCGCCGGTCACCTTCCCCACGAGTCCATATTTCTTTTGAATCTCAGGTTGTGTGGCGTCTGCCGGGCTGACGCGCTCGAGGCAGTAACCGTTCGTATTTTCTTCAAGGATGTCTGTACTGAGGGATGGACTGCGATGAAGGAGTTCTGTGAAAACACCGTCCTACCTCTTTTCCAAGACCACCTGTTTTACATACCTCAAGATAGACTTTGCATTAGTGTTGATGCCTTCTCTTCTTAATCACGCTCTAGCTCAATGCAAATCATTGTCATTAAGAAATTCGTTACTCTGCTTCAACTGTTTCAATTATGTCCTGCTCCAAGCGCGCTGCCTCGAACATCCGTATGATCTTCATTCGATTCCAGATCGACAGAAAGACCTTGGTGTAAATGACCGCCCGGCGCTGTCCCATGTAACGAACAGACGTGCGGATTTTACTCAACGCACCATTTCCACACTCTGCTGCGCTGGTGTTCACCTTTGCCAATGCAGGATCCGTTGCGGCGTAATTTGTGACCATGGAGGCCTGACTGCATTGCGAGTGTCCCCCAGCATGGAAGCCGTCAACCCCCATGAATGAGCGCGCGAAGAACTGCGGCTCTCTGGTCATGCAGTATGGGGCAAGCGCACAAGCGAAATCGTACACAACCACGTCTGGGGCCACAGCCCAACGAGTGTAGAGGGCGGAGAATACGTCGTTTCGCCCCTCAGCGTTGGGGATGCAGTGGTAACCGTAAGCCAAGCTATGTCGACACCATGCGACCATGATGCCCCCGGTGAGCTTTCGCTTTCCGTACTGATCATAGAACTTTGAACACTTGTCACGGTCTTTGTTTGCCTTTTCCGCTTTTTGGTCGTGTGCTAAGCCAGGATACCTTGGACGATGGCGGATTTGGGGCATCGAATAGTAGCAACCAGTCTGCAGTCCGTCAGTGACTGGGACACCCTATAAGTTTCTAACTCACCTCCTCCCAAGAATTGTTGAATTCGCTGGGGCGGCAAGGAGGGTCGAGTGGCTGTTCCGGTTCGAGTAGTTGCGCGCGAACTTGATCCACTCGAAACAACAACCATCCGCACATACGAACAATTTGGTGAAGATTAAAGCGAGGGTTATACGTCGTAGTGGCCTGAACGGAGTGAATGACCTGGTAGAGCGCCGGAACACGAGCCAACTGCTCCACGCTGGCTGCGCTTTGTGTTGTAACGAATTCCTTCAGCGCGTCAATGGCCCGAACGTTCACAACTTGTAGCGCCCATTCTGGCCCACAGATCTATGAGTGGTGTCATCAAGAGTTCTCAAATCTACAGAGGCCTTACCTGCAAGAATAAACGCTTCAACTCTGGAACAGGCTGGCGCGTGGCGAGATACGCCTCCTGCCCCCACATATCGTCCCAGACCGTTGCCAGGTCGTAGGTGTAATTGGTGAGGTGGCCTGCCCCACAAGTGTACTGGGTGGTCCGGTGTGCGTTCTTGATTCGCTCCAAGCGCGCAAGATGTTGTACCGTCTCCCCTCCTTGTTCTCCATTCCAAAGGGGGGCACGAAGAACTTTGAGCATGTCTTTCCTAAGAACGTCCGTGTGGATGAACGTGACGTTCTTGGGATAACGCCGAGAGTGTCGAATTGGGGAACGCGCTTCGTCGATAGTGGTGGGAGGGCGCAGCGAGGGTAGTCTTTGGATCTTTGAAAACGCAAGAACCATGCCGTCAAAGATGACTTCTCTGGGGTGTGGGCCGCAGGAGGCGCATTGGAAGTCATTGTCGAAAGTCATTAGGCGGGCGTATGCAAACCAGACGCTGCGGAACTCATCTGGGGTGACAAATTTCAAGCCCTTCCCAGAAGTTTGATACCGACGGTTCATGATGGTCACGAAAGCATGGAACGGAGTCTCTGAAACTGTGTATAGAGAGGTGTACTCGTCCAGCAACTCGTGGGTAAATAACTTCGAGTTGCTGTAGTTGAAAATACCCAGTCTGCGGGTGTCAGGACCAATATTGCACCGCTTATTTGGACAAGGGCACCTATAAGTCTGGACCCCGACATCCTGAGCATCCAAGATGGTGTATAAGCGAGCAAACACGCATCCTGGCACCTGATCTTGAATGACAACCTTGCCAGGCTCTTGGCAGAGGGACGAGGGCTCATCTCCGACAAGAATGTGACCGGGGGAGGTGCGAACGGGAGCTGGGCGCTGATGTGCACGTTATTTTACAGGCGTAAAATACACCTATAACTAACACTAAACTCTTAATATAACTCTTATTGAAAGAGCTGTTCTTCTGTTTGTAGATTGTGGGTTTATTCAAGAAAATCGAGTTGGATCTTTGAAAATCGAACACTATTTGCTTTGAAACTGGATCTTGGGTACAGAACGTAAAGTGCACTATCGTGCGAGTTTGAAGGGGGTTTTTGAGAGAAGACAACCGATTAGACAAAGCGTCTGGTCTTTGGATAACAAGCACACAAGCCCCTGACTGAACTAAATCCGCGTATCCTTCTACAATCCTTACACTGAAGGTATTGCTTTAGGCTTAACGAGATCTATTTGCCACACTTGGTGTGTTTTTCTTGGACCTCGGTTAAAAGGGTTTCTTTGAGTATAGTGTTTTATGGGTTTTAGAAGAAATCGCGCTCGAATTGCACTTGACTTCGCAAGAGATTATGCTGGTTAACGCTTTCGTGTCTGAACGGTGCCTTCTTGGGAAAGCCTGGCTCAGCGCAACGAGTTCTTGTAGTTTCTCTTGGGAGATACTAGGCTCAAGAACACCGTCTCTAGTACGTTGAAGTCAAGGAACTTTGCTCTTCGAGTAGTTCACTTTTCTTTCTAAACCCTTGCTCTTTGTGCTTGGGCTAGTTCTTTGGTTCTTGGTATGTGTGTTCACAAAAATGCGATGGGGTGCGTAAAATCGAGTTCGATTTGTACAGAGTTAGATTGCTACAGTGAAGCTTTGTGGGCTCGTGGCTGCGGGTCACTAAACTACTCTACTCTACTGTGTAGACTACTTTTTTTATACTGTTCTAGCTACACTGTACACTAATGCTAACTTACTAACTAACTGCCACTTGGAGTTGTGGTCCGCATCGGAGACACTGGTCTAGACGCTGAACCATATGGTTTGCCATTTCGATCTCGGAGAACCACCAAGAAGTTGACCCATTTGTGTTGAAAACCGGCCTCGATTTGTTAGACCCTTGGGTTTATTCAACTAGGCTACTCCATTGAGGCATTTCCTTGTTCTTTTGCTGCATCTTGATTGGTTTATCTGCTTCTTCATTCATTGCGGGCGGTAATCAACTGCGGTGAGACACCATGAGGCCAAACACGAGTAAGTGTCTCCGTGATAGGTGTCTTGGCACAATTCAGTTCGAATTGTTAAGTTGTTGATTTACTCAAACCCCACGTTGAATTCCGAGGCTTCTTTTCTCAGATCTCCCGACTCGTGTTAAGTCTAGATCTCTGGTCTTGCTTCTTACTATTGAGTAGCAAGCAGCGGGATCTTCTGACCCGGATCTTGTGAATCTTGGTGTGTCCCGTGAATCTTACGGTAGACACATGTGTTCTGATCTTTTGAACGAAGTCCGATTGGCTCTTGGGTTGGATCACCGCGGTTATGAAATAGAATTCCGAGATGGCTTTTCGTTGGGTCTGTGTTAAACATCCGGCTTTCACCCTCTTTGGTTATGAACGCTTCATATGTTGGAACCGTTTATTCTTAGTCTTAGGAGATTGTTTTTGTCTTGTCGAGTATTAGAAATCGAGTTCGATTTCCGTTGTATTGTCGATTTGACTCTACTTGACTCTTCTACTTGAGTGTCTGCATCTCGAACTTGCTTTCGCAAGTGGGCACTTTGGATAATGGTATTTAGAGCAGTAAATACTCTTGGAGTCTTTCCCTTGCCCTAGGTAGTGTCTCCGGAGTGTGCTAACTCGAGTTCTGAGTAATACTCGTGGTTTGATAGATATGCACTGTATAGAAATCGCAAAATTCAGGGTTTCTATACCCAGAACCGCACAGTGCGTATCATCTCCCTTTAACTTTGAATATGTTGTCCGCAACACATCCTTAAGCAACCCTGATTTCTTTTTACTAAGCGTCGCTTAACGCTTTTGTAAACGGGCGCTCACGTTCGGGTGCAATCCCGACGCAATGAATGGCTTTCTTGCCTTTCATAGCTGTTTCTTGCCTCGTGGGACTTTGTTTAAATACCATCATAGGAGCGGTGGATTTTTCTCACCATTCCTACAACTGCATTTCCCACTCGAAATACGCCGCTCTTCTTATAATCCAATCATGACCAACTCGTCTTCGATTTCTTCTTCTTCTGCCAGCCGTAAGGCTTGGGTGGGCATTGTTAACATCGTTCCCGATGTTCTTCCCGACAGTCCTCACGAACTTGTAGTTCGCCGTTCGGAGGATGGCAAAGCTCTCCTTATTCATTTCAAATATTGGGATGCCCCTGCCTCCGGTTTGGTTCCTGCCGTGGCTACCCTCTACGGGAATCTGGTTCCTTTGGTTTCCAAAGCCATCGAGCTGATGGCTAAAACCAAGGCTTCGATTCGCGACAAGGCGGCCTCTTTGGACTTGGTTATTGTCAAGATTTTGGTAAATCGATTTCGATTTGTGCATATCGCAACTCGATTTTTAATCTTGTTTATCTCTTAGTCTGTCAGTTTGCCCAAGGACGTCGTGCCTAATGCTCTTTATCCCGAGAAACTGGCTATTTTTGCCTGTACTTTGAGGTCTTTCTTGGGTTTGGCGGTCTCCGAGTTGGGCGTCAACCCACACCAACACAACGTTAATCTTGCCAACGTTCTGAACGGTTTCGTGATGACTTGCACTAAGCGTGGTGCCATCACTGTTGACGCTTTCAACTTGCCGGCTATTCATCCCCTTCACCCGAAATGGAAGAAACTGGTTGAAACACCGGTTGCCAAGGTTAAGGAACCCTCTAAGGGTACCGATAACAAAGGCAAAAACAAGGCCACAGTCATCGTGAGTGTTGATTTATTATTCGGCCTCAAATTCTGCCTTATCTTCTTTTCAGAAGCAGACAGCCTCCTATTCCGTTGTGGATGACCCTGTTTCTGGTTCTTCAGAGGATATTCGTAATTGTTCTTGTTCTTCCAAGAAGCTTTCCTGGGCTGACGATATGTCAGACATGGGTGAGGCTGAGCCTTCTGATTCCGAAGTAAGCCCCTGATCCATCTTTTTAGATTTCGAAGCTGACTTGGTTGCGTATTTCAAACAGCTCTCTACCAACGACTCGGACGATGATGTCGAGGAGGATCAAGAGGACGAGTCTCCTGTTCCTGAGGCTGCCGTTGTACGTTCTTTTTATCTTGCGCAAATCGAGTTCGATTTGACTTTCTTTGTAGACCCCTCGCTCGGTAAAATATCTTTACTATTGCGAAGTCCCCGGTATGGATACTAATTCCGCCTTATATTACAAGGCTGTAGCCACTTCCGGTGCCAAACCTTCTGTTCAGTTGGAGGTTGCCCCCAAGCGCAAGGCTCCTGCGACTGCGTCGGAATCCAAGCGATTGGCCAAGGCTCTTAAGCCTGCTGGCTTTAACGTGGAGCCAGTTCTTATTGATCAATTGGCTTCGAGTAAGTTAATCACAATTCGAGCTCGAATTGATTTAACTAATCTCGTCTTTACTATTGACTCTTTTAGTCAACCAGCTAGCAACCAGTTTCCATTCTGCAGCTTCTGCAGTGACCAAGCGCATGCTCGTGTTAAATGCTCTTCCCGGAACACTAGAGTTATCCGCCTCGATGGTCGCCGCGGAACACAGCTACCGTCACGAGCTTTCCCTGACCATGAACCGGGTTCACGGAGAGATTCAGACGTTCCTGAGGACCCGTGATTTGTACCTGGCTTCAACTGACTCTTTGGTTCCTTAAGGGTCTTGGTTCTAGATCAACCTCATTGTTACTTCTTGGCATAAGTAAGATGATTGGTTGATCTTCTTCAAAGTGGCTTCGTCGGAAATTTTGGTTGAACTGTGACTTAGCGCACCGGTGGATTGGGGTTTACGCGGGACTTTTCCATATTCGTTTTGTACTCGCGCATGTATTACTATTATCTTTGTGTCATATGGACACTGTCTTTACCTTACTGGTTCCGATGAGAAAACCGAGGATTTCCTGGGTCTCCATGGAAGTCGAGTAAGATTTTAGTCTTTTGAATTGCTTTCCCATTTTTGGCAGTACAACCCATTCTTTATTTAATCCTTGCAATCCAAATGGTTTGGATTACAAGATGGCCTCCTCATTCCCATTCCTTTGCGAGCTTCGGTTCCGTAATCTTTATGCCAGCTTTGCCACTATTCCAAAATATGTGGCCGCGTTTATCGAAGCCGAATTGGCCTTGGCATGCGCGTTGGACTTATACGGAGTTCACCGTGCGTTTATTATGGTGGAAAGGAACGTTGACGGTCTCGGTTTCGAGGATATGCGACTAGTTGCTCAGCAACAAGATCGTCATATTCACTTGGGTCAACAGGCCACTCTTCTAGATGCACCAACTCTTCGTTATATGTTGTTTAACTTGGTAAGCACAATTCGAACTCGAATTGTGCCTTTGTTAACAATGTTATAGAATCGGTATTCCTATCTTCTTGAGCATCGAGCTCCCGAGGAGGCTCAAGGGATAGAGAACTCTGTGTTCTCTATGCTCTTCTTAAGTTGGCACTTGGTTACTTCTTGGTTCAAAGAGGAACCCGATCGCACTCTAGACGGTATTCATTTTAACGAAATTTTGCCCCATCGTTTCTTGCGTATGGACCAAGACTTCGCGGAGATATTTCTTCGAGTAACGATGCAATCTTTAGTAAATCTTTTTGTTTTTCGAATTCGATTTTCGAATTTCTTATGCGTCTTTGCAGGAAGATGGCTTCTTTTCTCAAGGACATTCTCTACCTCGATATTTGCGTACTATATTGACACCCGAGGATGAAGCTTGGTTTCGAACCATTCCCCCTTCTACCTTGTTTGTTCCCGCGGAAATCAAGGAGTTGATTGACTGGATCCCTGTCTTTTATGGAGATCGGGAACCAGAGGCCTTGTTCGGGGTGCGCTCTTTACAGCGCAGCCGCAACTTCTCCTTTCTTTCTCTTCGAGAAGGAGCTAACCCTCCTCAAGGTTTGCGAGCAAAGTGAGTTATTTAGTTATTCTAATCGACTTCGATTTAAACAACTATTACGTTTTCAAGTATTGTTGATGAAACTCTCCCTGGCTTGCCTCTTCGTTTTTGGGAAATTCGTTGGTCGAGTGCTACTATGGAGCAATTCGAACAACTGCAGGAATATCTCGACGACTATGTCGATCCTGAGATTCATCACACTTTTCATTCCCGGTTGTTTAGTTGTACGGATCCTCCTCCTATGCGACACTTGATGATGTCTCCTGCTAGGTGTCGGTATGCGTAGAACTTTCTTGTAGCTCCCTTTAACTTTTGATGAATAGTGTACTTGTATTACGTTGGACTTTATACAAATCGAACTTTTTACTGTCGAATTTCGACCTCGAGTTTCGATTGTTCGTTTGACTAGAGAGAGATAATGTCTCACTTATCAATGTATAGTTTATTGTCCGCCATGGTTGTTTACACATTCAGTGCTAAGTCAGGAGTTCTTATTTCCTAACAACTAGAATTGAAATCATCTTTTGATTTACTTCAAATCGAGTTCTTCTTTTTGTGTTATCTTATTGTTAGACTGAATCAATCGTACAAGATGTAGAATTCAAGAAAATAGTGTTCGTGATGTACATTCCCGTATAGTAGATAGAGTCCATATCTAACTCGAAGTAAAGACACTTGTCTAAAAGTCTGTCCTATTTCGAGCTCGATTTCTTGCTCTTTGCCAACTTTTCTACCTTGCGCTCTAAGGTGTCTATCTTCGCCTTCGCCTTTCGCAACTTCTTCTGCGTGCTCTTCAGACTTCTCGACTTATCTTGCAACTCGTCCCGAGTAACCACAAGTTCATCCACCTTCTTGGATTGGTGAAAGAAGTATCCGCCCGAAATTCGAGGTGGAATACAGATGAGGTTCTTGGACCTACACATGTCGCAAGCAATCCTTTTCTTACCCATTGGGTGAGGATCGGATCGCTGCTCCAACATGTAGTCCCACTCGCAGTCCAAGTTGAACACAAAGCAGTGTTGACAAGGTCGGTCCGCGTTTATCTGGAGTTGCAGTTCGCGGTTTGAGATCTGAGCACCTCCTTCGATGAACTTCTTGGCTTTAATAACGGGAGAGGAAGTCGGATTCGATTTTCGAGACTTCTTCACCGTTGCAGGCTCTTCCTCGTCTTCTGCATTCGTAACCCGTTTGCGCTTGGCAACGGTTTTCGAAATAGAAGCCTTTGGTGGAGAAGGAGGTGGTGGCGATGGTGAGGGCATACGAGTAGCTTTCTTGGTCTTAGGTCGTGCGACCTGCTCTTCTGCGTCTACTGACGGCTCTACAGGTGGTTTCTGGAAGAAGTCAATTTCGAGTTCGAAATTGTATTTCGAGATCGAAATTGACTAACCGTGATAACTCTTCCTTTACCTTTTGCCTTTGCAGACATTGGTGCCGGTTCTGCATCTCTACGGATTGGGAGGCGGTACTTGAAACCAGGATAGATCTTTTGGCCTACGTAGAGCGAGATCTTCTTGATCTGGTTTGGTTCCGCACCAGGTTGACGAACGAATGGGCTTCGGTCCAGAATTTCGAGCTCGGTATAGTCGATATTCTTCTCGATGCCTCGTAACGCTGGTTCCCTATTACAAGCGACTCGAATGGCTCGGCAGATGGCTTGGTCTACCACATAGCGAAATGAGTGTTCGATGGGAATGTCTTGGAAGCGGGCGACTTTGCTGACAGACGTCCAGAAATGAATATCGAATTCGGATTTCTGCTTTCCCAAAGTCGCCAACGCGATATCGTAGAGCTTGACCTTGCAGATGATCAAGTTCTTCGCCTGCTTCTCCGTCAACTCCAAGAGATGTTTGGGTTCTAAGTCCGGGTTGCCAAAGTATCGGTACTTGGGCGCCGGTGTCTTTAGACAGACATCGTTTGATTCGATGTTGAAGTCCTTCTTAGCGACCTGGAAAGTCTCGTCCGCAAAATGAAACTCGATCTCATCCAAGTAAAGGTCGTGGTCTGACGCTTCTCGAGCTCGAAATTCGCGGTCTTCAAGGAGGGAGTTGATCAAGGCGAACCAATACCGACCGATTTCCGGTTTGATTTGCAAGACACCCTTTTTCAACAACAGCTCCTCGATGCCTTCCCAATTCAAAGAAGCGATCGTTTTTCGTTCGGCCACCGATAAAATCAGTTTCCAACGATAATCGACCGTCTCGGCAAAGGTGTACAACTTGAAAAACGTAGTGTCTTCTTCAAGTTGACCTTCGCTAAGATCTTTGAGGTCAACGGCCTGTTGCAAATCAGTTTCGATTTGTGACTTTCCATTTCTTACTTACCTGAAGGACATGCTTATCCTTCGGTAAGGCAACGAGTTGGTTGGTGCCAACTTCTTGGGTAGGTTGGGTTTCAGACCTTTGAGTGTCGTCACCCATTTCTTCGTCTCTGGCTTCGGGCGCCGAGGTTTGCTAAACAGCGTATGTTAACTTTTGCAACATTCGCAATTCGAATCCGAATTGCTTACTGCTTCCCTCTGTTCTTCTGGCGCTTCTAAGCCGTCATCGTCCATGGTCTCTTCTTCTGGTATCTGTAACCATTTTGGTTATCGACCCATGATAACTCAAGTAAAATTATTTACCGGAGTCAAAGTCATCTGGACCATGTTCTCGACGATTTCTTCATCATGTTCCTCTTCTTGGGGTTCATCCTTGAAGAGTTCCTGATGACGATGTAAATAGAATTCGGCTTCGATTTCTAAATTCTTACTTCTTCATCAAAAGGTGTCCCTTCGACGTCATACCAGCCCTGCTCTCTTGCAGTGTCCACTAGGAAAGGAATGACATCTTTTATAGGGAACTGACTTTTGATTAGGTTTGCTCCAATTCGAATTCGAATTGAAGTTCTTACTTTTCGTAGCTTCTTGTCATACGTCTCATACAACTCCATCGTCTTGAAGGCGATGTTTCGGTTTGCCGTTTTCTCCTTTGCAACAGCAGCGGCGTTGTAGTAGACATATAAGCGGATCAAAAGGTTGTCGAGCTTTTCGATCTCGACTTTCCCTTCGATTTCACCCAAGTCTATTCTTGGAACTACACTTCCCACAAACTTGAAGAAGTAGCTCTTCTCCCTTAGGTGCTTGAACACCGCTGGTGTGTACCACGCCTTAGCAGCAGTGGACTGCCTTTTGAACAAAGGAAGTCGACACCGGGGTGCGATGTACTTGGCGTCGAAGAACAAAAATTCGTAGTCTATGTCCATTCTCAACGCTTCTTCAGCGGAGCGGACTTGGTAAGTGCCAGAGTTCGACTGAGTAGCGATTGTAGTCTGGGACTGCATTTGGGAGAGAATTCGCGAGCGATTTGGCAGGAGGACTCGGGTAAAAGTTGGGGATTTCGGGTGGGAAAAGAGAATCCCTATAATCCCGACTTCTCAACTAAATAGCGTGCGAAAAGCTAAGTCCGAGCCCCCGACGATCACAACTCTGACCCTGCAATTCGAGTCATACTGGCAACGTTCGTCAGGCCCTTTGCTGCGCAGCCGACGATGCCGTGCTTCTCATCAGTCTGGACTCTTTCCTCTTTTGGTAACTGTCCCTGATCTGGACAGATCTTGATTTTCGAGTATAGATTTCCGATTTCAAGAGTATTTCGAGTTCGAAATGCGCTTTAAATTTTGAAAAATTTCATGGTAATGACCATACTATACTCCCTCTTTTCTTTTATAATGGTGTCCGCACCATTCTCTGTCATATTGGGAAATCGAAATGATTTTCTTTCTTGCACGAGTCTCCCTTTATGTTATAGTTCTTTATTACCCTGCCACTTTTATGGTAGGATACTATTATGCTCTCCACGTTCTTCTTCTAAGACTACATGGTGTAATGGTTAACACCTTCAAAGTCAATGTCGGCCCTTCTCATCGACTTTGAATGATTCAGGTTCAATTCCTGATGTAGCCTCATGACGTTGAGATGTTTGTCTTTTTCTTAATTCTTTGCTGCTTGTCTTCATTTGTCATTACTTGTCAAGTTTTTAATCTTCGATTTACTCTGTTTTTGACTTTTCTTGGGTAATCTAGCACCCTTGTTGTTCTTAGTTGGAATCATGAATGTCCTAATCGGGTAGTATGGCCTGATTAGGCAACTCGAGTTCGAAAAGCTCATTTAACAATTTCGAATAGGTTTTCTGGACCCTATTGATGCCAGGATTCCATTTTTGAAGACCATTTCTTTCACGGAGCACATCTGGGCTCGCAATTTGGGAAATACTGTTTTCAAAATGGACGGGCTTTATTTTGCTTAGATGATTTCTTTTCGAGGATACAGGCATGTTTTTGAATAGGCCTACTCTACGAAGTTTTTGAATAGGCCTACTCTACGAAGTAGAGTAGGGATGTTCAAAAACATGCCTGTATCTTTTGAATAGGCCTACTCTACGAAGTTTTTGAATAGGCCTACTCTACGAAGTAGAGTAGGGATGTTCAAAAACATGCCTGTATCTAGGCCAAAAGTCTTTAAACTGAGTTTTACTAGTATTTCGATGATATTTCATCCCGTTGACGCCGTACTGACGTTTTGACAAGTTCAAAATCGTTCAGAAACACTTTTTACACAGAAAAGTCCACTGTAGCTATTCTTGATTTCTCTTATTAGCTTCTCGAGGAATATTTCTTGTTTTCCAGGGCCATTTTTGCGACCGCTAACTGGTTGTTGACGTGTTCCCCTCTTTTCTTTAAAAAGAGTTCGATTTTGTCTTATTTATGATGATTTTTATTCCTCATTTGTTCTTGTTTGTTACTTCAGAAATCGATTTCAATTTCTCACTGGCTCTTGTTTTTCTGTCGTTTTTACAGAATATCTTTCTTGATTGCTCAACTATAAGTCTGCAACTTGCTTGTTATTGGTCAAATGGTGTAATGGCTAACACATCTGAGTTCCTTAAGGATGGAAATTGTTGTACCCTCAGGAAATCCTAGTTCGATTCTAGGTTTGACCAATTTTTATATGTTTTCTTCTTTCTTTTTTTTTTTTTTTTGAACTGAATTATGGAAGATCCCGGCGTGGTTCCCTTTTTGGAATCTATCTTCCATAGTCAGGTAGTATAGTGGTTACTACCACTTTGGATGGATTAATATCTATCCAAGCGGTTCCAGGTTCGAGTCCTGGCCCGACACCTCGAGTTTGTTTCTTTGCTCAAGATGTTTTTCTTTCTTATTGCATATTGAGTTCGAATATCTTTAAGTCTTACAGGCTTCTTCAGTATCTTGAGTCCGGTTTTCAGACTGTATAGTGTAATGGCATCCGGTCTTGATAATGATTTATCATTATGACAGGACCGTCCCTTGGTTCGATTCCAAGTGCAGTCAATTACAGAAATACTGAATTGCCTCTTTTTATTCCTTTTCAACATGTCGAACTCGACATGAAAGCCTTTATTAGCCATAATTCAGGTTTTCACTTCTAGTTCAACTGTCTCTTTTTATTTCAGACTTCTTTAAGATCGTATCGTGTAGTGGTTAACACGTCTGAAACAGTGCAAACTTCTTCCCTTGCTCTATTTCCAGAATACCCTGGTTCGAGTCCAGGTACGATCGTTATGTAAATTTCGTGCTCAATGTGCACATTTATCTTTAACTCTTGAGAAGTTCAGAAATCGAATTCGACTTCTATTTCTTTGACAGAACTTCCACTACTTGTTTAGCTCCTTCTTTGATTCTCTTTAGTGCTTCAAAGAATCGATGGCCTAGGAAGATTGGATCTTTCCTTGAATAAAACGGTATTACTCTGAATTGAGCTATCTTTTCTCGTAACACAGTTCCATCGAGTTCACACAATATATAGTTGTTCGCCGTAGTTCGGGCTACAACCGCATAAGGTCCCATGAACCTTTCTTTGAACTTGGCATTCATTTCCTTTTCAATTCGGGTGTTTCGTACCAATACTAATTCACCAGTATCAAATCGATAACTAGGAATACGATTGACGAATTCTTCCATGAATTTCGAGGCCGCTTTCTTTTTGTTTAGGGTAACTCGTTTCTTCATTTCTTTTACGTCTTCTTTATGCTTGATGAGCTGTTTGGCTCTGTAAGCTATCAAATCCGAAGTCGAAATGATTTTATCTGGAGTATCCACTAGCCAAGTTACTTCTTCTAGGTCTAAAGGAAGTATTGGATCACAACCCGTAACCGCATAGAACGGTGAAGTACCTATGGACCGCTTTACAGTGATGCGTTCAGCCCATAGTATTTCGTGAAGGAATTGCGGCCATTGTTCTGAGTTGCCTTTGCATACTTTGAACAAGGACTGTCTTATATCCCAATGTCCTCTTTCCACTTTTCCATTAGCGGTTTTGTTATATGGCGTTATCAATATTCCTTTGATTCCATACTTTTCTTCTATATAACGCATTGCCTTTTTGATTGCCGGACCATTGTCCGTAACAATTTCCGTTAGACACCCCCATCTACAGAGTAGGTCTTCAAATATCCATTCACCTAGCGTTTCAGCATCTTCTACCTTTAACGCTCTAGCTTCAGGCCATCCGGTTAAACCACATCTGGCGACAGTGACTGCGTTATAGTCTTTATATCTAGAACCCTTCTCAGAATTCGAACCCGATTTCGGCATTCTAAACGTATCTATATATGCACGTTGGAATATACCAGGGGTCGAAGTAATGACTGGTTCAGTTCTTATTAGAGTCTTTTGTCTCTTTTGACACAGGATGCAAGTTTTAATGTGCCATTTGATGTCGGTATCTAGTCCCGGCCACCAAAATCTTTTCTTGACTAGTTGGCGAACAGAGTATTGACCTTTATGACCATTTGAGTCATGCAATTGCTTAACAATCGCTAATCGTTTCGATTTTTGTAATACTCTTTTGTGTTCTCCATCCTTATCCTTCTTGTATAACTGTCCGTTTCTCACAAAGAAATCTTGACTCCAATTTCTGAGTTGTTCATTTTCAACTTCATTTAGAGCGACAATGTCTTTGCTTGGATTTAATATACATTCTTGCAGGTAAGGCAAAAGAAGTTCCCAACCCGATTCTCGCTTAGACCGTGTTAAGTTTGGGAATTCATCCATTGCTAGCCAATCTTCTAATTGTTCGATAGCTATTGCTCCACTAAGAGCTATAGCTCGATCTTCTTCATATTTTCCTGGCCAGATAACCGAATTCGAATTGACAATGGTTTGTACAAATCCAGTTCGATTATCGATTTCTTTACTGAATGTTTCAAATGGTTCAGGTTTTTCGTTCTCGTTTAGATTTTTCGGTTCTTCATACTCAAACATGTGAAGAGCATCTTCCTCTTCATCAATGTCTGGTCTAGGTACCGGTATATCTGAACTAGAACTAGGTCGTCGACTAAGACCGTCTGGACCATGTACTTTTCCTGGCACATGCACAAGAGTGAAGTGATACATAAGGATTTCTTCCGCCCATCGTTGTAGATTTGCGTTAGCTAACGAGTCAACATTTGACAGCATTCCTTTAATGTATTTGGCATCCACTTCGATTTTCAACTTGCGACATCCCAAGAGATAATATTTACAGTGCATAAGGGCTCGATAGAGACCAAATAGCTCTCGTTTTGCTTGTGAATAACGAGCTTCGCGTTCATTCAGCGTAATAGACATGAATTTAGCAAAGTACTGTCTCTTTTTATCATTAGGATCGAACTGTGACAAATAGAACCCGATTGCCTGGTATGATGTATCAACAGACAATATAATCGGGGTGTCCCAGTCATATCTTAATGGTTTTAGCATTGGACAAGTTTGTATTGCCAACTTTAACTCTTCCATACTGTCCTGTTCTTCTTTTCCCCATTGAAAAGGTATGATTTTCTTTGTTAAGTAAGTCAACGGTCGAGCTTTCTTAGAGTAATCCTTAACAAACGCTCTGAAAATTCCTGCCGTTCCTAGAAACGACCGAACTTCAGTAAGCGATTGACAAGCAGGCCAATCTGATATAACCTTTACCCACTCTTCAGCTGGCTTTCTTCCTTCATAGGTACATACATGTCCTACAACTGTTATTTCTTCAGCACAGATGATAGCTTTTAGACCCGAAAAGGTGCCTCCCGCATATTTCATGCGTTGAACAATCCTATTCATATTGACAAAATGTTCCCAGATGAATCTTCTAATTCTCGGGTTCAATTTTAGAGTCTCATAAGTACCATCTTCTTTCTGATATCGACTTGCAGGACCTTTGACAGGAACATCGTCAATGTAAGGCCTGGTATATGCCGGTATTTCGTCTCTTAGTATGTAAGTTACATCGTCATGGAAAATCGGGACCGAATTTGTCCAGCCCATTGGTAAGGTTCGTAGTCTTAATGCTCCGTAAGGCGTCGAAAAGGTAGTCATGTCACGACTAGACGTGGCTAACATCCTTTCATCATACCCAACATACAAGTCTAAGGTTCCACCACAAGATAAACCAGCAAAGGCTTCTGCTAATTCTTCTGTAGCTGGAGGTAAACCTGAATGAGCAATGGTAACCGCATTTAGAGGTTCCAGACTATGCACAAGCCTTAGTTTCTTTCCATCTTTCTTGACTACACAAAACCATCTGCTGCGATATGACGAGTTCGAGGGCTCATATACACCGGAGTCGATTTTGTGTTTGATGATTTTACACACTTCATCATAAATTCCTGGCGGAATTGGTATGTTCTTTAAGACCCACGGAGTATGAGGTATTACAGGGATATCTACAGGGGGGAAGAATTCCTCTTTGAATTTCCCTTTTTCTGTTTCGTCCCATGCAAAGCCTTCATTTTGTAAACACATGAAGTGGTCTAATAGTTTCCGTTCTTCAGGCCACAAAAATTCTCCTTCGTGATCTTCTTGAATTTGTTCTCTCCTTTCAGCCGTATATCGTCCGGTAGGTACAAATTCGGGTGGATTTTCTGACAACACTGGCATATCTTTTAATGGATCACCGTATATGTGTCTTTGAATCCGAAATTCTTCAGGAAGAGTTCCTAGATGAGCTTTTGTTTTGAGATGAACCGGTTTATATTTCTTGGTCGCAAATACTCCTCGATTTTGTCTCTCTTCTCTAATCTTTTGTAGGAATTCTTGTCTTGCTTGACCGATATAATCAATAGGCATGGAAACAGTAAAGTTTCCAAATAAGCCTTCGAGACCTTGCGGTACTCCATAAAACATGTTCATGGTAGAAATCGCTCTTAGGTCTGGCGAAGTCCAGTCCACCTTTTCTTTTGTTATATCGAAGATTTTCCTGAAACCAAAGCTAGGCTTTGTTTCAGAAATCGAGATCGATTCTTGAGGCTTATTGACCATTATAGGCTCAATACCTTGTCTCATAAATCGAAACTGATTTCTTATAGGTTTCACTAATTGATTAACTCTGTCTGATGATTTATTCAGATAGAGACTAGTGATTGCATCTTGATCAAACGTTTCATTTCCTTGACTAGGAGTATACGTTTGTCTTATTTTTATCTTGTTATTCGCATCCATTTCTATTATCAAAGCTAACTCTCCTTGATAGTCAGTCAAGTCCTCGAGTTTGGGTGAAAACCCATAGGTTCTGTCTTTACAAACTGCATCGGAATTTGACCTCGTTTATAGGTAGGCAAAGTCAATCTTTGACCATTGCCTGGGTCTATAATCGTAGCGGTTACTTGTCCATCAGCAGTAGGTTGGAGTGTTGCTCGAGACACTGTCTCAAACGGTCTTCCTAACAAAACTTCATAGGCTGGATCGCGAAGTATATGAAATTGAAGGTAATATGTGATGCCTTCACAATCTACCGGCACATTTCGAGCTAAACCCAATGTTACCGTTCTTCCTTTGTCTGCACTTTCCATTGTTATGGTAAATGACGGATCATAAGGTATTCCAAGTTCCATTGATGCCTTGAGAGACATGGACGCGATTTGAGAGCCACCATCCAATAAACACTCTTTTCTTATGCCATTGTTTATCTTTAGCCATAGTGTTCTTAAGTCTACGCTTTCCGGAGCCACATAAGCTTTCGGAATATAGTAGGGTCCAGCGTAGCTGGTGGTGTTATAGAATTGTTCAATAGGATCTTGAACCACTATAGAACCCTTAGGTATCTTTTCGCTTTCGATTAAGGAAATCGAATAGACTTGTAAAGTTGTCTTTACATTCTTGGGTTTCAATAGCTTTTCTAAACTCTTTCGCCACTCAATGTTAGTTGCAAGTAGCTTGTAAGGTAACAGTTCTTGCCATGCTTCTTTCCATTGAGGATGTTTCTCTAAGAGCAAATCGATGTCTGCTTTTCTTCGATAAGAGGGGATTTTCTCTTTCTTTTGTGGAGTTGAATCCACAGTGGAAGACTTTGGTAAATCGAACTCGACTTGTGGCTCGGGTTGTTGTATGGCTTCTTTAACCTCTGCTTCAACCTCACCATCAGAGTCTTCATCTGATGAATCATTCTTCTTGTCTTCAAAGCTAACTTGCTTAGGTTGAACTTGTGATTGTCGTGGTATTTCGACACTGACTATCTTCCTGGGCCATACCGTTTTGGTTGGTAACGATCCCGTTGTCTTTGCTAATTTGTCTTTGGACAAATCGACTTCTAATTGTGTAGTATCTTGTTGACTTCTAGTATTAACAGCTAACACGCTTTCCGGTGAAGGTGCTGTACCTCCTGCCTTCATCAAGCTTAGAGGAAACCCCCTTGTACTGTTTGACTTTGTACAGCATATAGGTTAACTCCATCGGTGACTGTATCTTCGGGTGCGAAATCATCTTCTTGTGCCTGAACATTTTGAGTCCTAGGTTCATGCTCCGATTTGTATCGTAGAACTTGTTCCATTGGACTGATACCTGCTCTTTCTTGTCTTACAAGCGGGTTACCAGTTGGTAAGAAATCCCAATTGTTCTTTTCCATAACCATGATCCATCCATTGTCCAATAATTCCTTCCGTTTCTTACATTCCAATCTAATGTGTCCCTTCTCTAAACAGAAAAAGCACAGATCATCATTGGGTCGGTTGAAGGGGATCATAGGTCCTCTTGGAACAGCTCGATTTACGAGGGGAATACCAGTCCTACGGATAGGTATTTGCCCTGGTGTAGTAGGTTGTACAATAACCGGTGCTGATTGAATGAAATTCGAACTCGAATTACTGTCTTGTATCATATTTTGAGCTCGACTAGCCAGAAGAGAGCTATTCATCGATTCTAAAAATCGTTGATGATAAGCTTTGGTTTCTTCTCTTTCTCTGGCCAAATCCTCTCTGTCTTTGATTCTTGCTTTTTCAGCTTGAACCATGATGTCCCGAAGAGCAGCTAGTGCTCCATTGGTGTCTGATAAATCTTCCGATTTGACTCTTGATGTCTTTTCGGATCGATTTCTGGAACGATCACCGAATACTGCTGTATCATCTAAACTCTTTGTTATAGCTGATATAATTCGGTCAATATTGAGGTACCAATCTTGAGCAGTATTAGTTCCTCTATTGGGATCATTTCTTAAGGTATGGAGTACGTTTTCCCAAACGAAATCCGTTACACAATCTCTTATCTTTTCCACTGCTTTCTTCTCAGTGATTTCACCTTTATCTTTCAAATATTTCAAGATATGAAGGCATTCTCGTTGAAATTGATTCCAACGGTCTTTATGTTGAACAGGCCTGCTTTCAAACTTGGCAAGAACATCATCAAGATCTTCTAACGAATACTTGATGTCTTCTGCACCTCGATTATAGCTAGCCAATAATTCTTTCTTGAAATCCTTCCAGTTTCCTGTTGCCCAGCTAGGTAAACTGCGCCATTGGTCTCGAATTGTTTCAGACACATAATTGGCTGCGGTTTCTATCTTTGAACCTTCATCGGTGATTTCTGCTTCACCAAGTATTTGTTCAACCGTCCTAAGAAAATCGGCCAGGTTTTCTGGTCGACCGTCAAAGGTCGGGGCATTACTGGATTGATACTTTGGAAGTTTCTTCTTGGCAATATGTTTGTACCATTCTGCAGACGGAAAAGGTCCAGCAGGATCTAATGTTCTTGCCGACATAATTGAGCTTAATGTCTGACTTCTTGTAGTGGTTGTTGTAGTGGTGTTTGGAACTGGGGTAGGAGTAGGAGTATCGGTTTCAGTTAAATCTGAGAATTCACTTAGAGCTCGACTTAATCTTAGAAATTCGAGCTCGGAACGATCTACTGAAGACTGTACTGTTGTTCTAGTCCTTCTTGTGCTAGTAGTTTGTGATGAACCACTTGCAATATCTTGGATTTTTCGTGCAACTTTTTCTGGCTGCGCGTCAAATAATCTCCCTTGTGGAGGTCTATTTCCTCTTAATGTTCGACTTCCTACTTGAACACTTTCGGGTTCAGAGTTGTCTGTATTTCGAGGTGGATTTCTGCTAGAGCTTGCCGTAGGAGGAGTTCCTGGGTTTGCTGCTAATTGTTCTTTGGTATATTTGGCTGATTGGCTTCCTTTCGGGGCCGTTTTGTTTTTGTTTTTGGAACAAAGATCAACACTTAGTTGTTGATCAGTTGTCTTTCAAATAGAACCCCCTCGCGGTGGGCTCCAAAAAGTTGATGTGCACGTTATTTTACAGGCGTAAAATACACCTATAACTAACACTAAACTCTTAATATAACTCTTATTGAAAGAGCTGTTCTTCTGTTTGTAGATTGTGGGTTTATTCAAGAAAATCGAGTTGGATCTTTGAAAATCGAACACTATTTGCTTTGAAACTGGATCTTGGGTACAGAACGTAAAGTGCACTATCGTGCGAGTTTGAAGGGGGTTTTTGAGAGAAGACAACCGATTAGACAAAGCGTCTGGTCTTTGGATAACAAGCACACAAGCCCCTGACTGAACTAAATCCGCGTATCCTTCTACAATCCTTACACTGAAGGTATTGCTTTAGGCTTAACGAGATCTATTTGCCACACTTGGTGTGTTTTTCTTGGACCTCGGTTAAAAGGGTTTCTTTGAGTATAGTGTTTTATGGGTTTTAGAAGAAATCGCGCTCGAATTGCACTTGACTTCGCAAGAGATTATGCTGGTTAACGCTTTCGTGTCTGAACGGTGCCTTCTTGGGAAAGCCTGGCTCAGCGCAACGAGTTCTTGTAGTTTCTCTTGGGAGATACTAGGCTCAAGAACACCGTCTCTAGTACGTTGAAGTCAAGGAACTTTGCTCTTCGAGTAGTTCACTTTTCTTTCTAAACCCTTGCTCTTTGTGCTTGGGCTAGTTCTTTGGTTCTTGGTATGTGTGTTCACAAAAATGCGATGGGGTGCGTAAAATCGAGTTCGATTTGTACAGAGTTAGATTGCTACAGTGAAGCTTTGTGGGCTCGTGGCTGCGGGTCACTAAACTACTCTACTCTACTGTGTAGACTACTTTTTTTATACTGTTCTAGCTACACTGTACACTAATGCTAACTTACTAACTAACTGCCACTTGGAGTTGTGGTCCGCATCGGAGACACTGGTCTAGACGCTGAACCATATGGTTTGCCATTTCGATCTCGGAGAACCACCAAGAAGTTGACCCATTTGTGTTGAAAACCGGCCTCGATTTGTTAGACCCTTGGGTTTATTCAACTAGGCTACTCCATTGAGGCATTTCCTTGTTCTTTTGCTGCATCTTGATTGGTTTATCTGCTTCTTCATTCATTGCGGGCGGTAATCAACTGCGGTGAGACACCATGAGGCCAAACACGAGTAAGTGTCTCCGTGATAGGTGTCTTGGCACAATTCAGTTCGAATTGTTAAGTTGTTGATTTACTCAAACCCCACGTTGAATTCCGAGGCTTCTTTTCTCAGATCTCCCGACTCGTGTTAAGTCTAGATCTCTGGTCTTGCTTCTTACTATTGAGTAGCAAGCAGCGGGATCTTCTGACCCGGATCTTGTGAATCTTGGTGTGTCCCGTGAATCTTACGGTAGACACATGTGTTCTGATCTTTTGAACGAAGTCCGATTGGCTCTTGGGTTGGATCACCGCGGTTATGAAATAGAATTCCGAGATGGCTTTTCGTTGGGTCTGTGTTAAACATCCGGCTTTCACCCTCTTTGGTTATGAACGCTTCATATGTTGGAACCGTTTATTCTTAGTCTTAGGAGATTGTTTTTGTCTTGTCGAGTATTAGAAATCGAGTTCGATTTCCGTTGTATTGTCGATTTGACTCTACTTGACTCTTCTACTTGAGTGTCTGCATCTCGAACTTGCTTTCGCAAGTGGGCACTTTGGATAATGGTATTTAGAGCAGTAAATACTCTTGGAGTCTTTCCCTTGCCCTAGGTAGTGTCTCCGGAGTGTGCTAACTCGAGTTCTGAGTAATACTCGTGGTTTGATAGATATGCACTGTATAGAAATCGCAAAATTCAGGGTTTCTATACCCAGAACCGCACAGTGCGTATCAGCGCGGATAGATCTCGACATCAGTGGGTAAAGCAGCCCAGATGGGTGGCGGCACCGGGCGTTTGGAAATTCCCATGTCAGGAGCTGAAGTTTTGTCCGCCTGTATTTGGAATGCGTCTGGTAACAGTAGGCATGGGTTTTGAGCTAGTTGGAGTGTGAAGCTCTTACCTGGTACAGAGGTGCCTTCAGCATCTTCATCATAATTTTCACTGTAGTCAACGTCTTCAGGCGCGTCTAGATTCGCGACCCCTGACTCAAGCTCCTCCAAAAGCCTTGCGCAGAGCTTGATGTGCTCACATCGCCCTCCCTTGTCGCGAGAGCAACGCCATACCCCCCCGCCTCCCTCCATGCCGTGGTGATCCACGAGCGCACGGCGAGCGCTGAAGTTTGTACCCACGGAAAAGCAGCTATGAACGGTGGTGGTGGTTTGGGGCTCTCTAAACACAAGGACCGGGTTGACTGAAAGGCTGTCAACATCGGAGGGGCAAAAGTAGCCATAAGACGTACCGTCGACGAAGGCTGCTTCCATGGGAAATAGATCCTCTTGATACTCACGTAGATACTGCTCGTGTACGCACATGGTCAAAGACATCCTGGATCCGGGGCAGCCGCAATTGACATTGATCTCGCCATCCAGCAAAGCAAAGTGCAGGTGGTACCATCTTGGCTAAAAAGGCAGACTGAGCAAGACTTTCAAGGGGCGTACGAGGCGCCACTCACCACAGCGTAAAGTTCCTTGCTGTTCCATCCTTGAACGACGACCCAATTACGCGAGATCCGGTGAAATCCTGTGAAGAAATCCTGAACGGCACGTATGTACTGCAGAAAAGCTCGTTCGTTGTTGGGCAGACGTAGTGGGGCGGTGAAAATGTCTGGGGGAATGTAGTTTGCCGGGGAGAGAGCCTCGGACTCATCGAATGCATGGCTTGGAAGGCCAAGCGCGTTCGTTTCGTGCTGGGCACCCAACACGTCCAACAGCCTGGGGACTGGCGAGGCAGGGGCAGGAGAGCTAGTCAACCATTCGGGTGAAGCCAAGCCTGGCCTGTGCTCAAAGCTGGGACGCGCTGGCGAAGAGTTGGAGAGAGAAAGCAGGGTGTTGGCCAAGTTCTTGTTTAAATCTACGCGAGGCTGACGTGTGGGCGCAGCCTGACCGTGACCTCGGTGCGTTGCTCCATTATGATTCCGTTTGCGAGTGATGGGGCGCCGGACGGGCAGGGGCTTCTCAGGACTGGCCTGTGGCACTAGACGGGGAAGGATTTTCACAGGGGAAGGCGGGGAGTCTGGCGCCACCAGTGGCTTGACTCGATAGGGAGCATCTTCGAACATGAGGTGGGTGAAAGTTGAAGTGCAAGGCCGATCGAACACTCAACCATGTGGTTCTCATCACACTCACTTTGCTCCCTTTGTCATTTCTTCAAAATATAGTCGAACTTTTCTTTTCATGATTCTGTGAATTCAATGCGTACATTATCAACGAAGTCTAAGTGAATTGCATAGCATTGTACAATCAGTAAAGTAGAAGCTATAGCTAGGAGTTGGAAGGCTTTGCGACACGCTCATAGGCGGGGAACACTCCCTCTTCCGCCCCCAACCATCGATCCACGTCAGCCATCCCATCGTGTCCCTCGGCGCGGGCGCGTATCAATGTCTCGTAGCCAGTCTCAGAGGTCTGAAACATTGAAGCTTGATTGAACCAGACCACGGAGCCCCGCCCATTACCAGCCTCCCAATCCTCCTCTGAAACCTCTTCTGGACGAGGTAAAGGCTTGGAGTTTTCGCGCGTCGGGAGCGAGCCGTCGGTGGTGACGGTCTCGATTTTCGAGCGCAGATCCACATTAAAATGGAAAAACAGAGATGAAGAGTATAGAATGAACACGCCTGGAGGAAGTTCCAGATAAACATTCGCTTCCCAGATGACTAACCAAGCCTTTTCGCGATGGTTGAATACTCCGAAGACGAAGACTATGCAGATTCCGAGCGCCACGTTCTTGAAGTCCACATGAGGGTCACAGTGAACGCGCTTTCTGCCATTCCACGCAGCTTCGAACTGTGACCCCAGCCAAGGTGCATTTAAGCACCAGTTAAAGAAAAGACCAAAGCGGGGCTTGAGACCGTGTTTCTTGTCCATGAAGTCCCCACACTCTCGAAAGCGGCGAGCCACACCTGGAAACGCCTTCGTAGCAATATGATTCGCTATATTACTGTGCAGTGGTCAGCTCAAGTTGTTTGCAGTGAACCAGTGAGGGGAGCATACCTGATGGCCCGAAAGGCCGTCCCTTCGCCGAAATGTTGCTCCAGGCGCTCTTCGTTGTCCTTATGCCACTGCGAGAGCGAGGGTTCGTCCTTGTTATTCCTAGGGTTTGAAGGTCCGGTCCGGTCCGGTTTTGGGGTATCCAAACCTCAGGACCGGACCCAGACCGGTTCAATAAATTCCAATATTTTGGAGAACCGCGAACCGAGACCGGTTTGAACCGCGAACCGCAACACTATCGGTCTTTAACCGGTCTTGAGACCGGTTTGAACCGGTCTTTCGAGAACCGGTTCAAACCGGTTAAAAACCGGTTAGGACCGCAATTTACCCAAGCAAAATGGGAGACTTACCCAAGATTTGAACTCACAGCACTTCATTATCAGACGGTGTACAAGTCCACTCAGCTACAGAGCTTCCCTGTACTGTGTTCGCGATGCTTGACATTCTATGAACCTCCACAAATTATCATAAAAAAATAATGGTAAAACAAGGGTAAGTTTGCCATCATCAAGAATAAGCACAACATGTTACGGTACAATGGGAAATAGACAAAGTCCCCGCTGCCAGCGTGTCTCACGGTCCTTCCACCACAGATCCCTTTCCTCCTCACTTGCATCAAAAAGGAATTTTTCTTCGGTCTTGAATTTATTAGCTACCCATCGAAAAAGCCCGCCTGCGGTGTACTGAGTGATGGAATAGCGCTTCTCACCCGGCTGGATGGGGCAGTTTGAATGTACAACAAGGGCGGAAGGAATATATAGTGGACAGCCGGGAGGAAACTCAATGATGAGTTTTAGATCCCAGCAGATCAGTTGTCCCCCACGTCGATGGTTGAAGGGTCCAAAGCATGTAATGTCGCACCAGCCATCGGGCTTGTTTGCGCTATCAGCGTGGGGTAGACTGATTGTCTTGGGACCAACGTTCACCGTTGTGCACGAGAAGACACTGTTGTCAAAGTTCCGGCGCAGGCGAGGGTTGGAGGCATGGAGGAGGTCTTGATTCTCCCGGTATTCTTCATGCATCGCAGGGTTGTACGTTGCAAAGAGGGCTATAGAGTATTCAACAAATTTTCAAACCGATATGGTAAACTTAACTCACAGTTGACATACCCAGATAAGCGGTGCATTGCGGAGCTCTGGATAAGGCCCTCCATGAAGCGGCGTGCAGAGGGACTGAGGCGACGATTACCGGGTTTCTAAACAAAGATTGCATTCAGAAAGAGCCAGCCATGCGGGATATGGCAAACTTACCTTCTCTCCTCCCCCATATGAAACACCAATGGCCAGTGCTCCAAATGGTCCGCGTTTGTGCTTCTTCTCCTTTTTGGAGAAGCGCACCTTTGGGGCACCTTCCTCTATTGCCTGCACAATGGGAGTCATGACTTCCCGTTCCCACTCGTCGGCATTGGCAGGGGTGGTACCGACAAGAGCAATCATGCGCCTGTGGCGGTCCACAATGGGAGTGGCGGCCTTCCCGTCATGGGGAAGATAGCGGAATCCGTGCTCCCGCTGCAGGGTCTCGGCATCGTGGTTGGTGAAGGTTGGATAACGGCGGAGGCCTCCAAAGCCGGAAGAGTTGACGGGAAATGCGGAGGCGTCACAGTCCACCTCCACGGTGCGCTCCAGGGCGCGCATACGATGTTTGGTGGAAACCAATTTGCTGGGATCACCGGTAGCTTCCTGGCGGAGGAGGCGACCGACCGCGCGGCGCTTCTTCGAGCTGCGACGATTGTGATTGGGGACCTGCGTAGGCACAGGCGTAGGCGGAGCAGAGCACTGGAACGGGATGGAGAGGGAAGACGCTCGGGGTGCCGCATGCGATGCAACATGGGCAGCAGCCGGCTCGGGGTGCTGCAGTTGGGGCAAAACAGGCGTTGAAGTTGGTGGGGGCACAGAGGACTCTCCCGGAGAAAGGAGCTATGCATCGGTCAGCGAACACAACACGTCAAAGTACAATACACACGCACCTCAAAAAAAGACGAGTTACCCCCCTCGTCGGCATCCTCTAAATCATCGTCCTCGTCACTGCAGTCCTGGCCCATGGCATCCAGCTCGGCAAATCGTAGTCGTAGAAGGTCGGCCACATCGACGTCAACAAGGACTGCCTCACCAACGGAGTAGGGCGTGAACACGCGCCCAGAGCGCGTTGTACGCGCCGCCTGATAAATGGGGGAGTCAGCACGCTGATTTAGTGCGGGAGAGATAACAATGTATAAAATATGGGGCAAAGAGGGCCGCACCCAGGCTCCGTGTACACAGCGGTCGCGTCCCAAACGTCGAGTCGTCGGGCCGTGACACGAAGCCCGGACAATGGCAAAGAAAGTGTGAAAAAGAACATTGAAGAAAAGATGCTCACCATGATATGTGCGCGTCAAGATGAAAGTTGAGAGCAAACCAATGTGGAACAGCAATCAACATGGTCCAAATATTTGGACCATTGCTCATGTGATACGCACACCCAGACGAACGCTCACATGACAGGCACACCCATGCAATCTGAGGTAAGTTTACCATTCATTCAAAGTCCAAAAAGACAACAAATTACAAAAGAGTATTGAACAAGACCAAAAAATATCTACTCGTCCTCACCGGCCGCCTCACTCTCCGAATTGCCCTCCTCCTCATCTGTAGAAAGCTGACGCGCTTTCCCTTTTCCTTTCCCCTTGCTCAGCAGCTTGGCCTTGGCCTTGGCCTTAGCCTTCCTGCTCCTCTTCCCCTCCCTCATGTCCTCCTCGTCCTCGTCTTCATCCTCGTCCTCATCCTCGTCTTCGTCCTCATCCTCGTCTCGGTCTTCGGCCTCGTACTGCTGCCTGATCCTCTTGCGCCTCTTGGAGCGCTGGACCGCCGCGGAGTTTCGGGCTCGAATCTCTGCCTGTTCCTCTTCGGGCAGCAACTTCATCTCCTGGCGTTTTCTGACAAACGTTCAAAAAATGGCAAACAAAAATAAGAAAAACTCACCGCCGAGCATACATGCGCTGCTTGGAACGGCGCTCCTCCAAGTGCGTCGAAGCGTACTTCTTCTCCGACACACGTGCCGCATTCCGTTTCTCCTCCGCCTTATTCCATTGCGCCTGCGCCCTGGCAAGATCATGCTTGCGCGCATTCGTGAGAACCTTGATTTCCTGCGCGGTAAGGGCACGGCCAGTTGTTGAGATGGTTGGGATGGGCGCATCCAAACGCGCGATTACATCGTCGATGTCCACGTCCCCGCTAAAGAAGAGGACGGCGTCGTCGGGGCCAATCTCGGTGCCGGAAGATGACGAATCAAGCTCGTCAACATCGGACGCGTTAACTTTACGACGTGAGGATGATGCCTGATTGGATGACGGCTGATTCGAGGCGGGTCGGCGGCCATGCCCACGAGTGACGCGTCGTTGAAACTCGCCGCCGCCACGACCCCGTCCATGCCCCCGTCCACGGGCGCGTCCACGTCCAGGTCCACGTCCACGGCTACTGACGGCAGGAGGCGGACTCAGTTCTCGGACAGGACTTGGCGAATCGGCAACAATGCGGCGGGCAGAGCGGGATGGGGAGGATGAGTCCGGGGCAGGAAGGCGTCTTGTGCGTGGTGGGTGTATGGGCGCATCCGATAGCGTATCCGAAGAGGACGAGTCGGTGCCATAATTGGCCAGTGCGCGTAGACCAGGAGCAGGCAGCAGCGGCGGCGCCGGCGGCGGCGAAAATGCGAGATGGGGGGGAAGCGGGCCTGCTGTAGAAGTGGGCAACGACTCCTGCCGGGGGCTCGACGCGTCGTTGCTCGCTGGGGCCTGTTGGGAGGCGGAATGGGATGATCCAGAGGCAGGGGCCGGCTGCCGGGTTGGCTGTGACGATGACGGCGGGCGGTCGGGCGGGCGAGGCGCGGCACGGAACCATGCGCGTGGTATGAAGGCGCGAGTGTCATTTGTACCAATGTCGGGCATGGTGGTTAGGCAGAAAGAAAGCAGAAGCCCTTGATGGCAAACTGAATTTTGGCTTACCTAAGTAGGTTTGCCATTTTTGGCCATCGGGCGCTTATGCAGCACAGCGCCGTAGTCCCAGCCCGCATAGATGTATCAGCTCGCATGAAGAGCTGCGAGAGAGAGAGGCCATGAGAGGTGCAGCCACCGGCCGATGATGGTGGTTGATTATCAAGGTGTAGGAAGGGCACGGCAACTTCCGTCAGTTAGACCGAAGACCGTCAGTAAGTTTACCATATGAATTTGACGTTCCCGTTCTCAGTATTGACAACATATCAGAGGTACGGAATAGTTCTTTCCGGATTGAGTATTAATGCTGATACTCATAGAAGTCGGATATATGTCCATTCCTATGAGACAAGCACTTGGTAAGTTTGCCATGCAGACCTGTCTGCGTCTTATTTATTCAAGTATTGGTTTTGATGACTAGCGGTGTTGTGTAGTAGTAATATACGGTTTAACAAGTAGTTTGTCACTAATTTCAACGCCATCTATTCACAACAAGTTGACAAGGGTGTTGATGTACGGTGTGAGTTGTCACTGTGCATCAATTCAAGCACATACCTCAACCTCTGACCTTACCAGCATCTCACCTTGTCCTGCACCTATAAAAATGTGAGCAAACTCTTCTCTGCCCTATTCTTGCAGTCAGAAACCACCCCGTCCAGTTTCACCTTGCATTATAACTAGCAGGGCTGATACTAGGATGTGCATGGTAAACTTACCTTAGTGTCTTAGGACTGAGCCGTTCCCGCCAGTTGTAAAATGAATAGAAAATTTATTGTTTAACAGTACAAAACTAGGCTAATCCGAGTTGCTTATCCAGCAGAGCCTCCCGCTCCTCGTCAGCTGCCAGATCAATGAAGGGGGCCATTTCCAAGTGCTCCTCAACAAACCCTTGGTTCAGCCGCGCGTAATCAACGACGTTGCGCTTCCACTGGTCCTTGGCAATCTGCAGCTCCTCGAATATTTGCGCACTAAGACGTGCACGCTGGTCATCGGCCGTCTGAGAACTCCCAGAGAAAAGAAACTCTGCAGAGACGGAGGAAGCCTGGGCAGGGATGTAGTCGATTGCAATGCGAGCGACGGTGGGATAACGGTGGGCATTATCCTGCCACCACTCACAGAGACCGGTGTCTGTTTCAACTTTGTCTTCAACAGTCTGGCGGTAATCGCCTAGCTCCGCACGCCACCCGCTGTGTCCCACCATTGCCGCCTGCTCAGCAAGTTGCGCACGCAAGCGCTCCTCGCGCTTACGCTTGAAGTCAGAGCGGAGGGTGGAAGGAGCACTATCTTGTGAAGCTCCTGGCTCCGGTGTTCCACCCACAGGGGTTGAGACGGCTGATGCCGCGGGGAGAGGCAGAGTGCGCACTGTATACTGACGGTCATCCTCCAGATCGTCGTCATGTACATCAGGTGCAGGTGCGGGGTCTTTGGATGGTGGAAAGACCAGCCTGTCATCCCAGTACTTCTCCATCTATGGCAAGGCACTTAAGTCGATAGATAGTAAGTTAGGAATGGTAAACTTACCGCGCTCTCAACAATCCTTTCGGCCTCCCTCAACCAATTTTTGGCATCCATATTGCCATTGAGAATTTCCTCCTCCTGCTCCTTTTGGCCCCCCCAGTGGTCTTCGATCCAGTCAAGCTTGAAGTAGGGATGGATGACTGAGTGAGATGGTAAACTTAACAAAATCGAGAGAGATAAAAAGGGGAAAATACACACATAAACCAATAATATAAGCGGGCTTCTGGTCAAACTTGAAGTAGTACTTCCGCAGCTTGGCGAGTCCTTGAGAAATGGCGGTGTGGTAGAGGGCAAAGTTGGGATCAACCAGCTTTTCCTCCCAGGTGGTGAGCAAATCCTCGATGGCGGGAATGACGCGGTACATAGTCGCTTCGTTCTGAGAGGAAAAGAGCTGCTGGATGTTCTTGATGTCCTCAAGAATAGTCTTGCAGTCGAGTACCCGTGTCCACTCCTCCTCCGTGAGCTGGAACGCACTCCACCGAATCTTCTTGGTGATTTTCCCATTGACGCGGATAACAGTGATGGGTCCAAAACGGTCGTCTGCGTTGAGGATGAATCGGTTAATTGCCTGTCGAAGCTCGTGCCCGCGCTCAGCCATGCCATGGGCTGTCCCCCATCTTGTGTTGCCATGAAGGATTATGGCCTTGGGATTGACGGTGCCACACTCTCTCTGAAGAGAATGGAAATACTGGATGCGCTGATCCGAAGCCTGGATCTACGAAATGTTTACTGAGTAACAAAAGGATATAAGATGGTAAACTTACTTTAACTCCCAGAGTTCGCAAAGCCGCAATCACATCGACCGACCCTCCAAGTACACGATTGGCAGAGTCCGAAGGATCGTATTCCCAGATCGCCTGAGTCGTTTCCATTGCAGCGGTCTTCGTTATTGCAGACATGAAATCACCGACTGCCAAATTCAAAACATGAGCCAGGCACCTGCGATAGCATGAGTAAGTTTACCATCAAAAAATAGAGAAGAGCCATGTACATCAACTGATTTGCAGCGGCATCCCACTCATTGAGGCCCAGAAGCTTGTGGAGGTCCTCCACTGCTTTGCAAAGGGTGTCGTTGGGAGAAGCATTGTCCATCGTCGTGGGACCAAGCTTACACAATGATGAGATAACGATGCCAAACATCAACATCAACCTCATTACCTTTGAGATCTTGCGGTCGACATCCACTATCCCGCATCGGATTACCGTGCTCATGAAGAGCCGCCCAAGATTCTCACCATCGTGTGCACCAAGGATGCGCCGAAAACCAACCACCGCGTGCTGAAGAGACCAACGTGCCGCCCTCCCCTTCTTCTTCACCACACGGATATGGAACCCGTTCATCCCAAAGAAGCCCTGCTTATTGTGCTTGGCCGACCAGCCATCACCGACCGAGGAGATCAATCCGATGGCGAGCTGGGAATTGGTAAGTACCTTTCAACCTCTAAGAAGCATGGTAAACTTACCGCGTACTCTGCGACTAGCTCCTCTAGCGTTGCGACATAGAAGTTGTGCACAAAATTTTTGATTTTATGAGCGGTGGGGAGCTCAGTGGTGCGGGTCTTGGGCCGGAAGACGACAAATTGGTTGCGGAAATGGACATTTTCCGCAGTGGCAAAGGACTAGAAACGGATTTAGGTGCGTTTTCAAAACACTGAACAAGGCACATACCTGATCAGTACAGACAATGTATTTCGAAATGTGTTCCAGTGCACCCTCGACGGAAAACTCGCGTGGACCAACTACTGGACCAAAGCCCATGGAGGTCAACTTTCCCGCCTCTGGATTTTTACCGGCTTCTTCAGCAGCAGCAGCAGCGATTTTGGCTTCAAGCAGCTTCGGTGGCATGGCGGCATCCCGGACTACCACACCCTTCTCCTCGCACGTCTTCTTGTAGTGGGGCCAGTGCCTCCGCAGATGGTGGCGAAGCGACGTATTGGATCCCTTGTGAAAGCATGCACGCTCGCCTTTGAGCGTCACGTATCCCGCATCATTACTGCAATAAGTGAGTATTGCCTCGGCTTGACGTGTGTTTCCCACTCACTGGCATGTTAGACAGAAACGACCAATTTCAGGTGGTCCACCGGGAACGAAGATATGGCTGCCTTTGGCCCCGAAGAATAGGTCGAGATCATCCGCCGCCTCCTTTACCACTACGGCACTCTCGATGGTGGTCCCATGGCCGAGATCCTAGACATTGGTGAGTGGTAAGTTTGCCATGCCATTCTTGTTACTCACCAAATCACCCTCGGCGGTGTAAGCTACCTGCAGAGGGGTCGCCGACTTCTTTTTCTTCCCTGCCTTTTTGGCCTTCAACGGTGCTGCCTCCGCTCCCTTTGCTTTCGCGGTTTTCTGCCTCTTGCGTTTGGATGGCTGTGGTACCAGTTCAACCTCTGATTCCTCCTCGTCGTCTTCATCTTCTTCCTCCTCGGAGTCGTCCTCTGCGCTGCTCGCCTGTGGAGATGCTGGCTCGGGACTGTGCTGGCGCTTGTTTTTTCCCTTTGTGCCCTGCTTAGCCTTGGCTGGTACCCTGGCGGATGTTTTTGCAACAGCGCCTCCTCGAGCCATTAGGAAGGTGAGTACCGGTTTGATGGAGACTGTTTGAAACCGTCTTTAGAATTTTCCAAAACCGATCTGTTTGGCAGCAGCTTTGGTAAGTTTGCCATCCTCATCCGATACGTTGCATAGTATTCATGACTGATAAGCAGCAATTCAAGCATACATCGAGTAGCCGTTTACATAGAGACAGAAACTGTATATGAATAGTTGATCTTTGGAAATAAAACACTGATATATATGATTTTTTGTTATCAGAGTCATGGTAAACTTAATAGCACTCGAAACATCTGTTGTGTAAGTTGGGTATCATACAAGATAAGAAGTTACAAAATGGCAAAAACAACAGGGTCTTCAAGACCGTCTGGCCTAGTGGAAAAAGCTGTATCAAGATTTATGATTACGGTCAGGACCCCCGGGATCAATTCCTGTGGGGGCCATTTTATCTGGCAGTGCAATGGACCGGTCCTAACCGGTCTAAAACCGGTTCGAAACCGGTCTCAAAAGAACCGGTTCTTAGTGGTTCTAACCGGTCATAGGCGGTTCAAAAAAATCTGGCAAACCTACCGAACCTAGGACCGGGACCGGTCGGACTGGTAGAACCGGTCCTATCTAGACCGGTCATGTGCAGAGCTGAGTCCGGTCCAGTTCACCGGTTCTACCGGTCCACTCAGACCGGACCTTCAAACCCTAGTTATTCCGATCCGCCCCCGCAACACAGAACCAATGCGCGCCGCGCTTGTTGCCGTCCATGGCGGAGTCGGTCATGGGCACGCACTTCCCCACGAACTCGCGAGCTTGATCAAGAAATTTGGGAAGGAGCCTGAGGACTTCCGGGGTCACTTCAGAGCGATAAATGATGAGGCGCCCGGCGGAGTCAAGAATGCGTGTGGCCTTGCCGGCATAAGGTATGGCAAGCATATCCTTCACATACGCCCACACGTCCTCGCCAGCCGCGTGAGCCTTCCGAAGCAAAGCCGCAGGGTTCGCGTCGAACCGACGGCCCATCCACCCGGTCGAAGTTATGGGCAGCCCTTCCGCCGTCAAATTCCCTTGCGCCTGATACGTCTCAGTCCGCTCCTGCTCCCGCTTGAGTTGACTGTTTTCCCTCCTCTCAGCTTGTCGGCGATGATTACGGCGCGTTTGTTTGCTGCCCGTCTCCAGAGGGACGTATGCGTTGTGAACAGGTGCCTTTGCGAGATACACGCCGGTGTTTCCAGCGTCATAGTTGTAAGATATGGTGGGAGGAAGTAAGGCAGGAGAAGCAGGCACGGAGGATGCAGACACGGAGGAAGCAGGGGCGGAGGGAGCAGACGCGGCGTCGGAGCGATGGGCGCGTGTCCAGCTACGTGTGGCACGCGCGAAGAGAGAAGACGGAGTTGGGTCGGGAGCAGGCTCGGAGGAAGCTGGCGCGGAGGAAGCGGATGCGGAGGGAGCAGCCGCGGCGTCGGAAAGACGGCCGCGCGCGTAACTACGTCTTGCACGCGGGGAGGAAGCAGCCGTGGATGCGGCGCCTGAACGACGTCCGCGCGTCGCGCTATGTTTGGCACGCTTGCGCGGCGCGGCTGCGCGCTTACGTGGCGGGGGTGCACGTTTACGCGGCGAGGGTGCTGCTTGGTAAGGGACGGTACCTTCCTCGTCGTCGGAGAGGTCTGTCAGGTTGGAGGAAAAATCGTCCCAGTCCTGTGCGTCGGAAGGGGAGGCGGCGGTCTGCGCACAGTCGAGAAAGCCGTGCATCAATGGGTCCACGTTTTGAGCCTCCTTGTCGAGAGCCTCTTGCCTCAGCTGAGCGAGCTCGACGACGTCGAGGTTCAGCCTCATCCCAGAGACGGAATCGTTCCTGAACACGCTCAGACCGTGCGGCCGCTGCAAGAAAATGTGTCACTCACCCTGGCCCAAAGACTGCGTCAACGAGAGCGCATAGGCGAGTGGCGGCGCGGGTGAGGGCGACCATGGCGGATAGTGGGCGGGAACGCCAAAAAGGATGCACAAGTGCTGCAGCCGGGCTGCTTTGGTACTCGCTGAAGCTTTCCCGGAGATCTCGCAGGTATGCGATGCCTGAGACCTGTACAGGACTCGTTACGAGATCTGGGGGAAAGGAAGAAGGCGGGCTCGCCTTTTTATAATCCGGCGTAGTGCCACGTGGCAGGTCAACAAAAAGAGGGTGTGACTCGAGACGGCAACCTCACGCTTGTTTGTCTTTGCTTGAGTTGGCGTTTCACTGGCATTAACGCAGCGGCCTCACTGGCAACCGCCCCATTACCAACGACCGCTTCGCGGCGTCGGCCTCCTGCCGCTCATACCACTACGCGTGTGTGCATAGGGGCATCCTGTTTACCCCGACGTTATGCCGCCACTCTATTTGGCACCGTCCCTGCTTAAGCGTTCCTAAGCGCCAAATACGCGCTTAGTCTCATTCCTGACAACGTCATCCTTTGCCATGTCCTTCCCGAGCACCTCCAATTGCGCGCTCTCCGACCACGACACCACTGCGCAAGCAGAGATTCAAGACTTGATATCCAAGCTCAAGAATGTATACGTCGGATTGATTGCCCAATGTCGCGAAGGTGCTTATCCGTTCCTTTGCCCTTGGCTTTTCCTCATTTCTTTCAGACATACGAAACGAAATCCAAACCACTCTCATTGAACAATATCATGAGAAACCTGACGTGGCCCGAGGTGTGTCCCCCATATCTTCCACCTTTTCTCATTCTTACAATTTTAGGTCGAGCCGACTACTGCATCGCCCACGACTTCCCCCTCGACTGCTCGCCCACCACTGGGTATGGTGAGGTCGGCCTGTGTCTTACCGGCACAGACAAGATGGCGTGGGCCGGGGCATTCGAGAACATGGGCATACGCAACTTTACCGATCTGTGTTACCTTGCAACGCTTTGTGCGTCCATTTTGCTCTTTCGCGCACACCAATTGAGCTCTTTCCAGTTTACTCCCCCGCGACAATCGTTCCAAGGCTGCTCCGTGAGGCACTGGTCATCGACGAGCAATCACAGGACGTGCAAGAGCTGCATCAAATCCTCAAAGATTATCGGTAGTCAGTCCTAGCCTCTTTACAAGCCCAAAGCCATCCTTAGTTGCCCCCATCACGTCTTGTACCATTAGTTTACTCTTGCAAATTCAACTCCTGCATTTATTGCACCACTGCCCCTATGAGTCCAACACTCGTAACTTGTTCTAACCTAGTCTCTGCCGCATGCGAACGTCGATATCACTGCGTGTAGTTCAAAGAGCGCTAATCTTTGACAAGGTTGAAATGAGACACGACCTTGAAGAGAAATGACGCGCTTACCTTTTCGCGCCACCCCATGTCACCAAGGAGGCGCGCAAAGGACAGATAAGAGGTGCGGAAATGGGCGAGAGGGTTCTCGCTCTTCAGCCATCCGCCCGCCACGAGCGTCTTCGCGGGGGGACGTTGAGGGACTGGACAGCCAGACAGAATTGGCTGGCCCGTCACGACGTCCAGGCGCTCTGGGCTCAAGGGGTCAGTTGACCAGCAAGAGGGCGCGTGCACTGTGAGCTCCTGGAGGGCCTTGCAAAGCCTTAGCGTCCCCAGGTGCACAACTGTGTCTCCTTCGAACCAACAGCTTGGACTGAGGCGTAAAAGCTCAATCTGGCTGAAGGGGAGCTCCATCGTGCAAGGACCGGTTCCGATTTCGAGCGTACGAAGACGCGGTGAGAAACGAAACATGGTGACTGCATACTCGTTGTGAGTGCGATCCGTGCTGTAAGGTAGAGATACCTTGAGGGCCTCCAGGGCCTCCATCCTAGCAGGTGACATAAGGAGGGCGTCCATGTCACCGCCGCGGTGAATATGCCCGAGACACAGATCAGCTGCCCTCCAACGCGTGTGGTGTTCAACAAGCATAGAAAGTATCTGAAAAGGGACGGTGACCTCTTCGTCGCGCTCTGCCGCGTAATGCCCCTCCGCGTCGTGGAATGTGACGTCCAAAAGGAAGCTTTTTGAACGCTGGAGAGTAAGAGAGACGCGACGAATATCAGCATCGGTTTCCGGGCTGTCAACCCAAATGCGTGACCAGAGGCGGCCGTCCGACAGCGCGACCGTTCGCCAGAGAGAGCACGTTCTCATTGACGCGTCCAATGCAAGGTCAGATCCGTGCTCACAAAGCCCGACGAGCTCCACAAAAATCCGATGCAGGATTTCCGTAGGCATGCCTTCGATGGAAGGAAGGGTTGGGAGACCGTGCGCCTTGCGTGCGTCTGGAAAACAACTCAGGAACTGGAGTCAGTGCACTGGATTGCAGAGAGCGTACCGGGCGTCATCAAGGCGCGTGTGTTTAGTTTGTTAGATGACATGAGAGTCAGGAGCAAGAGCCGAGTGACGTGATGTCGTCACCGTATGGGTTGGCGTACTTGCACTCATTCAATAAAATCAAAGGCAAAAAACAGCAAATGTGATTCGGCACTGAAAGTGTTGGATACAAAAGTCACAACCTTGCTTTCAGCTGCTTGAGTTACATGAAAACACAGGATCGGAACGTGAGAGTGCAGAAACTGAGTGAATTCAGTAAGACACAGAACGCTGGGCAGGTGGGAAGACTGACGGCTTAACACCAGGAGTGTCGACGATTTTGACTTCACCCTGCCGCAGCCTCTGGTTAAAAAACACCACAGCGTCACGTTGAGACTTGAAGCCCTTCCGCACAAAGCCAGAGACGCCGACAACAGCAGCCTCTGCATCATCTCTGGTTCAAATGTCAGGCCAAAGAGTTATTGACAAAGTGTGGCGCGTACGGATTGAGAAATATCCCGACAGCGCGCCCTCTGGTGACGGCCAAGAACTTCCTGGGGGTACCCACGGGCAGGCGCGTCGGGCTCAAGGGAGCGGCGGGCACCTCGTCGAAAGGCACCCCCACGCGATAGCAGTTGCCGGGAAGTGCGTAGTCGTGGGAGCTCAGCTCTGGCTCTTGGAGAAATGCGGGAGCTGATGCGCCTGCTTAGCATTCTGCAGTTCGTCGGTGGGGAAGACCTTACCCTCTACAGCAGGTGGGGACGCCTGTCCTTGTGCCTTCTCACCTAAGTCAAAGGAGGGCAAGTTAGTGGATTCGGATGCGCAGACAGCGCAAGGAACACACCAATGCCAGACTCGAAAGGCTCTGGGATACCTTGCGATGCGACTACGGCAGGAACGTCGTACAAGACGTGAGACAAAGCTGCTGGAGTCGCCGCCGATGCACTCATGTCGCCGGAGATGGGGATGCCACAAGAATCAGCAAAGGGAGAGATCATGGTGGGTGGGAAAGCCAACCCACCTTTCAAACAACTGGCAGACCCCCACCAGCAGTTTCAAATTCAACCAAATCTGACGGCTGCGAAAGCAATCCCCGAGGCTCAGCTGCAAAAATCAGCATCAATCCCCGTGGCTCAGCCTTAAGGAACAACCACCCAACGCAATGGTGACACAGGCTGCCACAGGGCGGGCGCAACATTCTCCGTACGCCGTAATCTGAGATTGGATGACTGTCTTGGGGAGTTCTCTGTATGAAATTACAGACTGAGATAGATCCCAACCCAAACTGCCGCGCGCCTTGAGCTACCAGTCGTCCCCTTCTCCGCCGATGACTGAATCCAGGCGTCAATACACCTGCGCAATACCTGTGGGAGGGTGTGCGTCTATGATTAAGATGCAGGGCTCACCTTTCGCGTGCGCCTCTGTGACGGAACGCCGGGGTACACAGGTCCTGACATCGGCCAGTCGTGCGCGTAACTCTCGCACTTCGTCAATCTTCCTGGACGCGGTCCACATGGGGACGACAGCACCATTCATCCAAGTTGGATAACTCCTGAACAGATTGCTTCAAAGTTCGGCAATGCCCTGTGGCGCGGCTTCAGTAATCTTCACTTGAGTGGAGTGAAACTCAAATTCGTATACCAGAAATCCCCATCCTACGATTGACAAATGGCGCAACGCACGAAAGATCGGAACTAACAATCTACTTGGTCAAATCCCGAGACCGTCAAATTCTACCGAAGCCTCACTGTCTGTGTCAGAGGGAGGATCACTGTCCACATCGAGATCGACAGCGGTGAGCCGCTTCTGGAAAAGAAGATCGCCTTTGCAGTACGAGCTGACAAAAGTATCGAAACGCAAGGAGGTTCGAAGCTCCGCGAGCCATAGATGCATACAGTCAAGGTCCTGTATGACTTGGTTTGCGGCCTTCCAGGTAGCGCGAGTGCAAAACTCCTTGAAGTCAGGAAGTTCCTGGACACGGAGCCAGTGCCCCCGAGCCGTCCTACGAGCTTCTCTAATAGCACAGAACTCCATGTCCAGTTCCGTCCGAAGCATGCCGTCCTCGAGGTACATGGCCAGCTTGTCTGCAACACAATGCATGTGTTGCAACAGGTTCCCATCGTGATAAATACGGGCTACTTCGCTCTGGCGCTGGACCAGCTCGCAAAGTTTCCAGGCGGACGGTTCGGTCTGAGGAGAAGGCCTGCGCGTAAGCAAATAACTTGTTAGTTGAGAGCTGGAATAAGGGGAAATCATACCAACTCACTGGTAGTGCACCCATTGACGCCTACGAAGCCTTACCTGGCCACCTTTTTTCTTTGCATAGCGCTGGATGGACTTCTGCAAGAGTTCTTCCTTCTTCCTGTGGCCTGCGTTAGCACGAGTACTATGAACGATAACAACCACTCACCTTTGGTAATAGGCCGCATTTCTAGCCTTCTTAGCGGCCTGACGCTCTTCGTCGGTACGGTATACCCGTTTCGGCATTTAAGAGACAGCAGACAAGTGACCGTAAGATGGAGAGCGTGTCAATCACTGGATTGACTCGATCACTGATTGCCTATTTGGGTGAATTATGCCCGCCACACCTCGTCCTTTCTCTTTGCTCGATTCGGCTCGACGCGTATCGGCTTGGCTTCAATCTGTGTGCTCGTTGACTTGTATGACTATGACTCTCCTCTCTTGCTGGACTGAACCATGAAACCCTCTCCCCCCATTCATGGAGGACACACCCTGGAGTGGTAGCATTCAGACGCTACTTGTGTCCCCTTGTAACTCAATCACCATGTCTGTTTATTGAAGAACACAAACTTGTGTAGCTTCACTCAGGTATGGATAGATGTGTTTGCTTCAACTACGCTGAATCCTCACAACGTCCTCCGTCCCTCCCTGGAGAATGTGCCGTCACCTCGAAGGCTTCAGACGCTGTCTGTGTCTACTCTTGGCTCACTTATTGTGCATTTTTTGGACGGACGCAGATGCTTTCCCAGCTCTAAGACGCTACAGGTGCGTTTGAGTTGTCAGACTGGACTGAATTCTGGAGAAGTTGTCCGTTGAGTAGTCCAGAACGTACCCTCAACCCAAAACATCCAGACTTCTGCTTGCGTTTTAGTCTTGATTCGTCAACTGCGTGCAGCTTGAAGAACGCACGCGCTCTCCCAGAGAACTTATGCCAGTTCAACTAGACTGAATCTTGAAGGCGTCGTGCATCCACTCTTGCGGAACATACTGTCAAGCCAAAACATTCAGACACTGCTTGCCTGCACAAATGGCTTGTTGACGGTCTTCTGTTCTCTGTGCTAAAAGGTGCTCTTTTGGTGTTATGAGGGTAGAGGTGTGTTTGATTTGTCCAGCTTATCTGAATGCTAAAGACGTTCTCCATCCACTCCTAGGACTATACCCTTGACTCAGAACATTCAGACGCTGCTTGCGCATTCGATCTTGAGTCGTTGATTGCGCAAGCTTGAGAAACGCATGCGCTCTCGTAGATCGTAGACAGGCTCACGTGGGTACGGTTCAACTAGACTGAATCATGAAGACGTTGTTCATTCACTCTTGGGGTATACGCCCTCAACTCGAAACGTTCAGTCGCTGCTTGTGTCCCACTTTCAGCTCATTGACTGTGTATCAGCCTATGAAGAAAAACGATGCCCTCTTAGCTTGGTGCAAACATAGGTGCATTCCAGTCGTTGAACTTGACTGAATACTGGAGACGTACTCTGTCCACTCCTAGAGACTATGCCCTCAACTCAGAACGTTCAGATGCTGCTTGCCGCTTGGCTGTACTCTAGTCTCATTTCCTGGGTTACACGACGTTCGAAGCGCTGAGTTGCAAGGTTGTGGCATGTATAAATTGTGGCGTACATAATTGTGGCGTACATAATACGTGGATAATAGGGCAAATCTGTAAAATCTACTGGCCCGTGGGCAAGTGGTCTGTATCCCCAGTAACAGGTGTATCGCTGATAGACCCTTTGCCTTTCGAAGCCTGAGCTCGCTCCTCCAGCCACGCTGTCAAGATGTCGATCTGACGAGTCCATAATTGCGATTGATTGCGCTGGAATGGGCGTGCGCCAATCGACTTCCCTGCCTTCATGCCTTTAGGATAGCGATATATCTCCTGGATTGGCACCGGGAAGAGGCGTTTGATGAAGTCGATCATGAGGGCCCTAATGCGTGGGTTGAGCGCCTGCGTATACCACCCATCCTCGACTCCCTTATCCTTATCCTGCGCGAACTCGCTCATTTTAACGGTCGCCGTCTTAAAGAAGAGATAGTCCCACAGGATATCTTCCTTGTAGCACCCGCAATGGGCAACGCCTTCTGGTGGATTGGAGCTTGCGCTGGTGGCAATGCCAGTTGCTCCATGTTGACCTCCGCCCGTGGCATCGTTGGATTCGGTTTTGTGGTTGGAGTTGCGGTGGTAGCGACATCGGAGGGTGACTGTCTGGTTACGCTTCGCTCCAGTTACGACTTCGTGGATGTGCAGGACCAACTCCGCATTTGCGTCTGCGGTGGCTGGGCAAAGGAAGGAGTTGTCTCGAAGGAGACTACGAAGGTCTGCATCGATTTCCCCCTTTGGATAGTCATGCAGCCACTTATTCACTTGCGTCTCGATTTTCGCTGTTGGGCATCATTCGTACGATCCTTGAATAAGACTTGAGTCAAGCTCTCACCGATCTTATCTTGTTGGGCCTCAGGCGAGAGCTTCTTCCACGCTTCAGAACAAGTCTTCTTAACCGGTGCAGATTTCTCTGGTTTGGAGGATACTGCCCCGACTTCAGATTTGATAGGCGAATCCTGCTCTTCCTTGGCGTCCGTTGTCATATCCTGTGGCCGTACTGAGTCCTCCAAGTGCGCGCCTTGTTGTGAGGAGGAGGCGTGATCCGGGACAGACAGGGATGGAGGGAGATTCAATGAGTCTGGAGACTCTGCGTCGTCGGCGTCGGCTTCTGCATCCTCGTCCGAGTCATCCCCTGGAGGTGCAGGAATGGCTGGTGCATTGACAACACGCGTCACCGTGCCAAGAGCTTTGCTGGATGGTTGAGACAGAGGATGGGGCAAGGCGATGTCCTTCTGGGGATTCGCATTGGTAGGAGAGACTTCATGGGGTTGAGTGCCCGCGTTGGGAGGAGAGATGGGGTGGGCAGGTACCGCCAAAGGCATCGGCGGTGACGGCATGTCCGTGGAAGCTTGCTTTGGTGCAGTTGAAGCCCCAGCTTCTTTGGAGTTGAAGCTCTCCGACTTGGTGTTGCCGTTCGAAGCGCAGGATGGTGTCGCAGTTGGTATCGGAGCCTCAAGTTCTGAGGCGACAGCAGGGTTGACATGAGCAGGCTTATGCGTCGCAGGGGGGAGGCCCGCCTCGCCGTTAACTGGGTATGTCGGGGTCGCGATTTGCGCTCCATCAGGTATGAGCGGCAACTCGCCGCCTCCTGCAAAGGACATGGATTGCGGTAGAAGTAGAGGTGAAGAAAGCGTTGGAGTGTTTTTGGGTGGATCCTCACGTGCAGCTTGTGCGCCACCGTCGGCAGGATGTAGTTGCAGCTGACTGTTGCCAGTCGCCACGCCCTGTACGCCGTTGGAATTGATAGGCCTGCCCAGGAAGGAATTGATATGGACGATTTGTTGAAGGCAAGATGGAAGAAACTTACGGCGGTGGTGAAATGTTGACATTCGCAAACTGCATCACGTCGTTCGACTGCATCACGTCGTTCGACTGCATCACGTCGTTCGACTGCATCACGTCGTTCGACTGCATCACGTCGTTCGACTGCATCACGTCGTTCGACTGCATCGCGTCATTCGAGAACGGGCGGTCAGATATTCCTGAGTACGGGGCAGGGGTGTTGACCGCGGGAGGGATGTTGGATTGGGTAGCAGCGTCACGAAGTGAGTCGGATGGGATGTTTCCATCATGGGTGTGGTGGAAGTTGGGTATGAAATGCTGCACTGTTCCAGGTGCAAATTCGACGCCTTGCATTGCCGGGCGCATTTTCTTGCTGGAGGGGATTTCGGGACTGCCATCGTCAAGTCGGCGCTTCATTGGGAAAGAAGTATCGGACGAGAATGGTAAGGGGTTCAAGGGTGTGTCTGGAGCTGGTAAGATTGAGATTGACGGAACAGGAGCAGAACACGCACCAACATTCGAGGATGGTATGAGGTGGTGATCGTCGTCTGCAAGGAAGAAAAGTGACACTGATTAGATTGCTGAGATGACGCGAGAATTACGCTCACGTGTTGGATAATACGTGTTCATGTAAAGACCTCCTTCGTACTGATTGCCGAAGTATGGCAAGTTTGTATGCGACTGCGTGCCTATTCCTAGCTGATATGACGCTTCAGCCAGAGTGGACTGGGGATGAGGATCGTATCCGTATGATAAGGAGTGGCTGGGATGAGTCATGTTTCCAACTTCGTAGGTGGTATTGGGGTATAATTGGGCGCTGTTGTCCCAGTCCCGCCGTCTTAGGTCTTCTTCGGGAATGGTTGCCAACAACTGACAAGAGTTAGAAACAAATTTCAATCTCCTTTGACTGCGTCCGGAGAGATACTCACCTTGGCATTGTCAAGACCTGCCGCGGTAGACGACGATGAGACGGTAGCAAGTTCCTCTGGTGCCGGAGCTTGCTGGGTTGCGGTAGCACCCTCCTTCGGTGAAGACATGGCCTCAAGCTCCCGCTGAGCATCTGCATTGCCCGCCTCCGCTTCAACAAGGAGTTTATACCTCCGGAACGATTGAGAGGCCTCCCGATTTTCGTCAACAAATTTCTGCATCTTTGCCTGGTGTTTCTGGATTTCGAGTTCTACCGATGTAAAGTTAGCTCTTCCAACGGTGGTGAAGACGGGAGACGTACCCGCATTTGCAATGGCAATCTTGTTGTCTGGCCCAAGACCAGCCAGGTCTTGTTGAGCCTTCGAAATCAGCTGCGACGTCGAGTCGATATCCCTCTGAGACCTTTTAACAATCCGAGAAGAGTCGCCGCGTCTCTGAGCAAGAGTACGCTCCTTTGTTACAGTGGCAGTGGGAGCTGCAGCGCGTTTCGCTGGTGGTTTACGCGCTGGACTAGAAGAGGAGGATACGATGTTGGGAGGAAGTGGAGGGGGTACCAGGTTCCTCGAAGGCGGCTTGGAGGCAAGACTTGCTTTGGCAGGGCGCGGAGGCATATTGGCCAGACTGGGAGACGCGCAGGAGCAGGCAGAGGGGAAAGCAGAGAATAGGGTGGGGAATTGGTCTCTAGCAGAAATTAGCAATCTCGCCTTGGGGATTATACACCTCGGGAAAAATAAAAAATCAGGAATCCCGAAGATGGCTAGGGGTCTTGACAGTCAGATCTTGTTTCCAGGGGGATGTTTTTAATACCTCCATGCAGCTGGTGCTCAGCTAAATTATTTCCCAGAGATTGACGGTGAGGGACCACTGAGGGACCATGCGTGCGCCATGCACTAAGACTAAAGCGACCACCCCAAGGGACGCAGGAAGATTGCATTATCCCCATTATTCGACACAGTGACGCAAATGAAATGAAATGCGCAGCGGAGACGCGGAGACTCACCAATATATCAAGGACAAGAAGCAGCCAATGACAAACCTCTCCCCTCGTTTGTTCACCCATCGTATGTTCAATGGACGCAACTCGCCAGCAGCCTAACGTCGTCACGCGTACTCGTCCCGTCCTCAGCAAAAATGAGCTGGGTGTCATCGCTGCAAATCGTGGTGGTCAGCCCTTCCGTCAGTGGATATGCTCTGGAAGTATACCAACGTCTGACCGTCTTGTTTACAGTTATCCAACGACCACGCCCTCTCCGTCCGGCAATTAGCAATACGGAGACGTCTGCAAAGCGTTTTGAACGCATCATGAAGGAGATCATTGCGAGAGTGAGTTCTGTGCACATCACCCAGTAGCCCATATTCATCCCAGAGTTGACGTAGTGCGAAAACCTCTCCGTTGAGACCAATTGCTGGCTTCATGTCATTGCCCAGCATCAAACGTCTAGTCGCGACTTTGTCGCCTATGTCTCACCTCGTCTTCTTCGCAGCGATGCTGACGGGGTCAACTCCATGCAACAGGGCTGGGGTATCATCTTCCAGAACCTACTCAAGGCTGCTCGCACCGAGGCTTTGGAGATGGTAAAGGCCTTGGACAGTAGTAGAGCAGAGCTGATGCAAGCACGGGCAGAGACTGAGAAGGCGGAGATGGACAAGCTCGCCTTGGAGAAGCGGGTCCAAGAACTTCAGGCGTCGGTCGGAGGATGAAGGGTCTTGGTCGTATGCCAGACACAGGTCACCCAGCTTGATAAGCTTAGAATTTGTGTAGTCGACCACCATGAGGAGGCTGTTTCCAAGTCCGGAGAGCAGATCATCTGAGAAAACGAATAAGAGTCAATGACATACGATGGGATATCGGCCCGGGCCGCAATTATACGCTTGGAAGCTGGTCTGGGTTTCACGATGCGCTGAGTCTTCACTGCCACTGTTACCAGCGTATTCAGCCTGTGTCTTGCAAAAATTATCATTATCTGCTACCTTTGCTACCTTGCTACTCGACATACTCCAAGTCGACATTGTCCTCGCCGCTGTCCGATCTGTGATCTTCCCAAAATTGTGCCTCCTCTTCGCCTCCCACCTCAAAAGACTTCTGCATCTCAGCGTCCAAGCGGGCCTGCTTATCTTGATAAATGGCAGAGCAAAGTCTCTTCCACCTTCGCTCAGCCCATGGGGTGTTCGAATTCGGGTCCATGCGTTGCCACGCTGTGGACTCAATCGAGAAGGTAAGGGCACCTGGCGCCGCTGGGAGAGACTGGGTAAAAAGCTCCTGGAGGGTGAAGGTGAGATCACCCCACCATAATAGGCTGGGAAGACGCTCTGTATTGCTCGTGGAGACGGAGTACTCTCCATGGAGGCAGAATTCGATGTGAATGCGACAGACTTGGGTGGTATCCATGAGTACAACGGCTCCCATGGCACGGCATAATCGCCGAATGAGGCGTCGCGCCTTGAAATCAATGCTATGCGGTGCGTTGGGTTGGAAAAGACGTCCGAGGAAGATGTGCACCCCCAGGACTTTGAGAACTGGGGGACGGATACGAAACATAGTCTTGCTGAGGCCCTCAAGCTGATCGTCAGCGAGATGGAAGTGAAGAGCGGCCAGCTCTTCGAAGTGAGCGAACATGGCTGCTGCTCTCCAATCAGAGGACCATGGGATCTTGGAAGCGTCTGAAAATTAATGTTAACTTACACAGCGAAGTCTGCCTGGAAGATAGAGGGCTTACTTAAATGTAGACGTACCACTTCCAGAGGGCTTCCGGCGCAGATATATTGTAGCACCTCCGTTGTCTTCCAAAGCTGAACGGGGCTTAAATGAACTTGAAGGTTTCGGACTCCGGGAGCGCCGATAAAAACGCGATTCCCTTCGATGAGCGGCCAAGAGCTGAACGTGATACTGAGGTTTGTGGGCTCCGGGAACTCCGGGGCGATGTCGGTGTGAACGTCGCTGAATGAGGAAACAAAAGTGTTTTGATACTGAAAGACAAGACTGTCTATCTCGGTAAGCCGCGCAATGAAGAGAGGTAGGCTGTCAAGATGAATTTTACACCCATCAAAGCGTAAAGTGTGAATGCCTATGGGTGCTATGTTGAGGGGTAGGCTGATGGTATCGATGTCGGTCAGACCTAGTGCACGGACGTTCGGAAAAAGCGCAAAAAGTGTAGTCGCTAGGTGTGAAAGTGGAGCGATGGTAAAACCATCCGTGACACGAGCACCGGGGATGGCAGTGGACCGTCCAATGACGCGCAACTGTCGAACGAGGGCGCAAAGGTATGAATTCTGGGTGAAAAAACTGATAGTGCTCGCCCAACTAGCAGTTCCGGGAGAGGGTGTGCGATCTGGCCGAGCCAACCGCCACCAAATCAGCGATGTGGGGTTCTTGCCTGGCTGGTGTTCACCGTCGTAGTTCTCATCTGCAGTTACACATTTGAAGATGGCCCTCTTCGCCATGTGGCCAAAACGCTTCGCAGTGCAGTTGAGGGCGCGTGCGAGTTGCAGGTCTGCACAGCCGAATTCGCCAATAAGCAGAACAACGTCGTTGTCAAGAAGCACAGAGGGTGGGGGAGATGCACTGGAGGAGCGCGTTGAGGTTGGGGAGGATGTGAAGGCGTCCTCAGATGGAGACAAAGTTGGACTGAGAGAGTCCATTGGGCGTAATAAGCAGGCGAGGGCGGTGGTCTGCAGAGCGATGGCAAAAACAGAATCGAATTTCTTGTGACTGCATTTCATTTTCCAGAAAAACACGAAGAATCAGGCGCCCTGCTATCTGCCAGACTCGGACACTGTTGACGCGGTCAGAATACCAGGCTACGAAAAAATCAATAACATCGGTGCCCAGATCGGTATGAACGTCCCTTGTTGCTTCTTCCTTACACTGCGCATTTGTAACGTACCGCTAGAATGGGCCCGATTTGTGAGACAGTCCGGTGTGTGATGGATGCAAGGGAGTGAGGGCAGTCAGTGCAGCGATCGTTCCAAATATGGTACGATGTCCGGCGATCGAAACTTTCGGCAATCGACTTGACCACCAGATCCACCCACCAGACCACTGACCTCAAGGTAGAACCTACTCCTGGGGTCCCTCTGAACCCTTCAACGCGGTAGGGATGGGTTGGGAGCTTGCGCGCGTACCCAACCTCCCCCACTATCCGTTTAACTGTGACATTTGCCACTCACTATCGCCTGTGAACATGTCGTCCTGTCCTACATCCTCTCATGCCATAGGCCATTCGACGCCTGTTTTCCTGCACGGCTCACCCCAATGCCAAGTCTTGACAGACCTACCTTTCGACGTATTGGAGTTGATCTCGAAGGACCTGAGCGTATGCCATGCTGCTCTTGCATCCGGCGCCTGCAAGACGCTCCGGCGCTGCTTTCTCGGTGCAGCATTCGAGAGCGTGAAGCTCTGTGGCGGGGGAAAGGACTTCCATGCTACCATGCTCAAGGTGTGTCTTCAATTCTTGTGAAGACTAAAGCAAGGTTTAGTTACATTCCAAGCAGATGTCGGAGCTCTCGAAATTTCTGAAGGATAATAATCTTGGCGGTCGCGTCGGACGCCTTCGACTGGCCTATTGCGACGAACTACCCCTCACCCGTCTTCCCATCATGCTACCTTGCTTGGATAGCGTCGACCGACTCTTCATTGCGAGTTCACAGAATCTATGCATCGTGGAGCTCAGTGAACTGGTTCGTGGCAGCAGTACGCTGGACGAGCTTGACGTGGTCCATTGCTCTTTCCGCCGGCTTCCCATGACATCCGATAGTCTTCCACCTCTGCCCGGCCTTGCCTCGCTGAGGTTTCGTCACTGTACCCTACTTCCTGGCAACGTCATGCAGTACCTTGCTGCTCGAAGCGACGACCTGCTGTGCATAGAACTCAATCAATGCACGGAGAGCCCTGCCGCTCGTGCCCTTGAGGACTGGAGAGCAATGATGGGCGAGCTGAAGGCGCCTGCGTGTCTGAAGATCTTGTGGATTTGCCTATTGCCACGGATAGCAAAAGGAGTGTTCGACCAGGAGCACTACTATGGCGAAGTATCGAAGCTGCAGATGATGCATTTCAATGTCATCACCGCGGGTCAGCTACTCATCGTCCAAGGCTTATTGATTCGCAACCACACGTCTCTGGAGGAACTGTCTTTGCGGCTAGGAGGTGTGTATTTCTTAATTTTCACTTCTCTAACGCCGCTGAAAACATCATACTCTTAGGACACTTACAGATGACTACGCCCTTCGATGACTCTCTCAAATTTCCCGCTCTTATGCATCTTAAACTTCACTTTGTTGTCGACAGGATGAACTGTCTGTACGCCCTATTGGACGTATTTGACACAGCCTGTCCCAAGTTGGAGAGCATGAGAATCACTCTCAGTTGCTCTTACGACCGGATAAGCATTCGGGGTGGCTTTCTGTCTCTAATGCGGAGGCTCGGGCGTTGGCTTGGGACGATGAAGGCCAATGCGGTTGACGTGGGTTTTGACTTGCAAGGCACGGCGTTGGCTCATGGCCGAATTGACCGCGAAATCGAAGACGACTTCGAGAGGCGAACGACGGCCCACATGGAGCAGTTGAAGGAGGGCACGCGGGATGAGCATTTCGAGTATTCATGGACGGTACAGCATCGAGTTGGTATTCTTCATATGGCGGCCCAGTTTTATGGGATTATCGAACCACAACAAGATAATCAATGAGGCCTGTTGTATTCTGCAGTACAAATGACAATCGACGCCGTCTATAATATTTAGAATGAATTGGTTTCAAAGAACAACGCTAGCGGAGTCAGTAGGTTATGAGAAAAGAAGGTTCGGAATGAAATTTGTCACCGCGCCACACCTTGATGAGACTGGGACCCCGGATAGCAGACGCCTTGGGGATCTGTACTTCGGGGATTAGCACTCGACGGGGATTAGTACTGGAGATACTCAGTTTGGGACGGCGATTAGAACTTGAGAGACTCTTGAACACCTACCGTCATGCCAACACTGGTGGCAGAGCTATGGGGGGAAATAGGCGAGTACTTGGCTCTTGAAGAGGATGCATCGTTTCTACGAGACATTCGGCAAATCAGTCGTGAGGCGTCGATTGGGCTGGGTCCTTTGGGTTTCGCAGACATTCGTATGAGCTATGCGGGAGTTACACAGGTAAGCAGCCATGTAACTGACTGAGTGCGATTCAGTGACCACTCACCACGCCAGATGCTCGAGAAAACAAATGACCTGCACGAGCTGTCGCAAGGACGCATCGCGCGTTGGGTAAAGTCCTTGACGCTGCACTATCCTGAGTTGTTCAGCCATCTCCTCGAGGTCGTTGCCTTCGGCCGTTTCTTTCCAAACCTGCAAACCTTGACGATGAGGGGTATGCAATTCTGGCATTGGTCTCTGCTTCAACGCGGCTCGCGACGAAATGTTCCTCATGTCCAAATCCCCCCCCCCCAGTCCCGCCTTGAACGAAACAGAGGGCAAACAGCTTCCACGCCTCGTGTCTGTGACCTTCCAGGACTGCAGTATTCACATGCATAACATCTTCGTGTTCTTCCTGCCTTTCACGCCTTCTCTAGAACAGCTCAAGCTGATTGGAAACGCACCCTCGATGAATCTTGTGGACCCGAGCGATCCCTTTGGCGATCTGCACCCCGACGTTCGAAAGGAATGGAGCTTACGTCTCATCCTGGCGCAGAAAAACCTCCGTCGCATGAGATCTCTTGAATTTGCGCCGTCCTGGCCCACCGAGAGCATGCCGTTCTGGCTCACCGAGGGCGTAAACGCCCTGAGACCGTGTTGGTTTACGGGCGTAGAATGCCTGGAGGTGTTGAACTGGACGACAAGGACCAAGAACTGCACCAATCAGTGCGCTGACATTGTCGAGACCTGTCGTGAAACACTTAGGACTGTCAAAATATCTGTTAGGGGTGCGTACCTTTGGTTCAAGACATCTTGAGTTGAAGAGCTGATTAACATTACAGCAGGGACCTGGACGCCGCTGAGATTCCACCGGTTGAGATTGGACTCCCTCATCTTGCATGTCGACAGCGGAGACCATCGCAACGTTCTGGACAGCCTACTTACGCTCGACACTTCACAAGTGGCATTCTTGAGGATCGATTTCAGTCTGGTGGGCAATTTGGATAACGAGGCAACAAGGGACTTTGTGGCGTGGATGAGAGCGGATTTCACAGAGTGGGTACAGGGGCACCATGGCCACGGCGTCATACGCAGTATTGAGGTCGTGTTCACAACCCGGGTGCGGGGATTCTCATCTGAGTTGGTGCGTCATCCAAGGCGGGTTGCGGAACTGGTTGGGAAGTGCATGTTTAAGATACATAACGAGGGTCAAAGGATATCAAGGCGTACGAGGGAGTTCCTGTCCACAGACTATCAAATTGGCATCGAGGTGGTCGTTACAATTCCCATGTAGATCAAAGTTAGACGGAGTACGGTTAAGAGAATGTGTATGCACCTGTATTCCAGAGGAGATCTCAAGCGCCCCAGAGTCCATAGGAGCGAAGAGCACGCGACAAAGCCGACGGACGTGTACTTGTAAGAGGTGGGCAGGTAAGGGAAAGAACCCTAACCATACGTGGATCACACCTGAAGTTTGAAAACAAGTCATGAATTGCAGTCTACCTACTTAGATGGAACCTTCTTCTTCCCCGCTATCCGAAATGAGTTCTGCTTGGAACTCCTCCACCCAGCCTTCCTCGAAGGCCATCCTTGCACGCGCGTCGTGTTTTTGTCGGTTCCTTTCAAGGGCCAGCACACTCTTGCACTCCCACTCATGTTTCGCCCAAGAACTGTCCGAGAAAGGAATGAAGTACGGCGCTATGGCAGGGTCCACGGTGTAGAAGACCGTACCTTTCGGGAGGCGCTCAGGCAGAGAGTCATCAACGAACTCGCGAAGGCTCTCTACCAGGTCTGAGAACCATAGCCAACTCACACACGGTGAGGGGGAAACTATTTCGTCCAGGATGAGCCTCCCTAGACCGAATTCGACATGGAGGCGGCAGAGCCTGTTTGTGTCGCGTAGAATGATTGGCGCGACGGCGCGACACAAACGGCGAAGATGTCGTCTTGTTGTAAGCTTGACGCAGTAGGGCTCTTCAGACTACAAGCGCCGCCCAGCCCGATGTGCAGGTGCAGATCGCGAAGAGCTGGCGGGCGGACGCGCTGCATGGTCCGACTGAGACCTTCCAATTGGGCGTCGTTGACGTAGAAGTGTAGGGTGATCAAGTCTGGAAGACGTGATAAGTTACTGCCGGGCTTCCACTCGGACTCCCAAGCCAGCCATGAGTGATCTGAGGAAGCGTTTCAATCAAAGTTCATGGCGAAACAGAGATAGGAAACTTACTGAGATGCAGATGAAATACTTCCAGCTGACTGCTGGCACAAACATATAGCAGAGAGGCGGAAGACGAAGACAATTGGCATGGGGATATAGAGGCCACAAGTGTGCTGACGCCCGGGCTTCTAATGAAGACCCTGTTGGTCTCTGGGGGTTCGAATGAATTGTACATGACTGTGAGCTTGGAGACTGTAGGAAATTCCGGAGGTGCGCGCGCGTGTGTGTCGGTGGAGGATGAAATGAAGTCGTTGCGATAACCAAAGACCAGGCCTTGGAGTTCCGGGAACGCAGCTACAAATGGAGGCAGCTCATCGAGGTGAATGCAGCATCCGTCGAAGCGTAAAACAAGCACGTGGGGTGGTAAATTTGTGAGGGGAAGTCCTTTTGTCACGATGTCGGTGAGAGTTAGGGCGCGAATGGCCGGAAAGAGACTGAACATCTCGCTCGCCAGCTCGGGAAGGGGCGCGACGCTATGAGTGCGAGCCTGTCCTAGCGGGTTGGCAGTGGACCTGCCGACGAGACGTAACTCCTTGACGAATGCGCACAGATACGTGTTTTGGGAGAAGAATTGGATGAGTCTGACCCAACCGGCGACACAAGGGTGTCTGCAGCGATCTGGTCGACCCATGCGCCACCTGCGGATGGACACAGGGCGTATGAAAGCTTGACGTTCACGGTCGCGACTCCTCTGAGCAGTAATCGACCTGAATATCGCTGCCTTCGCCAACGGCCCAAAAGGCCGAGCTGTGAGGTTTAGTACGCAAGCAAGTTGCAAGTCGCTACATCCGAATTCGACAATGAGCAGGATGATGTCGTCGACAAGATTGACAGACGGGGTTAGAGATGGAGAGATGATGTTTGGAGAGTCAGAGGTCTCGGCGCCTAAGGGCGGTGAGGGGGTGCGCGCATCCATTCCGATGGTTTTGGGCGCGCTAATGTGGCAAGAAGGTGGGGACAGGACCATGACACAGCCACAAAATTTTTGATTTGCATGTCCAGGGAGATCCCGGATACACAAGCTCAGTTTGAGAGGACTCGGGGATTCTTTGCAGGAGGGAGCGCTTCCGGGATTCGCGAGCTGTCATTGATTGGGGATTGGAATAGATATTGAGAAAGCTCGGGGATTGCTTGCCAGAGAGCGCGTCGGGGAATCGCAGGGTGCTAATGACAAGGCTTGGGGATAATTAGTAGGAAACCGAGTCCCCGATCTGCAAACTGACCTTGACGTGGCTGGGGGATACGTATTGACATTGACAAGGCTAGGGGATAATTAGTACGGGAAAGCACATCCGGGATCTGGGACTGACTCGAGATAGCTTGGGGATTGCAGTTGACGTCGAGAGGCGTGGGGTGGGGATCATTGTGCCAGAGAGCGAGTTCGGGATCTGCGAGCTGGCCTCAACATATGTCGGGGATTTTAATTGACTTTCATCAGGCTGGGGGATAATCAGCATAAGAGAGCCGCTCGGGATTTGTTACAGTACTGACCTTGAGATGGCTCGGGGATCGTATGCAACATTGAGAGGGCTTGGGGATCTTTTGCAGGAGAGAGCACGCCCGGGATATGCAAGCTGACATTGAGAGCGCTGCAGAGAGAGAACGCGTCCGTGATCTGCAAGCCGACCTTGAGAGAGCTTGGGGATTGAGAGAGCTCAGGGATTCTTGAGAGAGAGAGCGCGCATCGGGGATCTTCAAGCCAACATTGAGAGAGCTCGGGGATCGTGAGCACAAAAGAGCGGATGGGGATCTGTCACTAACCTTGACATGGCTCGGGGATTGCAATCGACATTGGAAGGGCTCGGGGATCTTTTGCAGGAGAGCGCGCGTCCGGGATCTGCGAACTGACATTGGCACGGCTCGGGGATTGCAACGGGCATCGTCAAGGCTTGGGGATCATTAGCATAAGAGTCGGGGCGTCGGGGATCCATCACTGACCTTTAACTTAGATGGCTTGGGGATCGTTTAGAGGAGAGAGGGCGTCCGGGATCTGCGAGCTGACAATGAGAGGGCTTGGGGATTGAGAGGCCGCGGGGATCGTTTGCAGGAGAGCGCGCGTCCAGGATCTGTGAGCTGGCATCGAGAGAGCTCGGGGATTGAGAGGGCTCAGGGATTGTTGCGCCCGTCCGAGATCTGCGAGCTAACATTGAGAGGGCTCGGGGATTGCAACTGAATGTGAGAAGGCTTGGGGATCGTGAGCACAAAAGAGCGGATGGGGATCTGTCACTAACCTTGACATGGCTCGGGGATTGCAATCGACGTTGGAAGGGTTCGGGGATCTTTTGCAGGAGAGCGCACGTCCGGGATCTGTGAGATCGTCTGTGGGAGAGCGCGCGTTCGGGATCTGTGAGCTGACATTGCAATAGCTCGGGGATCTTTGGCCAGGGAATTGAGGAAGGAGAGAGGGTCCGGGATAAATGCGCGACGCTTAGGTGGCTGCAGAGGTCCGGGATTCAAAGGAGAGGATGGGAAGCACGGGGATTGACAGTCCTCCCAGAGGGGTTGGGGATTCGACTGCGACCGAGATTTGAGCGAAATAAATGGCGCGCCAGGCCAGCCGGCTCGGGGATTTTACATGACCGTAAGTGGAAGGGCGGATCCCGGACCCAAATCGACACAAACAGTGCTCTCATTGCTCTCTACCACCAATAAGGTCTCTCTTTGTGAGCCCCAGTCTGTGTCTACCGTACGGATGTTCAGGTACTCAACATACGTTAGGTCGGTTTCAGTACAATATACGTACTACTGTCTATCTGGCGAACAGGCAGTGAGAAATCGGATGTCAAGACAGCGAAGGTGTGGGTCCGTGGGAACTTGCAGATCCCATCAATTATCGCAAGTTGATCCCGCCTACCCTCAAATTTCAAACGTCTCCTACTTGAAATTTCTAGTAGTTGGAAATGTACTTGCGCCGAGGAATCTCCTGGCTTCCACCGATTGGACCTAGCTCGAAACCAAGACTCCAGTTACATACTACTTAGTAAGACTTAGTACCACTCAGCGTGGCCATGAATCAAATCCGCGAGGATCGCCTTGACCAATAGGCATTACAACTCATCGCGGTCTGCCTCTCGGCAGATGTTGTCACCTGAGTATGCCACTAGCAAAGACGAGATGTGGTGGACTGCCCTGTAATGGGAAACAGCCAAATCAAATCCTTCTTCAGCTACTTATACAACACATTGAGAACTAGAAAGATAATAAGTTAATCGAATGTCAAGCAGGACCGTCCAGAGAAACCGGACATGCTCATCATCCCACATGCCGGCTCCTTCTACTCTTATTAACCGTCCCACTACGCTCAAGCGCATTCTTCATCCCCTTGATCGTCTGCACAATCTCAGCAGCCAACTTTGGCGAGTCCGCCTCGAAATCGTATCGTTTGTTCCGAGCACCTCGACTGAGCACCAACTTGAACACACTCGAGCTCTTGGTGCTCTGTTGTATGTCCGCGATACTCTTGATGTGGCACGAATACGTTTTACCGTTGTCGAACACCGCTTTAGCAGCTTTATTCGTCGAGGGCATGATCTACGAGATCGTTATGAGCAAACACACAGATACCATGTTGAGGAGACGCTCACATGAACATAAACACCGTCAATCGCGAGAGTCTTCTCCTGCTTTGCGACAAGCATTGGCATCTTGCGAGAGATGGTGTATTTCTTGTACGCCGACGCAAAGTCGAGCTCTGATGACAATTTGACTTCAGCCGGTGTGTCCGACATTCGCTTGAAAATCGACGCTGAAGGACAATAAGTCAGGAACCACCGGCGAGATATGCACGAACCGTTTGGATCGGTGGTCTTTCCAGGATAGTCCTTGAGAACGTCTCCGCCAAGCATACTTCTCTTGATGATGATAAGCTCTCGTTTGCCTTGCAAACTCGCGACCGTGCGATCGAGAGGAATCAATATACTCATATCCCCTAGCACCAGCGCGTATTCTTTGGGATTGTCTAGCTTTCGCTTCTTGCATACCATCTCGAGCGCCTCTTGCATGTACATTCCTGCAGAGCTGTTGCCAATGTGAGTATGACAATGCGCCGTCAGACGGAGATGACACGGACACAGGGATCGTAGTTGATACATGGCCAGCACCAGCAGCATCAGCGACTCTGATTCGCAGGAACATTTGCGGTCCGTGGCTTGAGGTAGGACCCAAGCTCGTCGATAGAGGTAGAGAGCCTAGTGTCGAGCCCGCCATAGAGCTTGCGAGTGCCCCAACCGCAGGCAGAGTGAGGCCGCCAGTGGCAGACTTTTCCACTTTCTTGGCAGTGGTGGTCCGCGATGGGCGTCTCTGGATCTTGCTCTCCAATGTTTGATTTTGTGCGACTGGGTGCTGTCAATATCAGGGGCCATCGAAGCAATCTATGGACTTACTTTGACCTGCGTTAGCTTCGAGGACAGCGTAACCATCAGCGTTGAACTTGACGATCTTGCCCATCCTGTCAGGAGCTAGAGAAAGGATTGTAGATACAGAGCGGTGTGTCGAAGGCGCAATAACTCACGAGGGAAATCATCGTCGACTTCGCCATCATCCTCTGTGATCCGCAATATCCACCCGACGGCGCTAAGACGGATCGCCCACTTCTCGTCGTCTTCCCCAGTGAGGCCTTCATCGAGTTTGGGCTTCCATCCTTCCTCCCAGTACGTCCACAGAGCGAAGCCAATGACCTCCTCTACAGTTGCGTCCTTTCTGACATTGAGATCCATCGCCCGACCGCGAGGTTCGACAGCGTGAGGGAAGTAGACCTGCACGTCAGCAGAGGCGTTCTCACCCCGTCCGCTGATCGCAGCGTACATTTCACTGAAAGGATTGGAAGTAGTGCCTGTAGACTTGAGCATGGCGGATAGCGCCGATACCGGCGGCTTGGTGATGGGGAGAACGCGTTTCCGGGTGAAGACCATTTCCGGAGGACCTTGGTTCATTCGGGGCGGTGCAGACGTCTTCCGGGGCCGCGTCTCTCGAGTTTGCGAAGGAGAATGCGATTTGGGCATGGCTTTTGCATGAACTTTCTCAGAAACGGGACTTGGGCGAGTGCGTGAGCGGAGGTGGGGTTGAGATAATGATTCGGCATCGGAGAGAGAGATGATGGAGTTCATATCCGATGCTATATCTGAGGCGCTGTCAAAGTTGATGCCGGGTGTGTGAGCTGTGGCAGCAAAGTCACTGTAATGGCTGATTAGCAGCAGCTTCACTGGGTGAATAAGACGGGAGCGCACGGATCGAATTCGTCGTCGTCGACAGGATCACCAAAGTCAGAATCAGAATCCTCCGCCACGATGGGAATATCCTCGTCGCTGGATGACGAGGACGAGGACGAGTCGTCGAAGGTGACTTGGGGCGGAGGAGCAGCCCCGGGCCCGCGTCTAGCCGCCATCCGTTGCATACGCCTCTTCTCCATCTCCTCGGCGCCCTTGAATCGCGGTATGAACTGGGGAACCTTGGCGACCGGCGCCTCCTCGACCAATGTCGGCTCCTGAACTTGCACGTTGACTCCGTTGGATGTGGAAGGCTCCTGTGGTGGCTGTGGAACGACGAGGTCCTCGCTGACGGGCGCGTTGGCGCCGATGAAGTTCTTGACCATTTCCTCCTGGCGCGGCGTGCCGGCCAACGTTGACGCTCTCTTGCTCGTCGACATTCTCTTTGCATTCACCCGCAATCCGAGCCCGCCAGTCCTGCCTCCCATGATCGTCTGCGTGTACTTGAGGCGTGCACCGCCGCCGGTATTGGGGCTCTCGTCCTCGCTCAGCTGCGGGCTGCTCGGCATAGCAAGTTCGGGCCATTTATCGACGTCTGCCAAGGAAGCGGCGAGAATGTATGGGTTGGCCGCGTGCGACGAGTCGAGGCTGATGAGGCGCGGGCCATACGGGTCCTCCACTTCCCGTAGATAGGTCAGACGCAGCCGATGAATGAGATAGCTGTGAAGCAGTCAGAAGGTAATTTATCTTCGTTATTGAACCGCACTCTGTATCACTGATTAGAGACATATTGGGCCCGCAGAATGACTGTGTGCAAGGGTAGCAGTAGTCATGGAAGACTGGAGTAAGGTGGCGGTAGGAGGCAAGCTGGAAGCATCAGCTGAAATTGATGGGTGATCGAAGAGCGGTATTGCTCCCGCTTGGCCTCATCTCAACCAACTGAACGGACTAGCTGAACAAGTGAAGATATGTTTGCACGTTAAAATCTGTCTATCTATCTATTGACATTTAATGTGATAATCATTGTCTGAAAACTGAACAAGGTGAAGGAAGTCGCAACTGATTGAGGCGTTATTGCGCCACATCAGGTCGCATCCAAGCAGCGCACAGCGTCATCTCCTGCGGCCTTTATCTCTAGACATACCTCATATATGGCTCAACACGTGTAAGCTCTATCTGAACAGAGACAAGCTAGACCACCAGCTCTACTATTGTTTCGTGTGATACTGCTGGAGGCATACCTCACACAAAAACAGTACCCAACTCATAGCTCGAGCCTTGTAGCTCGTGAACAAAGACGTCCTGCTGAGAGACCGAGAGGTTCAGCGTGGAATTTGCCGAACATCGTGATCGAGCACCGGTGACCTCCGCTGAGACCGCGCTGAGTCCTGACGCAGTTCCATCCTTCTCCCCGCGCCACCACATCCAGCACTGCCTCTTAGAGCGCACACACGCGCAGTCGCTTACAGCCCGAGCTCTGCACTCACTGACCTTGTGAGTATCCCATTGGCTTGTGTGGAAGCACGCTCATAGATGTCAGTCAGTCGCGACTCGGCGATAGACACCCCCCAAGGCTCCCCCCTCCTTTGGCTCACTCGTTGAAGTGCCTGTCACATGTCCTCCTCAAAGTAAGCTTACGCTCTTGTCCCTTTACAGAGTAACACAACTCATCCTCTCAGAACAATCAGTATCCCACCGCGCGACTCTGAATCCCCGTGCGTCCCCCATGCGTGTCGTTTCACGCCCACTGACCCTCCGCCCAGACACCAAACCGAAGCCGAGAAAAGACGCGAACAAAAGCTCAGAAACGATCCTCTAGTGACCATCATAACCCCCCAGCGGGTCGAATGCAACCGCTGTGGCGCAAAGATCAAACTGTCCGACATCTACCCGTACGAGCCTAGCCACTGGAGGGTGCACCGCTCACGGTGCGTCAAAAAGACTCCCGGACCCAGCCACGCCAAACCCAAACGGCGTCCTCTACCTGCAGTGAGCCCAGATCGCCACGCGTTTGATGCATTCCCTCACCCAAAACCCGCAGTCCCGCCCTTCCGGAACGCTCTCATCATCATCCTCGACACCTTCTCTGATCTCAGACGATGACGCAGAGTCTGAAAGAGCTCGTTCACCATCGCCGCCACTTCCGTGTATCGAACCTCTCGTGTGCCATCCCGCCGTCAACGAATATCTGCTCAGCGCTCACGGAAAGTCTGCCTACCCTTCGGTAGATGGAGACTGGAGATCTTGGAGCTGGTCACGCATCCAAACACCCAACTTTCCGTCTACTAGTACTGCCCCAGTTTCTCCATCCGAATCCTGATTGTTTCGCTGTGCCTTCTGGAACTTGTTTTTCGTGTTATCGTTATTGCTCTCCCTTGCATGTTACTTATACCAACCTCTAGTGTACTCTTTACTGGCAACCTCTTCAGCATACCATATTACCTGGAACTCAATCGTAAGACATGTCCGTGCAACAGAAAATTCCCGATGAATCGATGATGCATAGATGAAGTGTACAAATGCTTGGATAGAATGAAACCTCGTCTCTACGCCCAAAGACCCATCACCAAACCAGTAATAGGCGCCAACGCCAGCATCGACATGAGAGTAGTAGCACTCGGTGCCAATCCACTCGCGCCGTTCTTAGTGTTCGACCGTGCGGCCGAGGGCGCAGCGTCCGACTTGTTCGTGGTGGAGTTGGCCGCCAAAGCCCCGACTGTCTTCTGGAACTCGAAGATGGCGGGGCCAGCGACGGTGGTGTCGTCAGAGACGCTGGTCGCGTCAGGCTGGGCGACGGTCATGTACACGGTTCCGTTGAGTGCTTCCGGGATAGTGACCTTGCCTCCAGTGACCGTCGTGTTCAAGGGCGTCAATCCGGCCAGGAAGAAAACGATCTGTCCGTCGGCGCAATCCTGGAATGCGAGTTCGATCTCGTCTCCGGGCTGAGCGGTCTTGGGAGTGTAGGTGAGGTTGGGGAAGGCCTTAACGGGGAGAGTGGGATTGGAGTCGGGGCACGACACGATAAAGGGTGAGGCTAGGGAATAGACTTCGTTGAGTTCGAGGGGAGCCTGGTTGCAGTCAAAATGAGGGATTAGCCCTGGATAGATCTGAAGAGACACAGAATGAAACGAACATCAAGAGGGCCGCTCCACGGCTCAACATCGTTCACAGCGGATGCGACCCAGGCAGCGTGGCGAGCCTCAGTAGAGAGAATGACCGCCGCAGCAGTGAGGTAGTCGGGGTTGGTGATGTACTGGGCGGCACCTGCATAGGCGGAAACACCTATAGGCAAGTCAGTGGGGACTCCACTACTCGGCCAGGATGGTAAGAAGCCATACCTACGCCTTCGAGGATCTGACTCAAGGCAGCGAACTCCTTGGGGTTGTTGTATGGGCTGTAAAGATTTATAACGACACGGGGACAAAGGCGAGTTGACTTACAACTTGTACGTGCATGGTTGAGTAGCGTTAGCGCCCAGTGCCTTGCTCAAAAAGTCGACGTGCGCCTGCTCGTGAGCAGCGACTTGCTCGAAGAGGCCACGAGCCGTCGGGGGCAGTCCCGCGTCGGTAAAGTCCTTTTCGTTAAATTTCCCCAGCGCCTCACTGTAAAAGGCGTTTTCAAGATGCTCGAGAGTGAGCGCGTAGTTCAAGATTGTAGTATCTAATGGCGAGGAACGATTAGCAAAAGGCGAAGCTATAAGTTGATGACTACCATCGATTGTACTGTCTGGGGCGCGCTTAGAAGCGGTCGCAGATACAGCGGTGAAAAAGGCGAGAGCGGCGATGGTCTTCATGATTGGATTTCGCTGGGCGGAGGAAAAATGAACTTGATGACGGCGGGAGAGAGAGAAAGACCTAGAGAACAAAGACGCCGCGAAGAGGCCTTTTATACCAACCAAGAGCAGCAGAAGATCGGATTGCTAATCAATCTCAGACAGCGTAGGTCCCAAACCCTCGTCATTGCACGAGTAAGTATAAGGGAAGACAGTTTAGCGAGAGGCCGTGCAGCACATTGGTAAGAAGAGTCAGGCGGTTGATGCTACTGACAAACCGTACAAGAGTTTATGCCCACCTATCAGCCAAGCTAGTAGGCATCACTGTGAGGAGGCAACGATCGTCAAGATCGACGTGTACTGCAAGAAGCAAAAGGGCTCGTGACCGTGGCGTTTGACACGCGCTTGATCTTCCCCTGAACAATTTAGCAACACATCTACAGACGCGTGGGCGGCGGGGCATACTTTCATTAGGGAGTATCAGCAATGCGGCTCGAAATCAATCTGAGCCGTGGAAAACAGTCGCTCAAAAGAAACTGAGCCGTGGTGCTGATACTCCCTATTTCAAACGGAACAAGCTCCAATAATAATCTCACGAATGCCATCCACTACCTCCCTTGTAGTCATAGGCTCTCCGACAGGCGAGCATGACGGGTGTATCTTTCCCATTGATCTTTGATTCCGCCAAAGAGCAATAGTAAATAAAGTCACAGAGATAGTGGCCTGCATCGACAGATGGAGGCGTCATTTTCTACTCTAAAGTATGAGCTACTGAGCAGGTTGGATGGATATGACTCGAGATGCAACACGTACTACGCCTTTCTTTTGGAGTTTCTCGACAATGGTATCGGCATCATATAGAGTATGTAGTTCCTCCGAAAAATTTGCATATTTAGACGCAGCGAAGCCGCGCAAAGGCGTTGTACGCGTCGCATCAACGATATCAGCCAGTTTGCCCTGGGCATCGGGTTTGTCGTAGCCTGTCTTATGGCCGATGGTTTCGAATTTGAGAGGCCGTGAGGCGCCAACACCAATGTGGACAATCGGTGAGAAGGGAACGTCCGGCGCCAAATCAGCGAACTCGGGTGGTAGTACTGGGGGCGACGCGTGCAGACCCGGAACAATACCGTGACGAAGAACGTCTTCGTATACGACAGGTATTCGGATTGATGTGATTTCAATGACCTCGGAATCGGGCTTGTTGGTGAAAACGACGTTGCCATGAAGCTGTTTAGCAGCCAACCAAGCAGGATTGTCGGTATATCGTCCAAAGGCCTTCAGCCGATCATCAGTTTCGCGCAGTTGACATAGAACACAGCTAGAGACTCACCCCAAAGCCCGTGACAAGCACTCTATGTTTTGTGATTGGGGGCATCTTGAGAGTGGGAAGATAAGAGCGGAGATAGGTATTTCTTTGCAGTCGGGCCGTCAATGCATATCGGATCGCAGGCCGAAGGAGACATGCTTGCTCAGAAGTATTGCTCTTGGATCTGGTTTGATAGAATGCATACTATTGGTCATCCTGTAGACTATTCTTCACCTCATCTTGCCACACCTTCGAGAATTCGTCAATATCGCGTCCGCTGGCAATGCTCAATGCCTCAAATGGTACCATGTTATGTTGATTGGCTGGGGCATTGGAGTTGGCAGCGGGATGTGCACGAGAATCGACGACCTTCAAAACAGGAACAGTCTGCTTCCCTTCTTTCTGTGCCACGTAGATTTCCCAAAGTTCGTCGTAAATGAACAACAAGGGATCCGTGCGCGCCGCATATGGATTGAAGTCGATGATGTGAGCACGGGAGAGGTCTCGTGTCAGTAGAAGATCGAAGGTATCTGGGAGTAGTCATGATATGAACCAAAGACGAAGATGCAGAACGACCTACAATTTGGCCCTCCAGCCCATTTGGGCTCTATCACACCATTCCAGAGATTTCTAACGGTCGTAGCGATCGTGTCCTGGGTCGAAGGATCGTTCCAAAACTCGTAGTAATTCATATCTCGTTGTGAGATGCCTGTCCAAAATGAGATTCTATACAAACACAAAGACAAGGAACAAACCAAGGAGGGTGTTGTTTCGCACAAAGCAGCGACATTCCCGTCCGCGATCGAAGGAATACCACTTTCTCAACACGAGCTCGAGTTCATACGAGCTGTCTGAGTCGCCACAGCCGTCAAATACAGATTCGTGGCTCAAGTCATGTGTTATGAAATCCGAGGATTTCAAGAGCAGATACACATCGGCAGGGGAAGTGCATTTCAACGGAGATGAAGGCGGAAGGATCCACGAGGCATCCTACACGGTTCTAATGAGAATTGGGATCTTCGGCCTGCAAACGACGCACCTTTGGCGAGGAGAAGTTGAGTTTCGGGAAAACAGCGCCATAGTCCGCGATGGCAGCTCTGATGCGTTCATCCAGTTCAGGAAAAGCGTATTTCTGCATTTCTGAGGATTCCTCCTCATTGTCCTCTTCCTCTTCCCCATCATCGTCGCTGCCTATGGAGTCATTACTTTCGAGGGTCAACAAAGCAGAGTGATGCCGACAGACGCGTTATCCAGTCCAGATCCCTCTGGGACAACTACACCGTCTGCATTGAGATATTCTACAAATTCGGTTGAGAGTGGTCGGATTATGGTCGATTTTATACTGCTGGATGCAAATGTGGGATACCAGGAGGAGAACTGGAAGGAAAGGATGTCTGAACGCGATATTTCAGGTAAGATGGTCATGGCCAGAAGAAAGGTATTTTGGTCAGGGCCGATCGTGTTACTCAGACTGGATGATGTGATGTCGATGAGTTCGAGTCCCAGACAGTACACTATGCAGACTTTGGGTGATTGGGGACGGGTGCCGTCCTTGGCAGGATGTTCTTGAGAAATGTGATTCTTCAAACAATCTCCCATACGAAGATAGGAGATAATTCTATATGTGGCGTAATTGTGAGATGCTGAGTGCTTTGGATATTTGTTGGTGACAGATTCAGATGGAACAAATCTCAATGCTCGAAAAGTTATCCTAAAGTACCTGTGCTGTAAAATATCCCGTTCATAGACTATGTTTTCTCAGTTCGTAGGCATCTTCAAGCATGTCGTTCTCAATCCGTCGCCGCTCCACTGCGCAACCTCAAGCAGTAAGTCTCTCTTCTTGTCTGCAGCCGTTGCGGAATGCAGCTCGTACAAAGTGGCTTCATCGACCGTCAACAGAGCCTCGAGAGAGAGAAGGAGCTGGTACGTACATAGATTGAAAAGGAATGGTTCCGCCACAACCACACTTGACGGAGACGCCTTGAGAGCCCGTTCCAATACATCGATGCCCTATACACCTGATATCAGACCCGACCCAGAGTCAGCACGACTGAGTTTCTCACCTCTTTCAATTTTCCCTGGCCCAGCAGCGCAACGGCGAGGTTGTTGACAGCCACATAATTGTCTTCATCCGTTTTCAGAATCTCCTGTAAAACCTCGCTGGCACTCGACCATTCGCCGTTCGCCACTGCCATCAACGCCGCGTTCATATCCTTGACGCCCTGTGAGACCGTGCTGTCAGCCGCTACGATGGCAAAATGCTTGGACGCCCGTCCCAGCTGTCCGGCTTGGAGATAGATTCGCGCGACAGTGGACCGGAGCGCTGAAGATGCGGTACCGGGCTGATTGCAAAGCGGTTCCAACAGCTTGGTGGCGGCACCAAAGTCCTAATCGAGTTGAGAACGGATGTCATTGTTGCACTTATGTGTGTACCTTCATTTCCATAAACTCCGAAGCAAGGATGAGTGCAATTCTCGCGCCACGCTCGACCCACATAGCCTTGGAGGTAGGGTCGTTGGCGCATTTGCGGGCACGGACGCGGCATTTCGTGAGAACAGCGTTCAGCGCGTCAATGTACGCGAAGTGGTCGCCGGCCCAATAGTGGAGGCGGGTCTGCATGATCTCAAGCTCAAAGGGGAGGATGCGTTCAAAAAGCCAGTCACGCGCACTCTGCGGGGCGATGCCGTTGAGAACAGAGAAAAGGTTAGTGCATTCAGCAGAGGTTTGGTTGAATAGCCTAAGACGCGAGAGGCATGCCAGACGGAGGTACCACAGATCCAGAATCATCGCTAAATCTTCCGGATTGGTGGTGACTAGCCTGTCGCGCGCCATCCTAGCTAGGGCTCTCCAGCTGTTCGTCATCTAGCACATGTCGTTCAATACCTGCATCCCTAAATATCTGAACAACTTACGACGAGGGTGTTGAAGTTGCTGTTCTGCCACTCGCCACTGGAATCTCGGAAAGGACGCTTGTCAGGTGGATAAATATATTTCGTCAAGAGAGTAGTCAACGGATCAGTCTAAGGGTACTCGTGTATGTTAAATTTCTCGGAAGCCACCACATGAGAACATATGAAAGAGGGCGGCGCACATTCGGGATAGGCAGGAACATGGTCGGCAGCACAAGCCCTGGAAGGTACAGCTCTGGTGCATCTTCATCCTCCACGTCACTGTCGGGCGGCGGGGGCGGAGGAGGCACGTCCTTGTGGACGTCTGGATGAGGTACAGACGGCGACGACGCTTCGAGTGCGATCGATGCTGAGGATGAGGGTGGTTTGTCGTCGCCGTCGCCGTCGTCTGAGCTCTTGTCGTCATCGTCGTCGTCGTCGATGAGGAATGGATTTGGTATCTCCGCCTGCTCCGCGTAGACGTCTGTGAACAGGTGGGATGAAGTGTCCATCGCCCCGATTGCTTCCTCGGCAGCCTCAGGCTCGGCCTCCACAATCATCGGCTGCACGCCCGCCATACTTGATATCTTCTCGGGCTCCTCGCCGACGACTTCAAGCGAGTTCGACGTCATGAGTTCGCTCGAGAACGCTGAAGACGAAGACGAAGATGAGGAGGAGTATCGTTGCTGGTCGTAGGCGTCGTGGCCGTGGAGAGACTCGCTGCTGGAAGAGCTCGGCCGCGAAGCGTACGATAGTGGATCCGAATATGGATGGGAGACAAGGGCGGGTCGGGCGTCGGCGGTGGTGGAGGTGATGGTGGCAGGAGGAGAGAGAGGGACAATGTTTGGATTAGGGCGCGGCGATGTTGCGTCCAAACTGGCAAGCCGACGGCGACCGCCGCCGATGCCGGGCAGATGGCTCATTGAGGCGAACCGCCTCACTCTCCGGGCTCCCTTCTTCATCTTCTGTACAACATCTTTCACGGGAGAGCGATGCACGGCTGGCGACTCAGAGGAGGTTGAGGTGGACATGTTGAAGGTTGAAAGGCTGGAATGGGAACGATTGGAAACCGCTGTCAGTGCATTTTATAACATTCTCGGCACAGCTCGGACCTTCGAGCCACCGCCACTAAACTAAGTACGTCGCAACACAATGGACCCCCGATGGGCCACAGATCGAAACAGATAGGAACATGCCGGGAAACCGTGGTCTTGCAGCGTGTTGGCTGGCCGCCTCCAGGTCGTATCGGGGGCGGATCGCACATGTTCTGGACCCTGGACTTCATTCCAGCTTGCACTGGATTGAAGACCTTTACCCGACACCCCACAAACTGTCGATGGGCGGCCATTCAGTTGCTGCCATCACGACGTCGAACATTGACTCAGTCTATAATAAAGCGGTATAATGATCCTAATGTAATATTTCCATAAGACAGCACGACGATGAACGGACATGGACATGACTCGTAACAGATACAGATGATGGCAGACAGCTGATGCACTCACAACCGCTTCCGCCTATGCAATGATGGAGACACGCTCCTAAAACGAACCCTCAAAGTTACATGCCAGCCTGGCGGTTCAAGATGAACATATTCAGATCTTGCCAGCCTATCAATCGATTAGAAACACGTTCCAGATAAGATACGTCAAGAAACACACCTCCACCAACACGACACATAACCTTCTTCGTCGTGGTGGTCGCGTCTTTGCCGATCCTGATCATCGTGGTCAACCGGCACGTCACAATCTTCTTGCTCAGCTGGTTCGAGAACGCGTACTGCGCCTTGATCTCCTCGCCCTCTTTCGGTATCTTCTTCAACGGAGGGTCGATGCGTTCCACCAGGAAGCCGTGCGCAATCGAGTTCACAACAACTCCAACTTCGACATCAAGAGGGTCCTTGGGGTTCCCGGGGGTGTATTCGTGGAGGGGGTATTCTAGAGGCGTATACGATCCAGTACGAGAGCCTGACCTGGACGGCGCTCGGCTGTTCCCATCGCGGAAGCTGGATGGCGGAAGTTTCTGTATAGATGGTCGGCCCGAAGCACGACCGTAAGTACCGCCTTGGTAGATCGGCACTTGCTGCGCCCGAGTTCGAACTGTCGACTCGGGGGTTTGTGCGCGTGTAGCTGACATTCGGAATGCCATGGTTGGGCTCTCCGACCGTCCGTAGGTAGACAAAGAGGTCGAGGGCCGCGATGGAGATGATAGATGAACGGTGGGTACTGGGATCATTGATCGACTAGGCGGTCTGGGAGGGTGAGGCGAAACGCCAGAGCCAGATGCACTGACCCCAGAGGTAGAGAATGTAGGTGATAATGCTCGTTGCATTAACGTTGGATATTCGTCGTCGTCATCTCCTGCCGATGCCATGAACAACTTCTGAGTCGGGGCAGGTATATGACTGGGAGTTCTTGGTCGCGCTCTTGGTGTTGGAGGCGCAGATATAGGATTCAATGACCGCGATGGTGTCTGAGCGCGTGAAGGCGGCCGGAAGGAAGGCATGGGTGGATGATGGGAGGTGGAATAGCTTGTCGATGCGGTGGATGTCATAGGTGAAAACGGTCGAGAAGAACTCATAGAAGCACGAGATACACTTCGTCTTCCGGGTACTGGAGGAGGAACATCACCGTACATCCCAGCCGCAGAGGGCGACCGTTTGCTGGGCGTCCCTTTGAGCGTACCATCAACCTCGACCTTTGTTGAACTATTCCAAGGTATCTTTGCCGGTCCGCGTTTGCTATTACTGTCATACCTGGATGCTGGACGTGGGGAGGTCTCAGGCGCTGCACTGTAACTGTGCTTATGCCCAGGTCGGTCTGGGGTAGTAGGCGTCGTAGGCTGGGGACGCATTGAGTTGAAAAGAGATGCCCTCTGCTTCCGAAGCGCGGGCGCAGGTTCGGAGGATGGAGTGCGCGCGCCGTTGCGCTTATTCACAGATAGCGGGGTGACGGGAGCCAGTGACTGTCGCGAAGTACCTTTGATCTTCCTTGCTAGCTTCCTGAAGGGCGATATCGAGCGAGAGAGGGTGCTGGCAGAGCTGGGAGCCCGAGACGTCCGCGTGCCGTTGGGAGGGGTGACCAAGTAACCATTGTGCGTGGATGCAGTTCCCGAGTTGCTGGAGCCGTTCTCGCTGGGAGTATCGCCTGTGAGAAGATATTTCCGCACTGCTTCCATATCGGCGTCTATCCTAGTGATACGTTCGCGCAAATTCCGCCATCTTTGGGCTGATTCGGCATGCCTTCGCAGGGTTTCTCCGTTCTTGGTGACACGGTCCCGGACGCCCTTGTCGATGATGGAGAGGACCTTGGATGTTGCTGGCATGTAGTGTCTGACAAGCCGCGGCTTTAGTTACTGTATGTAAAGCGAATGCGAGTATAGACTTACTTCTTCTTCGCTTCGAAGGAGTCCAGAAGGGAATTGAAGAGGTCGACGCTCGGCGGTGCGGCGTTGCCGTGGGACAACGCGTCCTCGGTGCTGTGGCGGTAGACGGAGGAGATGAATTCCTGGCAGCGGTTGACGGCCTTCTCGAGGCTGGACATCATGCCATCTGCCTGATCCGTCACTGTGCGGAAGACAGTCAGCCACTTGTCCTCCTTGAGCTCCTCGCGGAGGGTGTCCGACTCGTCCTGCACGCCCTCCCAGTCGGCGACGAGCGTGGCGTGCTTGCGGAGCATCATCGCGGACTCGCTCGCGGCGCCGTCCTGGGCGAACGTCGGCGTCTGCGACTGCTGCATGACCGGCTCCATCGCGTCGCCGATGGCCTTCATGTCCCGGGCGAGGCTCTCGAGCTTCTCGTCGAGCGCCATCAGCGACTGGTCGATCGTGTTCGTCGTCCCGGTCGTGTCGCCGGATTCCTGCGATTTATGGCGGAGCTCTTGTATGGCTGGCGCGGCGGAGTGAGCGGGGGCCACGACGGACGGGATGGACGGGGACACGCACAGAATATCCGGGCCTGAATGTCGGCGATGGCGAGGGACGTGGCGGTCATCTGCGAGGAGACGACGAGGGCGGGCAGGAGCGCGGAGCTAATTCGCAGTAAGAACTTCATCGTTGGACAGAGACGGGCGACGCACTGATCATCCTCGCTTTTCCGCTTGCCCTCCTTCTTTGGCGAGGCACGCATAGGCTTTGACGTGACGTTTTCTGCGGGAAACGCGTTTAACATAATGCGCAAAATAATGCATCAATGGCGGCGGGCACCTTGATCCACCGCGTCGTGGGCAGAGGCGGGGGCGGGGGCGGAGGCGAGCGAGAGGGCGGACGTGGACGCCGTGGGACCATTATCGATATTAGCATAGGAGGACGAGGTAGACATAGGCGGCGAGACGGAAGAAGACATATCGTAGGATGAACGGACTCGGAGACAAAATGAGGGAGAGTGATCTGTGGAATTGGCGGGAATGAAAGATACAAGAAGCCGCCGAGGTCGTTGCCACTGTCCACAAAGTCGTACAAGGGGTATAAGACTCGTAAAACGATGTGACCGAGACAACGGCGGACCTCTGTCGTCGCGGTCGGCGACGATGACGGAGAGAGCTGAAAGGTGGACAGATTCTCACGCTGCGCATGTGCTTTCCACGTCCATCTGGATGCTTTCACAGTGACGGAGTTCACCCCAGCAACTCACTCGGAAGTCAGCTATAAATGACGCGTAATTCAAGATACAGCAGGCGGGCATATATACAAGGAAGGATACAACTACCCATCAACATCCATCGCCTCGCCAACCGGTGGCATCTGCTCCTGTCCTTTCGCATGATCCAACTTGTTACTGAAGAAATCCTTGAGCTGCAACCGCGCCGCCGAGTCTGCCTCATGAATCATCTTCGCCCGGCTGGGCATGTACCGAATAGGTTCGACAGCATTGAACATACCCGACGACAGCCCTTCTAGTGCCCAAAGCATATCACCTTCATGCTCGGTCCCTTGTATCAGCATGTCATTCACGGAGGCAGATAGCAGCGGGTGCTCCAGGACGCGAGGATAATACCTCCCGCTGACCATCGTGAGCGACAAGACAGCTTCGTGTCCTGGCTTCAGAATAGGCCTAAATCGATAGCTCCTGGGAGGTGGCGGTAATCGGTTTGACAGTGGTGGATGCGACAGCCCGTCTGAGATCTTTGGTATCCTCAGCCCGCCCAAACTCGTCGTCGCGCCATTACTCCCATTCACCTCTGGCGGCGCAACCTGCGTCTCAACCAAATCCTCATCAGCCAACTCATACAACATCCCCGACACGCGCGTCTCCTTCTTCCTCACCCCAGGCTCCACAACCTCTACCACGAAGATCCTCTGCACCAATAAGAACACCCCCCGCAGACCAGCACCACGCGTCATCGGATCCCAACCTTGCGCCGCGCATTGTTCGAGCGCTTTAGGCCCAGGCGGAGCAGGCGCGTAGATCTGCTCAGTGCCATCTGGCGCAAAACACCGCCGCGGAGCCTTCAGTCGGATCAGCTCGTCCGTCCATATCCGTTCCCCGCCCCACCACATCCCCTGGAAGTGTGGTACCGTCGTCGACGGCTCACCCAACACCGACTTGGCAGTCCGGCTGGTCTCTGCTTCAGTGAGGTCTTTTCGGGGTGCGGAGACGTTGCGATAGGCGCCATTGGAGGGTCCTGCAGAGGCAGAAGAGGAGTTGTGGAGGTGGGCCTGATTCAGGGCCTCGGTGAGAGAATTTTGAGAAGGGGGTTTGGCGGGTGGTGCTGATGCAGACGAGGAGCTGGGAAGCGAGACTTTGACTTCCCATTCGTCGGTCAAATTCCAATAGGACGATAGCGCTCCCGCTATCTGTATGGCAAGGATATAGGGCGATAAAGCAGCGTTCCACGTAGCATCTGGAGACATAGGATCAAAAGTGAACGCATTGCCGTCAATAGCATATTCAGAAGGGTGGATGGCTTGGAGGGCACCAAGCAGTTCACGGGGCTGGGCGTAAGCCTGGTATGGTAGAACGTGGTCTTCGGAGAGAAGGCACGTAGTAGAGACTCCGAGAAGTTGTACTTTATACTTTTGTTTTTCGACGACAGACCAAGGGGGCGGCGCGCGTTCTCCTTGGACTATCGACTCGGAGTGGTCGTTCCTTGCATCCTCGCCAGACAACGCACCATTGGGCGAAGGGGACAGAGGTGAGGATTTCCGCACTGTCGTCTTCTCTACCTTGAGATCCTGGATAATACCTGGCCAGAACTTTATGCATTGATGCTCCTCTGCACCGGTGATTGGCTGTGACAGTGAAGTCCAGACAAGTTCCTGCTCCCGATGCCACCTCTTCATATTCGAGCTCGATGGGAATGTTGACGCGCGGAGATCATTGTTTCGTTCGACGATCATGGGGAATTTGAGAACCGCGGCGGAACGGCCGACTTTGGGCACCTTCTGGACGGAGGCATGGAGGCCAATGTCATGGATGATGGGTTTCTTCTTCGGCTGCTGGGTGCGGCGCGCGCCTGGACGCGGAGAAAAGGCATGACTCGCGGTGTAGATGCCCGTCTCCCGCATCTCGTGCGTGATTTCGCGCTGGGTGTTGCCTGTGCAGTACTTGCACTTGCACGGCTGGCGTACGGACTCATCTGTCGTGAGGTAGATGGCGTGTGGAAGGAACTCGGCGGGGGACCGGAATTTGGTTCTGTAACCTAGAGGACTCTGAGCGTGGCTGTCTTTTGGTGTCGTTTTGGAGAGGCGCGCACCAAAGAGATAGAGATCATGGCGGGGATTGTCCACCTTGCCCTTGTGGTGGTCGAAGAGGGCATAGCCGTTGGGCCAGTCCTGGAGCACCCATTTGTCCGCTGTCAGACGTGTCACTATGGCGGCGGCACGGCAGGGGTATGCTTACGATCGCCCTCCCACTGGAAGTGGGCAGCAAGACCCATGCCGAGGGTGCAGCGCCATTTGATGGACCCGGACTCGGTGCCATCGAGGCGCTTCATCCAGTTGACGCAGCCGTCGCCGTCGACCTCCTCGACGGTCTGTCTGGGCCAGGTGCTCGAGTGGCCGTCCGAGCGCGGGATGGTCGCGTAGAGGGGGCTGGCCGGGAGCGCATAGTTCTTGCCAATGTTGCGGCCCATGGCTGTCGAGAAGACGGCCGCGATAGCCTATGTCGCACTTAATTTCGTAATTTGCTAAATAAATATTACATAACTCAAGCAGCACCTCTAACTTGGCAACGGTGATGTCCATTCATCAGTGCTCTATTTGACATTCCTTCTCGTCCTCTGTCGCTGGCCCGAATCGGCCCACTCCTCGACCACGAACAGCGAGCCGCCCCCCGCCTTCCCGCCCGACCTGCACGACCCGCTTGACGCCGACACCCCGCCATGCAGCAGCCGTCGCCTGGCCCGTCCAGCCCGCTCCCGCCAGGCATGAACCACCACCAGCGCCTCAGCCCAGCGCCCCCGCCAGACCCCGCCAAGCCGCGCCCAGACGACTATGTCTACTTTGAGCGGTCCACCGCCGGCTTCTCGTCAGAGGCCGTCGCACGCTCCACCGCCGCGAAACTCAAGCTGGTGTCCTACTACAAGGTCGCCGTCGATTCCGCCATCGAGCGTAATGCCCGGTGCGCCGCCTCCGCTGCTGCGTTGTGCCGTGCTCTGACAGTACCCGCATAGGCGGATAGAGCTCGAGACCAGACTATCACAGACACTGACGCCCGACGCCAAGGACCGCGAGATACGCAAGTATTCCAAGATGGAGTCGCAGCATCTGCGCCTGCGGCGGACAAAGATCAAGCTGGACGACTTCAGGACGGTCAAGGTCATTGGCAAGGGTGCTTTTGGCGAGGTGGGTGCCTCTGTATTTCTGCGGGCAATCTACGGCCATCTGACGCGTTTTGCGCTCTCAGGTGCGTCTCGTGCAAAAGGTGGACACCGGAAAGGTCTATGCCATGAAGAGTCTGCAAAAGGCGGAGATGTTGAAGCGAGATCAGGTCGGTGCTCCTCCGCCTCCTCGATCGCTGCGCTGCATGTTCATCGCCCGCTGCAGCTCGCGCACGTGCGCGCCGAACGCGATGTGCTTGCCGAGTCGACATCACCCTGGGTCGTGCAGCTCTTCTACTCGTTCCAGGATCCCCTGTATCTCTACCTCATCATGGAGTTCCTTCCCGGCGGCGATCTCATGTCGATGCTCATCAAGTACTCGGTCTTCTCAGAGGACGTTACTCGTTTCTACATGGCGGAATGTATTCTCGCCATCGAGGCCGTTCACAACCTCGGCTACATTCATCGGTAAATGCCACCGGTTGCTACCCAAATCTCTTACGTTCCATTCTCATGGCCCACCCAGAGACATCAAGCCAGACAACGTCCTCATAGACAGACACGGCCATCTCAAGCTGTCCGACTTTGGTCTAAGCACAGGTCTACACAAGGTCTCGGACGGCGAGTACTACAAGCGCTTTTTGGAGGAGGAGAAAACCCGCAATCCCGCCCGCAACAGTGTCCAAGTCAACCCGATTAACCTGACCATGAGCCGAGAACAAATAGCAACGTGGCGAGCCAATCGCCGCAAACTCGTACGCAACTGCTCTCTCGGTTGGATTGTGTACTGATGCTCTGTGATTGTATCTCAAGGCTTATTCCACTGTCGGCACCCCAGACTACGTGAGTGCTTCATTGCCTCCAAGGTATGGACCCTCAAACTCGTCGCCCAGATTGCACCCGAAGTCTTCCTCATGAAGGGATACGGCAAGGAATGCGACTGGTGGTCATTAGGTGCCATTTTCTTCGAGTGTCTCGTCGGCTACGCGCCATTCTGCTCTGAGAACCCTGGAGACACGTACAAGAAGATCATCGACTGGCCAAATTACCTCTATTTCCCTGAAGACGTCTACATCTCACAGGAAGGAGAGAACCTGATACGCAGGTTCGCCACATGGGCCTGTGTTTCTTTCAGTTCATCTAACGAAATTTACTTATGGCAGGATGATGACATGGGCGAACCAACGTCTAACGGTGACGCAGATCAAGATGCATCCCTTCTTTTACGGTGCCGATTGGACGGCGTTGCGCAACATCGACCCGCCATTCATCCCACACCTCAAATCACTCACCGACACGTCCTATTTCGACGAGAGCGAACTCGGAAATGTCGCGACCCAGCTGGAAAAGGTCGAGGCTATCGGCGCGGAGAAGGATCTCGCCTTCCTGGGGTGCGTCATTCTTCTTCCTCCTTTGAACCTCACTGACAGCCTACGTCCCTTAGCTTCACGTTCAAGCGGTTCACCGGGAACCCGCAATCATCTGGATAGCTATTTTTTGGATATCAAGTAATCTGCTTTGCAATGCTGTCTTTCACGCTGGGAACGTTTACGCGCGCTCCCATGCTCACACTTATGTAGTAATAACGCAAGGGACTGGATTCTGGAATTTTATGACATTGAGCCTTCAATCGTTGGCTCCGAACTTTTTGATCTTCTAGTTTCGTTAGTGGAGACAGACAGACTACATGACAAGCAGCATGTGATCGAATGGCGCCATGCAAGCGCCTGACGAAGGTCCGCGCGAGTCTTGCCGCTAGTGTATAAAGAGAGGGCGACTTCTTCTCGCAGTCCCGTAACTCGTTCTTGAACTTCGGCATCATGAAGTTCTTGGGCAGCGTCATCATCGTCTTCGCCGCTCTTGTTCATTCTGCGCTCGGGCATGCATGGAGATGCACCCCCGGTGGAACTTACTGTGGCTTGACGCTCAACAAGGAGAACCCAGGCAAGTATTGGTTATTGTCATCATATGTGTGGCGCAGTCCTCACGCCCGCAACTTAGATCGCTATATACCAAAGATCAACCGAGTCCTTTCGGCGCACAGGGGCATATTGCGGAATGAGGTGCTGCAGTCGGTGCTGGCTTGCGAGGTCGATGTTGATGGCCATGAGAGCTTGGGCTTTGTCACGAGCTGCGAGGATCAGAACCAGCTCTGCTTCGACGGAATTGATGGGGCTGCTCATTGCGGTGGTCGATATGCTTGAGATTGAGAGAGGGGGGCGGGCTGTCCTGGTGGCCCGGGACTCGGAGATGCTGGATGCTTGCGTGCAAATCAACTGATGCTATGCGTGCACAAACGATGGTCACGGAGGGCGGACACTAAAATTGTTGAGCTCGAATTTTAAAGGCTCTGTGCCGACTATATCTAATAGGCGCGGATGATTACTCCGTACATTATTCGAGCTCTTATATGGACTATAAACAGGTTCAAGTACAGTTCCGCCAGTACGATCAAGTGCAATCCCGCTACGTATTGACTTACGGCTCAGATCGCATATTCGGTATCATTGAGATCCAAAAGATTTGACCATCTAAAACGCAGAGGTTTCCGGCCACATATAAGTAATAAGTAACAGTACGGGCTCTAACTGTTGCTCGACAGTTCTGGGACTCGAGCCCATCACTTTCATCCAGCTACGCGATCGGCCCTGACTAAAATACCTTTCTTTTGGCCATGACCATCTTACCTGAAATATCGCGTTCAGACATCCTTTCCTTCCAGTTCTCCTCCTGGTATCCCACATTTGCATCCAGCAGTATAAAATCGACCATAATCCGACCACTCTCAACCGAATTTGTAGAATATCTCAATGCAGACGGTGTAGTTGTCCCAGAGGGATCTGGACTGGATAACGCGTCTGTCGGCATCACTCTGCTTTGTTGACCCTCGAAAGTAATGACTCCATAGGCAGCGACGATGATGGGGAAGAGGAAGAGGACAATGAGGAGGAATCCTCAGAAATGCAGAAATACGCTTTTCCTGAACTGGATGAACGCATCAGAGCTGCCATCGCGGACTATGGCGCTGTTTTCCCGAAACTCAACTTCTCCTCGCCAAAGGTGAGTCGTTTGCAGGCCGAAGATAAACCAATTCTCATCAGAACCGTGTAGGATGCCTCGTGGATCCTTCCGCCTTCATCTCCGTTGAAATGCACTTCCCCTGCCGATGTGTATCTGCTCTTGAAATCCTCGGATTTCATAACACATGACTTGAGCCACGAATCTGTATTTGACGGCTGTGGCGACTCAGACAGCTCGTATGAACTCGAGCTCGTGTTGAGAAAGTGGTATTCCTTCGATCGCGGACGGGAATGTCGCTGCTTTGTGCGAAACAACACCCTCCTCGGTTTGTTCCCTGTCTTCGTGTTTGTATAGATTCTCATTTTGGACAGGCATCTCACAACGAGATATGAATTACTACGAGTTTTGGAACGATCCTTCGACCCAGGACACGATCGCTACGACCGTTAGAAATCTCTGGAATGGTGTGATAGAGCCCAAATGGGCTGGAGGGCCAAATTGTAGGTCGTTCTGCATCTTCGTCTTTGGTTCATATCATGACTACTCCCAGATACCTTCGATCTTCTACTGACACGAGACCTCTCCCGTGCTCACATCATCGACTTCAATCCATATGCGGCGCGCACGGATCCCTTGTTGTTCATGTACGACGAAATATGGGAAATCTACGTGGCTCAGAAGGAAGGGAAACAGACTGTTCCGGTTCTGAAGGTCGTCGATTCGCGTGCACATCCCGCTGCCAACTCCAATGCCCCAGCCAATCAGCATAACATGGTACCATTCGAAGCATTGAGCATTGCCAGCGGACGCGATATTGATGAGTTCTCGAAAGTGTGGCGGGAGGAAGTGAAGAATAGTCTACAGGATGACCAATAGTATGCATTACATCGTCACGCATCACTGTATCCGACAGAGTCAGGAGGACATGACCCCGAGCGCGCATCGCCTTAGCATCTTTCCGGCTTGCGATCCGGTACTGACGGTATAAGTAAGATGCTATATCCGGATCCACCTTAGCAACATCTCTCAAGATGCCCCCGTGGACGGAATATCGAGTGCTTGTTACGGGTTTCGGGGTGAGTTGCCAGTCGTCTTCTGTGCGATATGGCATTACTTACATGGAATGAACTTGAAGTCGTTCGGACCCTACACAGACAATCCATCGTGGCTTGCTGCTAAAGAGCTTCACGGCACCTTCGCCACGACGAACAAAGCCAAGGCCAAGGGCATTGAGATTACGGCAATCCAGATACCCGTCGTGTACGAAGACGTTCTTCGTATTGTTCCGGGTCTCCATACATCGCCCCCAATCCTCCCATCCGAGTTCGCTGACCTGGCGCCGGACGTTCCGTTCTCATTGATTGTCCACATGGGTGTCGGCCTTCCCGAGCCTCTGAGATTCGAGACTCTGGGTCACAAAACGGGCTACAATCAAGCTGATGAGAAGTGGAAGTTGGCTGATATCGTTGATGAGACGCGTACTCCACCTTTGCGCGGCTTCGCTGCACCCAAGTACGCAGAGCTTCTAGAGGAACTTCGTACCAGGGTGAATGTCGAGTCCATTGTCGACAAGCTTTACAAGAAGGGCGTTGTACGTGACATTGCCATGCGAAACTTCCAACTCTTCTGACCGACTTCTAGCAAATAAGGAGCTCTGTCGATGCAGGCCACTATCTCTGCGACTTCATCTACTATTGCTCCTTGGCAGAGACGAAGCTCAACGGAAAAGACCTACCGGTCGTCTTCATCCATTGTCCACCTGTCGGACAGCCACTCACAACGAAAGAAGTCGTGGATGGCGTTCGAGAGATCATCCTTGAAATATGTTCCACCTTGAAATAAACTTAGCGGTGCATAGGGATGATAGGCATTGTATTGAAGAATTCTTTTCCCCACGCGAGAACCTTTCAAGTCTCGACTTGAGGCGCAACCAACCACCACGCATGCAAACATGAAACAGAGGTGTCACTCCTTCGATAGCCAGTTCTTGTAGCGCTTCGCGTAGAATTAGCCAATCTAATGCTATGCCATGTAGTGACCCAACTTCAAACATGGCCAAGACACAACGCGTCGCCTCAACAAAGACAAATAACGCGTTCTTTCAATTGTACCACGATCAAGCCCGACTCGAAGCACTTGCTGACCGTCCTCATAATGGCAGAACAGGTACTCAAAGCTTCTGTGCACGATGTTCGCTACTTTTCAGCGCTTCTACGAGGCGTCAGCTTTGTGAATGTAAGCACGATACATGTATTGCGTCCACAGCTCACAAGCTGCAGAGAGCAACCATCACCATCACGAAGAGAGGCTTCATTGTTGTGACTGAAGAAGCCCGCACACTTCTGGGCACTGCGTTCATCTTCTCGGGGATATTCGATGAGTACGAGTATCATGCTGAAACCGAAGAAGGCGCGGAACCGAAGGCAGAAGACGACGACGATGAGGACGAGGAGAGCGCTGCTTTTGAGATCCCTCTGAATACTTTGATTGAGTGTCTCAACATCTTTGGCACCGCTGGAGGCTCGAACTACACGGGCAACGGTGGCGGTAAATACACGCGATGGAAGAAAGTAGGAGAAGACTCGGAAGGCGACGATGACGTTCCAGCAACTAGCAATGGCAGAGGCAAAGGAATACAACAATACTTTGGCGGCTCTGAGAAGAGGACGGGGATGCGAATGTCTTACGCAGGCGCTGGATATCCGTTGACCCTTCTTCTGTGGGTCATCATCTCGGCTAAATTTGCACTACGCTCAGTATATGCATAGCGCGGAGGACGCCACCGGTCCCACTACGACCTGTGAGATATCTACCTATGACGCAGAACCACATCTCGAGCTACCCTTCGAGAACGAAAGAATGTTCGTCACTCTTATTTCTGATTCGAAAGCGTTAACAAGCCAAACTGTAGGGTCTTGAAGATCATCTTGAAGGTACTCGTGTTTGTGTATACTCTTGATTTATTCGTAATGTTGTGTAGTCTTCTTGGCTACGGGACGCGCTCTCAGAACTGGATCCATCGTGCGAAAAGTTGACCTTCATCGGCAATCCTCCCCCTTCGGAAGAACAGGCGACAGCAAGAAGGCCTAAAGTCCCTCTCAAACCTATGCTACGGATACAAGCAAGCGGAACCTTTGGGAGTACGGAGGTGGGCACGTTCTCTGCTCCCTGAAACTGTTATCTGAGAATACAGATGGATTACCCTAACGATCGGGATGTGCTCGAATCTTTCGAGTGCTCGAGGATTGTCAGCTTCAGGTATGCATGTTTGGGGATGACCGAAATATGCGGTATTCACAAGTGACTTTCTAGCTATAGATTCTCTCATATCGCAAAAGCGTTGAGGGCTTTACAAAGCTCGACGAAGACCTCATTGCGGATCGATGACGAAGGCTTGCTGAGTCTTCAGTTCCTCATGCCTGCGCCGACCTCGAAACCTGGAAAGAGAGACGATGCGACGGACGCTTTCATTGAGTTCAGGGTTCGTCAACCCGCTATGGTTTCCATATCTCTATTGATGCTTGGGCGTAGTGTCTTGCCTTGGACGAAGACGAGTGATACCGATGTTGATCGGTTGATAAATTATAGACTCACCATAGCGTGTGGACATTCATCTTCCCCCGACGCGGGTAGGTATAGCTGTATTCAAATATGTGTATATCAGGGACTTGTTGTAATAAGTTAGTCGTACGTGTGTTGATAATGGGTCAAGATCCGTCGCTTTTTAGAAGTCCTTGTGAATTGGGCACCCTGTGCTCAAAGCGCGCCACGAAGTTCTCAGGAGAAATGTTGATGCCGCCAATAAACGTTGTTGAGTCGATGGGCGACTTTGTGTCCTCGGAGATGTCGAACGCCCACAACAGTATTGCGGCACATATAAATATTGATCTTTTGAGACACAATCAGCGATGCCAGAGGCGTGCAACGGTGTGTAATCTTATCGCTCACTTGTTGGCTAGGTGTTGTCCAGGACATACCCTATGACGTGCGTCAATAAATTGAAGTGGAAGTGAGTCGGCAAAAGAAAGAGAGGTCGTACCGGCGGCCAAATCCAAAGTTGAAGAATGTCACACCATCCTCCAACAGCCCGCGAGCATCCAGCCATCGTTCCGGTCGGAACACTTCCGAATCGTCAAATAGCAGGGGATCGCGACAAATGGACCTAGAACGACGCGTTGGATACGTCTTTTTCGCTCTCGTGTATCACTCACCAATGGTTTCCTGTCACTATCGCGCCTTTCGGGATACAATAATTGCCCTGATTAGCGTAACGCCGTCGTGTAAGGACAGTAATCTTTTAAAAGAAACTTTGCATACCCATGAAATATCCCTCGAGGCGCGATGCGCAAATCCTGAATGAAGAAGTTAGAAGAGACCATCCCTGTCATCGAGAGGTAAGTCGTACCACTGCCCGCCACTGGTCGCCAGCGGTATGTTTCGAGAATGAAGGCAGAAAGCTGAGGAAGCTTTTCTCGGTCCGCAAAGCTGGGCGCTGATGGAAACGGAACATTTATCATAATGCCGCCCCGCCGCCGCCAACAATCGACTCACCACGCCCTGTCCCAACTACTTCATGGAGCTGTGCATGAACGGCTTTCTGGGCCTCCGGAAAACATGCCGCGGCCATGATAATCAGACTAATCGTAGAGGCCATTGCACCTGATCCAGCACCAAACATCGTTCCAGCGAGGTACTCAATCTCGGAATCGTCCAACCCAAGCGCCTTTTGGTTTAGCAGGAGATACTTCCCGAAACAGTCGTCGACTTTGTCCTTGAACAGGAGGTGTGAGTGATGCCGCCTATTCCAGCTACCTCTGTACCTACGATATTAGCTCTCACATAGTCAAGCTGAGTCCGAAATAATGCGAGCTCTTCGTTGTGCCAGGACCGAAGCTCTGTGCCATACCAGGGGATATACCTGGATAAACCTGTTGAGTCAAGATGAAGGACTCAAACAAGAACACGTACCGCAAGAACGGGTACTTGTCCACCATGTAGGCATTTGGACGCGCTGCCATACCGATCCTCTGCAACCCACGGTGAATAGCTATCATCTCCGGGTCATTAGTACCATTCGTGGAGGTCGAGGTCGCCTTTCCATATGTCAAGGACAGTATGAAGGAAGCCGCGAATCTGATGTAAGTATCATCAGCGAAACGAATGGTAGAATAAATGGGTGGCGAGGCACTACCTCTTCGCGTAGCATATGTGGCCGTCAGGATCTTGCATGATGTCCGAGACCAAGTTGTGAGCATCGCGTATCTGCAGAGACTCATAACTGCCAAGAACCTTGACTTGAAGGTGGCTGTGCAACGCCCTTCGGATGTGCGACAATAAGAGGCGTCTCGTGGCGCAGATAATATGGACGGACCTTCTCAGTTTACGGAACCGTTTGCCAGTATTGAGTAAAAGAATCCTCATGCCACCAGAAGCCATATCTCTAGCAGCAACCCATGGGGGCCGATCGCCTAGAGATGCGCCCTGCTTCTCCATGAGCTCCAGCGCTTCGCGGCGCCGACCAATCATTATGATAGGTCGCGCACCAGATCGAAGGGTGACAACGGGTCCGTACTCCTGAAACAGGCGCTCCATTTCTTGGAACGACCTGTCCCGATCTATCAGAGTCAAACCAAAAAGGCTATTGGTGATACATACGCGTATGGAGACATGGATGGATTAAACCCGAAACCGCTGGGCGGGCCAGGAGGGAGACGCACATCCTGTTTCCGCCTCGAGACCAAAAGGAAGACGAAGATGCACGAACAGATCCCAACCAACACAGCGACGGGAGCAGGCATGGTGGGCAGCTTTGATAGGTTTCAGCGCTCATTGATATAAATAAGTTGTAAGCCTCCGAGTCGGAGGGTGGGCAGGAAGTAGGCCAGAGTGAGATGCCGTTTCGTCTTGGTCCTGGATTGCTCGCTCGCTATCCAAATGCGGGAGTTCTGAATGGCACGCCCACACAACGCCGTAGCAACGGCTTCAACGGGGTTCGGATAGCAATTCAAGGGCCCAGTGTAAATATCAAGATCAGGAGCTGAGTGAACGCTGGTGAATCCGTCACGTAGCTGACTGCATAATGCAAACGATTATCAGAGCATCCTTATTGCATGTATAGTCGAGGAGTAAATACTCACGAAGACGCAGGCGGCAGCGGAAACCACAGATGTACTGATACAGATCTGAGAAGTGGCAAGTTGTCGTACGAGGTCAGCATGCTCAAAGCGCCGAGGAACTTGTATCTTTCCATCGGTCGAGGCAAAGTCAACCATCAACCATGAGAGAATATAGCGAGCATGGTAATGGAACATGAAAAAGTATGTGCACTTTGCGGGGAAGAGCTCGGATGGTGAGGTGACAAAATGGCGACGGCTACCTGGTTTATGAAGTGGGTGAATACATCGGGAGCCCATGCATGACACGAACGTACTAAACTTAAAAAGAACTGAATACACAACCAGAAGACAACTAGAATCGCCTTTCGTAGTCCCTTCCACTTCCACTTCCACCGCCACCCCCACTTTCGCGTCCACCGCCTTCACGTGCACTTTCGCGCCCACCGTCGCGCCCACCTTCACGCCCGCCATCGCGCCCACCGTCGCGTCCGCCGCCATAGCCACCACCTCCCTCATAGTCACGTCGAGGGGGGCGGTCATAATCTCGGCCACCGCCACGGTGATCATCCCTGTCTCGTCTGTCATAGTCCCTCCTGGGGCCGCGGTCATCGCGATCTCTGGCGTAACGACTATCGTAGGGCCTGGGGTCGTATGGCCTTTCGAATCCTCTTCCACCTCCACCACCGTGTTCTGTAGAGAGTCAATGAGGAACAAGGCTGCCGAGAAATATGGACTGACCATCGCCTCGCTTTGGTGGCCCATAGTACTTGCCCGGCGTGGGGGTTCTTGCCCGACCCCGTCGTGCCTTTTCAATGGACAAAGTCCGTCCCATGAATTCCGTCCCATTGAGCGCCGCTATGGCGGCGTCTGCTTCTTCCGATGACTCCATGGTGACGAAGCCAAACCCACGCGAGTCACGCGTATGCGGGTCCAACATCACATTGGCCTTCTGCACTCGTCCAGTGGGGGCAAAATGCGCCGAGAGCTCCTCGGTCGTCACGTTGCGTGCGAGACCGGACACATGCAGATTGTTACCGGGATTGACGCCGCCACCGCCGCCACCACCACCACTTTGGGTGCGTCAGTGTCAAAAGAGTTTGATGCAAGTTGAAGACTCACTCTCCGCCGCGTCCTCGCCTGTCGTCGCGCCTGTCATCACGCCTGTCGTCGCGCCTATCGCTGCGCCTGTCGTCCCGACGCTCCCTGTCAGGGCTGCGACTGCGCATACGCTCATCTCCGCCTCCGCCCTGACCGCCGGTGGTCGCAGTGTCGGCTTGCCATGCTATGGAAGTATTAGGCTGATGACGTAGAGCACGAGACGAGGGCATGGCTGGCGACTGCTGACTGACGCCGGCTGAAGCGAAATGCCGAATTGCTGGAAGCGAAAGGACGTAATGCTGGTATACAAGTGTAGCGACGAACAAGTCATGCGGGCGAGACCCAGAGGCGGTCAAGTTTGCGTGAGGGCAGCGGGCTGGGCGAAGGAGAAAAGCGAAAAGCGACTGCCGGATGCGGGAAGAAAGCTGCTGGCACGGGCGACTGCTGTACAGCCAAAATAAAGCGACTGCCCGCCTCAAAAAGGCGAGTGCTGACATCGAGAACCGACTAGAAAATAGGGCGCTGCCATGCCGCCGGATGGAACGGCGAGAAAGAGCGCGTACCGTCGTCCATGTTGCTGTGTTTGGGTGGTCTTGGTGGTTGTTGGAAGAGTTGGAAGGAACCCGGAGTTGGGTTACCAAAGCAAAAGCAACAGGCTGATGCTTCCCACGCCGCCAAGAATGACGGTCCTCAAAGAACACAAATATTGTCCGCCTCCCAAGCATCTCCAAGTCGCGATAGAAAATCTCAGGCATTGCTAACCAGTACATGAATACTACTGAGAAGTACTGACCTACTACCAGTTGGTCATGAAACAAATAATACGACTCATTCGTCTGTTCGTACTAGTAGCATGTATGTTCGGCTGTGAATTCAATCTTAGTCTCGACGGCGGGCTCAGGAAGCATGAGACATACACGAATTACAGCTACAGAAGCTAAAGGCTACATCTGAGCACCACCGGAGTATGCATAGCTGGCTATATCTTTCTCTATCACGGCAATGACCCTCGTGGATATGCGTTTTGAACTTACCTTTGTAAGCTCATAAACGAACATCAGCCAATAAGATGCGCTATCACTAACACGGAGCAAAACTTACAAGAGCCAATCCAAGTACGACGAGTACTCACGGTAGGCCATGAACCTGACGTCCGACGAAAAGCAGGTGCCCACTGGCAGTCACCTGGCGGACATCCATTTCCCCTTGTTCTGACAATGTTCAATTAATCGTTATCACATTCCTCAGCCTGTCATTTAGAGTTTCTCATCATCGATTCAGACGAACGAAAGACAATAAACCAGCACCGGAACATACCATCATATAGCCTCCGAGTGTGCAAAGCTAAAAACCTCTATATCCTCCGATGGCGGAATTCGAGTACAAGAGAACAATAAGCAAGATCTGAGACCATATGAAGTCAGATGAAAGAATGGAGAGAGATGAGATTACACGACCTGCTAGGGCGCTATCGGTGTCCCATCGATGGGAATGAGAAACAAGCCTTTCGCGCCCGTTGAAAGTTGACAGATGTCCTGCATTTGTGTCGTTAGGCATCATTGCTGGTAATGGTGTCATGAAGAGACCAAGTGGGCGTCGGTGGGCCTTGTGCAATCTGCAGAAAACCTCAACCTATCCTCGGTCGGAGTCGGTCCGCATCATACGCCCTCGAACTCTATTCACTTTCCTGACAGAATCACAAGCTGACAGATTCCGCCTACAAAGTTTAACTCGCCAAAAACGTGGCCGCGCTCTTATTGTGAGACGTTCCATATGCTACGCGCCACCTACTCTTATTGTCTTGTGTTCCCTCATTCGGAATATCCTTCGCCCAAAGCGGACGAGACAATAAGAGGCCCGTTTGATTCGTTCGTGCAAATCTAAGCTATTTGGCGTATAAGAAGAGGAGAAAGGAGAGAGAGAAGACCATTCGAAAGTCAACAGACCTCAGAATACCCTCTCGACCCACCTCGTCATCCTCCATTCATCCACCCCTCTGCAATGGACTCCTTCACCACCTTCTTCACCACCTCCAAGTCCACCCAGGAGGCCGTCGAGGTCGTCGAGACCCAACAGACCGTCGAGGAAGTGCTCGATGTCCCCGTCGACGAGGCGGACGGCAACGGCTCAAGTTGCATCATCGCATAGGCTCAGCACCTTCAGCATTATTCGTAAGTTATCCCAATAATCTCAGAGTCGTTCCCCTCACTTACCTTCTGGCTACAGACACTCCGATTCCTCTCCACCAATACGCACCAATACCCTGCGTGAAATTCGCAATACCGACATTGTCGGCCCATTCCTATGTATTGTGCACCATTCGAGAAGAAGAGAGATGTGGGAGGCCCTCCGCGTTGTGATGGGGAGTAGCGGTTTACATATTCAGCATTTGACTGCCGCACCTTTCGACCTTCTCGCGCAGTCAAGTTTATTTTTTTTCACGGACAGTCGGATAGGTTTTTCGGAAGCGCATTAATTCTGTACAATTCGGAAATCATTAGCATATGTACTGTAGAGTGTCATCATCATTCCAGACGACAACAAAGAGAGCGAAGGGGCTAGGCGAAGGACTCGGAGGTACGCACCGTCACAATTGTACACGGGGGCTAGAACAGAGCGAGTAACAATGTAACCGAGAGAACGTCGCCAAAGTCTGAGAATAAAGACTGGCTTCGTCTGAGAGAGCTATCAGCAAGTTATAGGCAGCAAACATACCAGAGTCGACCAGGGGACACAGCACAGCGAATCATAGCTACTTAGTTGTCTCCAAATGGTCAACGATACTGAAGAAGAAAGAATGACCCGATGGCAGAACTCAGTAGCTGCGTCGTGTCCAGAGGTCAGTCGACATAGTCCTTATCCTATGTATCCGCGAGAAAATCGCGCTAGTAAACAGAAGAATGTATGTGGTTGGAGGCAAAGAGAGGCCGGAAATAGCCGAAGCACCCTCTGTTCGCCTCGACCCACCAACGAGCCCGGCTTGGCTGTTCGACTTTTTCGAAGCAGTAATTACAATTTACAAGGATCCTCTGCGCGAAATGACCATCTAGACTAGTTGCTTTTCGTTATTTTGCGTTCATCCGAGTCGGACAACAGGGTCATGGCTAGCTGTACATTCTACTCTTTTTGTAAGTTATCCTATACGTCCCCGTAAACGCATATACCCCGATACTCGATTTCAAAAACCTGTAATTGATTTGATGTGGGCCATTGTCATATCGACGTCGAATGTTTGATTGACGAGTCCTCCTCCTCCACTGAGTCGGACTTGACCAATTTCGCATCCCTCGCATCTTCCAGCCTTGTGACCACAGCAAAGGCCAGCGACAAAGAAACCACCAACCCCCCAAAGTTCAGTCCGACCAAAACCCAAGGCGATACATTCTTCCTCGACGCAATCGCCCACGCGATCGTCTGGCCCAACGCCTCCACCCCCCTGAACAACCCCGTATAGCGCGACAGACTGTTCATCGAGGTCGTGAAGTGGGATATCACCCAGTACATGTAGTTCTGCGTCGCCTGGCCCACGAAGCTGTAGAAGAATATCAGCGCGTACGCGCGTCCGAACCCGGAGCTCGTCCAGTCCAGCGTGGGTGGGTCGTTGCTGAATTTGCTCTGCAGGATAGAGGTCCACGTCCAGATACCGATTTGAAAGACGAGGATGATCGCCTGTACGTGTGGAGAGATGAGATTCTGGAGTAGAGGTTGGAGTTGAAGGGGTCATACCAAGACGATGCTTCCCCGGACGCGCGCCGATGCGTGTCGGCTATCCAGGTAGTAGCCCATGAGGTAGCTGCTGGCGATACCCGCGAACGGGCTAAGGAGGCTTGAGAACGCCCGAGCACGGACACTGAAGTACAGGCTGAGGAAGTTGGATTGGTAAGGCAGGTAGAAGTAAGAGAACAGGAAAGCCGGTAGCAGCAGGACGATCTGAGAAGGAAGATGATTCAATGTAGGCGGGGGTTCAGTAGATATGTGGAACGTACGCGTCTTTCACGAACTAATTTGAGCACTTCGAAGATCTCGCCGAAGAGACCGTTGCCTTTTTTCAGAGAGATTTTCGTGCCATCGGATCGCCATATCTTCTCGGGGGCGGGGAGAAGGACTGTCAAATAGTTAGAATGTCTTTCCCAGTTGTTCTGGTAGGGGAGGACTGACGAGAGACGGGTAATCCCAAGCACATTATAACAATGAACACAATGTACGTCGCTAAACACAGTGAGATCGCGTTTTCATTGGAAAGACGAGTACCTACGGCGACTGATGGCACCTGACGTCGAGCGATGGACATTCACACCCAGGTTGACTGCGCCTCCGATGGCGGGAGCGATGTTCTTCCAGAACGCCCATTGAGCCAAAAACTGCGGACCAGTAGGTCAGGAATGTGAAACTCTGTGGGAGACTTGAACTCACCTTGGCTTTTTCACCTTCGGCTGGGTACCCAATGCTACAGGTCGCTTCAGCAACGATGTAAACATCTCAGAAAACAATACACACTAGATCGTGGCTTCAGCAGCCCAGAAGAATCCGGCTCTGCAAACAGCTGAGTCAGTCGCTGACAGAGTGAAGTGGAGGTCTTATGAGGCGTACGATATTCCACAGAACACGCTGCCTGGATAACTGTCAGTCATTATTCATCTGAAGATACAAGACGCGATACATACCAAAAAGCAGGAACCATGGCAAAGACGAGTAGCTGTTTGTGTACCTGTGATAATTCGTTAGATCAGTGGTTGATTGAAACGGATTCGACTTACAATCCGGCACCGTATAAAGGGTATCCAATCGTCCCCAGGACCAGCGCCCATTTTAGCCCGAACTTGTTGATGAAGCCTCCTGCAGATATACAGAATATGACCATGAGGCCATAAACGAGCGCGTTTGCAGCAGAAACAGCGTATGGTTCTGCAGCACCGCCAGCACCCAACTAGACAAGAGAGGTGAGGAGGTGCTTCGCGATTATTGGTGTAACTCACGTTGCCCATGCTAAAAAAACACGGTGTCAGGATGGACGCAATCCAGATTACAATAAACGTACGCGTCAAACATCCCAGGAGCCGTGAAAGTCACTAGTCCTGCGATCAGTACCTGCGCGTTATGTTTAGAAACGAGAATTGGCATGGATGAGTGGATCGGATCTACTCACGGCGAACTGAACGCTGCGAAAGAAAGGCCCATTCGTTTCGGGGAGTGCAGACTCCGATGAGCTTGCCATAGTCGAGTATGAGTGAGAGGGAGCGAAAAGATGCGATCGGTGCAGCAAACTTTGGCTCTCGCCATCGCTTTGTAAAATTGATGATTGCGCCATAATGGGGTAAAAGTGCGAGGCTGGCGCTCCAACTATGAGGCGAGTTTGCCGAGGAATGGGTCAAGGCGCGAGCACAGAGACGCTCCTCGTCCTCGGTACACGACACAGACGAAGATGATTACGCCAAGTGTGCCATCTGTTATCAGGGTGAGCACAAATTGCATTGAATGATAAGAGATGATAAGCAAGGGACACTCGGAGGCATCAACGCGGCAGCTTCGATCACGCCGTATAAGGAAATGAGCGCCTTTCATCATATCCTCCCGCCACATTTGCCTATTCAGTGCGCCATGTCTAGACCGAGCTCGAGCAAACGTCAGTCCATCTACTGCAAGTTAGTGTGTATAGATGCATCATTATCTATAATGCAGTATCTCGTTGAACGGACGTACTCAGACTCATTCAAAGTTAGACCAGCTAACTTATTGACTTGTACATCCACGGACCTCGAAGGACCTCACCACAGCTGTGGTAGTCATGACTGCGGCGTGGCGCAATGGCCATTGTCTTTCCAGAGGACGAGTTCAAGAAAACTGATTCGTGTCTACTCTATACAGTGTCCTTGTTCCACAACTTCATGATCTGTCTCGATGACATCTCCCAGTCTCCTGATTAAGGCTCTTGACTTGGAGTGGACAGCCTTGTATTCGCTGTGCCACATGAGGGCCTCTAGCTGTCGACAGAGGTCGGTTTGAGTTGGCCGAAAGAGCAGTGTTGCCTTGCTGGATTCAATTGTTTTAACGGACGAGGTACGGTGATGACGGCGTTGATCAGTTGTTGGAGCCGATCAAGCGCTCGCACATGGCGACGGTTGCCGTCACGCTTTCTTCCTTTCCCTCACCTTTGCTTGTCGTCGACCGCCCTGCTGTCCACCGTCCCGCTGTCCTTGTCGCTCGCCCGCTCTGCCCCACATCATGATCTCCTCGCTCACCACGCTCGCCCTCGGCCTGGTGGCGCTGCCCCTTGCCCGCTCTCAGAACACCGGCGCAGACATTGTGTACGACACCGCCCACAATGACACCAGCCTGGTCGGAACCTGGTCGACTGGCTCGATGGGGGTCGTAACCGGATCTGTGAGCATCTGCATCTGGCTCGCATCTATCCCTTGACCAATACATTCGCAGGGTTTCGCCCAGCCAGCAGAAGTTGCGTTCACTTATCCCAAGACGACCGGTGTTTCTTTTTCTTTGTCAGTCCCTCTTTTGCATTTTTAGGCGGGCGAGATACTGACTGGATTCACAGCACCGACGACTACTGGTTCGAGGTTGCGCAGTACTCCTTCGTCTCCAATGGTGCGCATGACGTCGGCCACCAAGCCCGCGCTCTGACTTTTTTCTCGCGCAGCGTCCGATCCCACCTGTATCACCGGCTACATGCTCTGGATGCACGGAAAATACACTCAGGAGTCCAACGGTTCGATGGTCCTGACCCCCAACGGCGACGGATACCAACAAGTTCAGGACGCATGTGGCGCCGTCTCCAATTTCATCGAAAACACCAACCAATCCATCTACATTCC